>JAECUM010092831.1:0-424252 GCA_016617855.1 Megalonaias nervosa
ATACATGGTTTTGTAGCATATGATCCGCAGAGCTAACTTGATTGATTACAAAATGAAAATTGCATTCTACTTTTAAATTGTCTGTATTTTAATTAGGCTCAGTATTCTGCCCTTTCTACATTTAATTTTGAAATACCACTGAAAGCGAGATAGACCGCCATGCAGTCTATTTTTGTCCATCCAACTTCTACATCTGACTCCTATTAACACCATTTTTGGGCTCAAAGTCACTCACTGGTACCTCCATTAACAATTTCCCAGTTCCAATAATCCAATATACTTCATAACTTTCAAAATTGTTGTCATCATCATTATCACCAAACAGTATTTGCCGAACATAAACGTAATGAACCAAGCCGGGAATCAAACATTTGGAGTTTTCAAGGTAGCCCACATTTTAAACAAACATTTGTAAAACTTTCTTCATGGAAAGTTCAAACTGTGCCACAATGCTTATTCCAGGTCACAATGTGCCAATCAAATTAAGTATAACAACCATTCATGTCATGCCTGAAGAACCCAGATGTGTAAACAGTTGCCTACCCGAAAAAACAGGTGTCTTGACAAGAGAGGTTAAATAAAAATTGTATACTTCACCGAGCACATTTTCATAAGCAGGATGCTCAACTAATTTGCAGGAGTTCTTGTGCATCACTGTTCATTTTGCACAATTCATGCAATCACACATCCTGACCACATCTCTGTTTAAGTACTTTACATATCAATGACCTTTGCGCAAATTTCTCTGTTGCTGCATGGTGCTTCCTGTTTGTCATGTAGGGATTAAACTACACTAATTCCTGATTGGTAGTTATTATTTAACCTGGACTGGAACAAGCAATAACCACCAATGAGGCATCTGTTGGCATCTGTCACAAACATTTTACATACCCAGTACATGGTGTCATATGCACATTCATATCACCAGAAGTACATGGGGGCTGGCAAGCACTCGCCTGATTGTGTGGTCTCGCCAGAGGTACATCGGGGCTGGCAAGCTCGCTTCATTGTGTGATCTCACCAGAAGTACATGGGGGCTGGCAAGCTTGCCTCATATGAAAAACAAGGTTCTAATGTAAATCCATGGTTCATCAATTTATGGCACCTCAGTGTAACATGGTCCTTTTTATAAGACAGGTATTATCTTTGATCCAAAAACATAACATTAACACTATGTATTATATACCTAGTAGTAGTTTTATGGAGACCTCACATATCACGCAATACAGTTTCAACTGCATTACACTAACGGATCAGATCAGTGTTTACAAAGACTCACCATCAATCACTAGTTAAACCATATAATTATCAACTCGGATAATATTTGGCTTGTTTCAGCTTGTGTAGATTTCTCAACTAAGATAATCATTTCAATCCATTTGTAAAAGGTTCTGAAAAAAACAAATTTTTGGTTACTGAGATTTTAGTCCTGGCCAAGCAACATTTGCATAATTGTTGCTGAAAGTTTTTACCTGTAGTCACCTGTCCTTAAGTCCATGTCAAAGTAAGCATTGCAAGCAGGCCCTTACTTCATGTCAGACTGAGTTTTGTAAGCATGCCCTGAATATATGTCCGACTGAGTTTTGTAAGCAGCCATCAGGTGCATGTCAGATAGAGTGTTGTAACTGGGCACTGATTATTTGTCAGACTGAGAGCCCATGTCAGAGTGAGTGTTGCAAGCAGTTCTTGAGTCCATGTAAGATTGAGTGCTGTAACCATTCTTCAAGTCCATGACAGATTATGTGTTAAAACCAGACCTTGGGTACATGTCAGGCTCAGTGTTATATTCAGGTCCTAAGTGTGTTGTTACCAGGCCCTGAGTTCATATCAGGCTGAGTTTTGTAACCAGGCCTTTACTTCGTGTCAGACTGAGTTTTGTAACCAGGCCCTTAGTTCATATCAGAATGAGTTTTGTAACTAGGCCCCGAGTTCATGTCAGACCTAGGTTTGTACCTAGACCCCTACTTCATGTCAGACTGAGGCGTGCGTGTGTGTGTGTGTGTGTGTGTGTGTGTGTGTGTGTGTGTGTGTGTGTGTGTGTGTGTGTGTGTGTGTGTGTGTGTGTGTGTGTGTGTGTGTTTAACATAGCTTTAACAATTTTTGAGTCATATCATTACAATGTCTGCAGTGTGGCAGTTTATAGTGATGTCTAGCACTGAGGCATCATGCCACAGACATGTAGCATGATGTCCTACCCAGTCACATTATCCTGACACTAGGCCGACCAGTCCAAACACTAACTCTTAATGAATGCTAAGTGCCTAGTGAGGCAGCTGTTAGTATAATTTTTAAAAGTATTTGGTATGACTTGGCCAGGGTCTCAACCTGCAACCTCCCACATCCGAGACCGACGCTCTAACCACTAGGCCACCGAAGCAGTCGACTGAGGTTTGTAACTAGGTCCTTACTTCATGTCAGACTGAGTTTTGTAACTATTTTTTGAGTACATGTCAGATTAAGTGCTGTAACCAGGCACTTCATTTATCAAACTTTAAAGCCTGAGACTTAAAATTTATTCAAAATTTTCAGATCAAATATAAGAATAAATATTAATTATTGTCTCAGATTTTCAGTTCTGACTAATTAACTCCAATGAAATATTCCTGCAAAGTCTGCATGCCTTTCCCTGCAAAGTCTGCATGCCTTTCCTTGCAAAGTCTGCATGCCTTTCCTTGCAAAGTCTGCATGCCTTTCCTTTGGTGGAAGTATAACTTTTAGTACTTAAAGTTTGAGTCTTCATTCTGAAAAGTTGTATGAATTTCATACTAGAACATACTATGGTAACTTAGTTCCAATGACAATTTCCCACTAATACATACTATGATAACTTAGTAAGTTCCAATGATAATTTCTGCAAGCAAATGTTAATGTAATAGCTAAAATTAAAGTAATTAGTTGTTACAAGTATTAGCAGCAGGTATTTCATTTTTTAAAGAGTTTTCTTGCCTTTTTTCTTCCCCAATATCAGTGATAAACTGAGTAATATGGGTAGAAGGGGGTGGGGTGGGGTAAACCTATCTTAAACAGCCATCTCTGAAAAACATAGGTAGCTGCCTAACAGAGTTGTTTGTTTAGCATAGGTAGCATCCTAATAGAGTTATTTCTTTAACACAGTAGCCTCCTAAAAGATTTGTTTAACATAAGTAACCTCCTAAAAGAGTTGTTTCTTTAATATAGATAGCTTCCTAATAGAGTTATTTCTTTAATATAGGTAGCTTCCTAATAGAGTTGTTTGTTTAATGTAGGTAGCTTCCTAATATAGTTGTTTCTTTAATATAGGTAGCTTCCTAATAGAGTTGTTTGTTTAATATAGGTAGCTTCCTAAAGAGTTGTTTCTTTAATATAGGTAGCTTCCTAATAGAGTTGTTTGTTTAATATAGGTAGCTTCCTAATAGAGTTGTTTCTTTAACATAGGTAGCTTCCTAATAGAGTTGTTTGTTTAATGTAGGTAGCTTCCTAATAGAGTTGTTTCTTTAACATAGGTAGCTTCCTAATAGAGTTGTTTGTTTAATGTAGGTAGTCTCAAAAACAAAATTGTTTGCTTAACAGAGATTCATTTCTGCAATAAATATGCTTTAAGAAACCATTTAAAAGTAGTTATCAATGCCAGGCGACTCCTTCAGATAGGCTGTCATAAAATCGGGTTTACATGTAGTTTAATAACGTATTGTTACCTCTCTTGATCCCAGTGTAGGAGCTGAGTTGCTTGTCCACCAGCAGAATCATACCACACAGGGTGTTGGAATACAGAGACATGGCTGTCTGAAGTCTCTGGGGCTCCGCAACAGGGACACCACTATAATGCATTTAATTAAACAAGAATACAGCCTAATAAAACTCTCTGATAAACAAACATTGAATCTGCAAGTACTTTTATATTGACCGGGTTAATCACTAACAAAAGATCCTCTTCCTTTTGTGCCCACCTATTCTTTAGTTAGAAAAAAGATACATAACAGAAAAAAATTAACATTCAGTAAATACTGTAACACTGAGCTTAATATATCATGTGGATGCATGTATGTAGACATAAGAGTGATGGCTATATCAAGCTACTGCCAAGGTGAACTTGACAAAAACACATTTTGTGTCAACAATGTTAAACATGATATTTTACTATAAATGCTGGATGAGAATGCATGTCAGATCAAAATTTGTGCCAGAAACTCTTTAAAGTGACCAATGCAAAGGTATTCTAATTTGGGAGGTGGTCTCTAATAACAGGGACAAAATGTTAAATATGCTTTACAGCAGCAAAAGGTGGCCTCTTCTTGGGGTTTCGGATGATCAAGTTGAAGAAATTAATTGAGTGAATTTACTTAAATGAATAAAATCTTCTTACCCTACTGTATGGATCTTGTGTTTACAAAGGTCCAGTACATGGGTGCAAAGCAGGCGGATATTGTGTGT
Source organism: Megalonaias nervosa (assembly GCA_016617855.1). Taxonomy (NCBI): domain Eukaryota; kingdom Metazoa; phylum Mollusca; class Bivalvia; order Unionida; family Unionidae; genus Megalonaias; species Megalonaias nervosa. The sequence goes on from JAECUM010092831.1 coordinate 4,411, forward strand.
GGTTTTCATTTGAGCACCTGCAAGAAGAAAAAAACATACAGAACATAAAAGAACTGTGATGTAAAAGGTAAATAATATATTTGAAGTTTGCTTTTTGTTGGTCATGGTAGCCTTGACCATAACTATTTGATTCTGTATTTATCAGGATTTGCTCAATCGTCAGGAACAACCTAGTTGTACAATTTGGTGAAGGTATGTTCAGCAGAACTAAAGTTACTATTAAAACATCAAACTCCTTTTGTCAGATTACTGTAACCTTGACCCTCACATGACAAGATCAACAGATCAAGATTTGCTTTGTAAAGGCCAACATATTCATAAGGTTTGCTGAAGGTCTGTTTTGACAGCGACCCTAATGCTTGACACGTGACCCTCTAAATATGTAGACTTCTTTGTGTCTGCAAAGAGTATATTAAACAGAAAACTCAAGTTATCAATTAAAACTCTTTTTCCTGAGCTGGTCACAGTAACCTTGACATTTTACCCTTAGATTCCCTAAATCAACTGGCTTCTTGGTATTGTATAGGGTAACCCATCTAACAAGTTTGGTGAAGGTAGGTAAAGCAGGAATCAAGTTTATGTCTACAAATCAAAATGGTAATGGTGGGACAGCAGGTTTATCACAACAGGACAATGAAAAAGCAAAATTTAATGACACAAAAATGTCATTATTGGTGAGTAAATGCTGCTTTTGAATTTAATGACAAATGCACTAATCCTTTGGGAATGTACCTAGATGGATGGTGAAGCTTTCCTCCATGCGAGGAACTTGCTCCTTTCTTTCCTCTTCATGTGCATCTGGTAAATTGGTGGTCAAGGTATGTACCCTCTGCCTACAATCACATCAGTAACAAGTGAGACACAATTATATAAATCATATAACAATCAGTATTAAATACAGTTAAATTGAATTTTAATTAAGTTTGGAACAACATTTCCAGATATAATACACCTACTGTCAGTATAGCTGCCCAGTCATGCAAATAGTACGTTTAAAAACTACACTCGCTTCTGAAGTTAACTGTCTCTGAGAAAAACAATTTGTTTCCCACGTAGCTTGCATGTTTCCCAGACAGCTTGTCCCCAAGTATCAGCACACTTCAAACATATAGAATCAGTCACTCCTTGCCGACTCTCAGGTTAAGGCTGTAACATTGTCGTGGAAACAGCTTAGTTTAGTTTACTGACTGAAAATGTTTACAAACGAACATACACATGGCTGCAATGATGCAGGAGTGACCTGTTCCAATTAGGTATATATATTTTCACATCCCGTGTAACACACATTAGACAATATTACACATGTGGTTAATTTTCCTGACCTTGATAACAAAGAATCCTTTAAACTACATTATTTACCTCTGAAAAACATGTAACATTTTATTTTAAAGAAACACCATTTCATGTTTGTCAGTTTCTTAGTCATTGTAGATCCTACAAAAGCATCCATCTCCAGGCAGTACATCCAGTTACATTACACTGTGTTGGTTTTTAAACCAAATGAAACGATCAAACGTTGAGTGAAGTATGGCTGTTGTTGTTTGTGGGTTTAATACCATTTTTTAGCACATGATAGGTTCTACATGGTAGCCAGTATATTTGGTAGAAGAAGAACACAGGAGAACAATGGGAAGTTACTGGCAAGCTTTTTCATATACCCACAATGGACATGCCTGAGACTCAAACCCACACAAACAGAGTTGAGATGTCAGTGATCTGTAACAGTGAGCACCTTAGGCCACACTACCGCACCAAGTAGGGTATGGAATGCACACTGTCAATGGTTTGCATACCTTTCCATTCCAAGCCAAATGTAGTGAACCAGACAAAACAAATGGCAAATCTCTACCCAAGATCTAAAATGTATTTCTGCACAAAATCACTTCATATATTCTCTTTTCGATATTTGTATCAGTATACAGAAATTATTTCCTTCAACTGGAAGGGGAGAGAGAGAGAGAGAGAGAGAGAGAGAGAGAGAGAGAGAGAGAGAGAGAGGATGGGTGGGTGGGCGTAATCTACACTTGAAAATTACATGTTATGATAACTCAGATCTTTAAAGCCATTGATTTTATTTATTTTTATCACTCATTTAATAATTAATTTATTTATCAGAATCACTTGTCAACTTTTATTTTTCACTCTGACTAGATATATTTAGTATGGCTGAGCACTGTGGATTTGTTATTTTAGTTCTGTAAAGTAATTTCTAAACTATAGTAAATGGAGTAATCAATTATAGTAGTGGTTTTAAACAATGACTGCCATAAGACAGTGGGGATTGTCAGGGACATGGTACGTACATATCAGTAATGCTGAGACCTTCTGCTCAGGTCAGATAGAAACCTCATCTGTTTAGATACAAATGGAAACTGCACCAGCAACCACATTCAATGCTGTGTTTTCTGTCTACATCAGCCATATGACTGACTTGATCCAGGAATGAGTAAATGATTTTTACTTGGATATTGCTGGAAAAAAGTTCAATTTTCCAGTTCATTTTTATTTGTAGTTTTTTTCTCTTCCTTTCTCTGTACTGGATTTAAATATCATCTAAGTGGCAGTCAGGTCAAGCCAGGTAAAAAAGATAATGGCTAAGAAAGTAAGTAATTATCACGGATTATCTAAGTTACATACCCAAAAATAATAATAAAAAGGTGCCATTTGAACTGGGCTCAGAATTAGATAACAGAATGTTTATTTAAAAAAACATTTTTTAAAGGAAAGCAGGCAACATAAAAGCATATTGACACTGGTGTACAGTGCATAAGCAGGCATCATAAAAACACATTGGCACTGGTGTACAGCACATAAGCAGGCAACATAAATGCACATTGGCACTGGTGTACAGTGCATAAGCAGGCATCATAAAAACACATTGGCACTGGTGTACAGTACATAAGCAGGCAACATAAAAGCATATTGACACTGGTGTACAGTGCATAAGCAGGCATCATAAAAACACACTGGCACTGGTGTACAACATATAAGCAGGTTCAAAAGCATTGTGGACTGAAATGACAGCATACATATTGGTAATATTGATTGTAAATGGCCCTGGGAAGAATTGGTTTGATGACTGGACAATTACCCCTTTACATGCTTATTGAATAATTTTCTTTTTACATGCCTAATGGATAATTATCTTTTCACATGCCTACTGGACACTTATCTTTTTTCATGCCTATTGAACAATTATCCTTTTACATGCCTACTGGACAATTATCTTTTTACATGCTTACTGGACAATTATCTTTTTACATGCCTATTGGACAATTATCTTTTTACATGCTTACTGGACAATTATTCTTTTACATGCCTATTGGACAATTATCTTTTTACATGCCCACTGGACAATTATCTTTTTACATGCCTATTGGACAATTATCTTCTTACATACCTCTACTGCGGAGGGGGTATAAAGTAATCCTTGTGTCCTTCAGGCATTCATTAGCACAACAAGTCTTGCAGTTTTTGATAGATTGCCATGAAACATTTAAATATTTTCATTTTCATCCAAAGATGCACCTATCAACAAAACACTCTGCTGCTGCAATTTTTATCCGAGTTGTCGCCTTTTTAATTCTATAACAACATTATGATAGATTGCTATAAAACATGGTCTGCATTATGGTTATCACTGTTATCTATGGAATTGCTGCTGCAAATGCACTTATGATACTTGAAACAAGAAGTGAAACTTTACATTTTTTTTAACCTATATTAAATGATGTATCCAGGTCCAATACATGTAATAATAAAATGATGCATAATTTGTTCAGTGTTTCATCTAATATTTGTATGAAAATAGGACTTATATGGAAACTGTTGTAAATATTCAACTGTAACCAATTTCCAACATTGCCATTTTACATTATGTAAAAACTGTGGTTAAACCAAATAAGAAACATTTCAATATTATTATAAATTTTTAATACCATTTTATCAGATTTTTAAACATTGGATGTGAAAATATGTAAAAATAGAAGATTAAACTGACTACATGTAATTCTGATTGTTCTACATTTCTCCCTATTTCATGAACATACTCCTATTCTGGCTGGACAAGATGCAATTGTGCCCAAATATTAGAGTCCGTCCAGCACAGACCCTGAATTATTAGCCTAGGTTACTTGGACTCTTTATATCTCCTGCTACATCTCAGGTATGTGAGAAAGTTTGCCAGTAGCTTCTTGTATATTGGTGGTTCTTCCCATGACTTTTCCATGATCTTCCTCCACCAGATATACTAGCCATCATGTAAAAAGCCTATCCTGTGCTGAAAAATGACTTTTAACCCCTGAAACAACAATAACATTTACTATAGTAATGTCTCTCCCAAAGTCAGTATGTTGATTTTGTTTATAAAGTTCTTACAGGATTTGGTCCAAATTTCAGCCCCAAAACAGTTCCAGAAATAATCCTTGGGACTGTCCCTTAGGGACTTTGACTTTATTGTTCTGATAAAGAGACATGGAGTAGTAAAGGAAAGAAATGTCCATTATTTAAATTGAATGACTGCAATGAATTATGGCATGAAAACATTATATAAAAAAGGGAAATAAAGATAACTGTAAATATGTTAGCTTTCTTTTATATTTCATCAATGTTATTACTTTTATGATGATAACAAAAATTCTGAAAACATTTTGGGATGCTACCATATATACACACCAATAGTATAAAATATTCTTGAAGAGATCACAGCAAAAACTTAGATGTATTGCCACTATGAACTGTGGTTTAAACATACACTTGATCGAGGGATAGATTTATACATTTTATTCTTATTTTACCTTTTTGAGCTATTCACCTATAGATATACAAGAAATTTAGAAGTAGAGTTGTATTGAGGTGAATATTTTTCACAAATTTCTTTAATTTGATCCTAGCAAAGAGTGGAGGAAGCATACTGTGCCAATGAGGGTTAACTGCACCACCTAGATCAGTGCAGATAAAAAAGAAAGGATAATTAATCTGTTCTTTGCTTCCTCTTTTGAGAAACTGATATTATACCGTTACCTACTCATTTTTCTTTAATAACTCTATGAAAAAAATTACATCTGTTTCAACAATCTGGCTCTCTCTCACTTCCAATCCCATATTTACTATGCTCATACAGTGGATTTTACTTTTTTCTTTCTTTCAGAAACATAGTTTAGGTAGATGTATGGTAGAGTTTTAACATTTGTAATGGACAAAATAGCTAGCAAACTGAAACTTGACATATACCTATTTGCAAAATTATCCAGAAAGTCTGCTTTGAGAGATTGATTCTGGCTGATTAAAGTGTTGTGCAAGCTGGGATAATCTGTCTGAGAAATACATAAACTGGAAATAATGTTCCTTTAAGAAGTGTTTTTTTTTTTTTCTAAAGTGAGTTTAGTTCTTAAACTGGCCATTCTCATGAACAGCAGGTATCCTGACAATGGGAATAATGGCTTTTCAAGTTCCTGAATCATTTAATATTTATCACAATGATCTTTATCGTGAAAGGAAAAATTTACAGCAAACAAATATGGCAAGGTCAGTTTTGATAAACTCCAGATTCACAATATTTTTTTAAATAAGAAAATTTGTAAAGTCCTAAAATTACTCCATCATTATCTCTTTCAACTCTATTCTGGTTAACAAATTTTATAGCAAAATATAATTAGAAGTAATGAAAAGATAATTATGTCCCATGAACTAATTAGAATCTGCAAGGTGTTTTGAGCAGCAGTTTTCTTATTAAGAACTGTTTGATCTTAACTAATAACAAAGTCTTTCATCAATTTTTCATTTTCTAGAAATTAACAAATAAATATCCCAAAAATTTAGAAAATTTATCAAAGCTCTACTCTTTTTTACCTATCCCTTCTTAGTATAAATCTCCCACATCTCATACCAGAAGCTGAATCACATTGTTGAGTTGATGACAGTTTACAATGATGCAAGCCTAGTCACATGATTGTGTTACGATTCTTTGGTCATAACTAAGTGACAGAAAGAAGCAAAACCAGCAAGTTTTGTAAAACTACAATATAATTATCAAAGTTATAAATGAAAACATGAGAGGAACTTATATTATTGTGAAGTGAATCCAAAATAATTCTGATAAAATTCTATGAAACTCCTAAAGAATGAAAAGTTCCATATAAATTTCAAAACCGGAAATGAACTGGTCTGGCAGGAATCGTGATATTGTCAAGATGGCTTTGTCCTTTGAATAATTCACAATAATTCCAGAATAATATTATAGCCCAAATAATGGGCACTTTACAATGAACAGTCAAAACAACTGATTTTCCTCTCAAATAATATCTGCAGCCTTACAATAGGAACACAAGAATGACTCCAAAAATAGGAATGAATCTGATTGCTCAGTTCTCCCATTATATACACCTCCTATTTTAAGACTATATTTCACAACATACCCTATGTGAAAAATCGTACTACTCAATTTATCGCTAGCTTTCCTATTCATGTTACCAAGCCCAACCAATGGGAAGTTAATGAATTCTTCTAGAACTATCCAAACCCCATCCGCCAATGAGAAATTAACCCAAAGCCTTCATTAAATCTTATTATTAAGATTGTTATTAGTAATTGTCAGCATATATGTAAGCATTTATTTACAGATCGTATGTAATTTTATGCTCTTAACAGACCCTGTCATGATGGCAAATTCTAACAAAAGATAATCTGTACAATTTACAGCCATGAATAAAAATTACAAAACTGAGATAAAACTCATGTACCAGGAGTTACAAAAAATACAGATATATAACACAACTGACTTTTTCACTCATTGGTTAAAATATGGTAGACAATATGGGTCATTGTATTGAAACACTGATATCATCCTGGAATGTTACAATCATTTATGACTACTTCTATTGATGTAATTAATGATAGGCCCAAATATAGAAATGAAATTAAGCTAGTAACTCATATTAATTATTGCATTACAAGAAAAGATGTAATGAATAATTAATAGTCAATTAAATCCAATATTTAACAAAGAGGGAACTAATCAAGTGAAAATGGAAAAGTGATGTTCCCATAATGCAGCATAGCTGCCATTGGAAAGTACAGAATTTATTCCTTTAATAGCATGTCCATACAAGATGGGCAAGTAACACCATCAACCATATAACGAAATGTAGAGGACAAAGATTTGCAAAGAAAGCTTTTATAAATGAAAATCATTTTATAGAAAAGCAGGTGCCTTCTGACACATACAAAAGCAATGAGAGGGAGAAAGAGGTCTGACAGAGTAAAATAATCAAAAATTGCCAATCCAGAGGAGTTTATTAATTGCAAACAAGTTTTTATTGTGTATAAGGTAAAATGTGGTGGACTCGTTATACTTCTTAGAAATTTAAGTACTGAGGAAAGAACGTCTTTTCAGGTGTCCACATTATCTGTTCATAGAATAACTGAATATAAAATTGTATCGACTTAACAGCAACTGAAAACATTTAAATATGTTTTTAAATTGGTAATTTTAAGTTTCTGCATTGTGTGATGATTCAATGTCTTATAGTGATATTGTGTTCATTTCGTAACCTGCTTGGGCCCTCCATACTGGGATTATATCACTTGCTGTGATAATACAAGAATATCATTTTATAATCATTAGACACAGTAAGTTCTGTTGACACTGTTTATTGCAAAATTTACATTAATGTCAGGAGTCCCAGGTGGCCAAGTGGTTTAATGCACTCACCTTTACCGATCATTGCCATCTCACATATGTCCATGTGGGTTTCAGTCTCAGGCTTGGCCAATGTGGGTATGTGAAAATGCTTGCCAGTAGGTTCCTGTTGGTCACTGGTTCTTACCAGGGTTCTCCTGGGTTCTTCCTCCACCAGATATACTGGCCACCATATATGGCCTATCTTGTGCTGAGAAAAGTTTGCAAATTATAAATAAGTAACAACAGTAGCATCAGATAAAAGCTATACTCACATGTAACTGTGTGTATCAGAGGTTTGGATATCCTTGTGAACTTCTGCACACTCAATCATCACAGCAGAACCAGATAACACATAATATACATGTCTGTATTTAATAGTCCTCTATACAGATAAGTGAAATTTTGTACAGAAACCATTTTTCTTCTTTCAGTTAGTGACCTTCACCTCTTACCTTCTGACCATAAAACTAACAGGCTTCTTTCTTACTGCAAGGGCAAGTCATCTACAAAGTCTGGTTTAGGTTTCAGTCACAGTAACCTTGACCTTTCATCACTTGACCCTTAAACTGATACTATTAAATCTTATCCCATGTACAAACTGGTCACAAACTTTATTAACTGTAGATGAAGAACTCGAGTTATTGTGCATAATACATTTTTCTTTCAGTTACAGTGACCTTGATTCTTCAAACCTTGTGGCCTTGAAATTGATAGGGTACTTTCTTACTCCAAGTGCAAACTATCCACAAAGTTTGGCTGACTGTAGATGGTGAAGAACTAAGGTTATTTTGTGCAGAAAACATTGGTCTTTTTTCAGTTACAGTGATCTTGACCTTCAACCATCCACAAACTTTGGCAACTGAAAATAGTGGGGAACTTGAGTTATTGTGAGGAAACAATTTTCTTCTTTTGCTCACAGTCTGTATGCACCCTAATGTTAGAGCTAGATACAAGTTATACTCACATGTACTTTGGAGTGCGAGAGGTATGAGTATCCTCGTGAACTTTGAGCACCCAATCTCTGTACTCCCTCTTTTGAATCTCCTGCTGGTTACTCAGCTCACTAGCCCACTTGCTCTCAATCAACTGCAAAAGGTGTCAAATCATCTTTAGTGAACATCTCTATAGAGCAAAATGGTATCTTTACCATACTCTTGGAATGGTGCTCTGGAATTATCTCATATTGTTTATAATGTCATCAAAGACGTCAAACAAAACTAACAATTAAACTGATAATGAGTACTCATTCCCAAGAAAGTGTGTGTGTGTGTGTGATTTGGATTTTTAACATAGCTTTAACAATTTTTCAGTCATATCGCTACAATGTCTGCAGTGTGACAGTTTATAGTGACGTCTAGCACTGGGGCATCATGCCGCAGACATGTAGAATGATGTCCCACCCAGTCACATTATCCTGACACCAGGCCGACCAGTCCTAACACAAACCTCTTAATGCTGAGCACGAAGCGAGGAAGCTGTTAGTACCATTTTTATAAGTTTTTGGTATGACTCGGCCAGGGATCGAACCCACGACCTCCAGCATCCGAGGCAGACACTCTAACCATTAGGCCACCAGAGCAGTCCCATTCCCAAGAAAGAAGTATCACATGTGGTAATAATATTGTCATGAAACATGTGTTTTTACTAATTTCAAGATGTTTCTTCCTAATTGCTAATGTCTTGAAATCTTAGGATTCCTTTCTTTTTCTTCCAGATCTATAATTTTCTTTCTACTAAAAACAAATAACTAGAACAATGCATTGTGCTAAGGTCCAGCTGTTTAGAGGACATTTTTGTGCCCCTCTCCCCAGTTACAATATGAAGATAAATCAAACTTTGAAGGCTAGTCACTTTAGGATGGGAAAAATTTCCCCTAAGCTAACTCTGGACAGTGGTCAAGTATGTTGAATGATATGCTTAATCTTAGTTAACACTGTCTGCAGTTGAATTTGTCATGTGAAACATTATGTACAAAAGCCTTTTTGATCTGGATATATTTTTGTTTCATTTTGGCATGCCTTAATCCTTACCTGTGTATTATCAAAATGCTGTTGAGCCATTCTGTTAATCTCTTCATCAGTGTATTTAATACCCACTTTCTGAACAGCACTCTCCATTTCTTCTCGCTGTCTAAAATTGAAATTGATTTGCATTGAACAAATAATATGTCAGACATAATTGTCATTGCTTTTTGTATCACCTATTTGTTATTATTAAATTTTTGAAATTTTTGAAAACAAAGAACAAATGTTGTATATTGTCAATTATTGATTATTCTTGAAGAACCAATTTTCAAGGATTTGTAGTGCTATAAATAAATAATCCAAAGACCCAATACATGAAGATCAAGCTGTGAAAAAAGACCCAATGATCCATGTAAAATTAAGTACCAATGACAATGTTATCTTTTTGTTCTTGATAAAAGCCTATTAGAAATTTTGCCATAGTCCTGGATATAACTTTAATCACCAACCTAGTGTTTCATCCACACACTGATAGCAAAATGCTCCTCACAGCTCAAACTCTTTCAGAATATATCACTGATGTAAGGCTGTTTTGATTCCATAGGTCATCTAAACCCTAATCCATCATCTCCATGCATTAGTACATGGATCCTACCTTACTTTCTTATCACCGATTAAAATAAAGTAAAAAACAAAGGAAAAACCAGACTATGTTTGGCAGCTTAATGTATTTTATGCTGATATCACTGGCATATTGTGATGCCTGCTGTGTCCTACCTTATAACATCATCATTCATGTGCTCCATCAATGCAAGCAAAGATTTCCTGACTTTTTCCCATTACATAATAGGACAACATCTTTAAAATTTCAGATAAATGCAGTCTAAATTGAGTGTAATGCAGTTATCCAAGCGTATGGTTTTCTCCAAGTATCATTTACCACCATATTTACAGTGTTGTGGTTGTGGTATTATACTACAAAAGGGAGGTAACCTGACATGAGGAGTATGTGATAACATGTCCAAGGTAAATATAATTTCAAGTAGCTCATGTTGCTAATCATATATTTTGCCAACTCTCTCCTTTTCTGGACTAATACAAATTTGGGCTGGACCAAGATCATAACTAGTGCTGATTTTGTTATTGTCTGTACCTCGGATTAGAGTAATTTGGAATCAAGTTTACTGATCACAAGAATGTCAAAACTCAAAGGCTGCAAGTTTTACAATACATCACTAGGCAAATCTGCACTGATGTTTTGCAGAGGATTAGATTTCATGCAATGCCACAGTGCATACAATTTCAGAGACTGGAAAATGGCGAATGCTAATTTTGATGGAAAGAATTATGGCATGAAGGTATCATCACTGTAACAATAAATGGAAGCATATTGTGGATAGTTGGTCATTTGTATTTGTATGGAAATTGTAGCATATATAGTTGTATCAAATTTGTCCTCCATACCTCTTTTCCAGATGTTCAAGATCCTGATCCCGTTGATGTATAAGGTCCCCAATAGTCATAGCATATGTGTGTTCTAGATTGAGTAGAGTCTCTAGGGCAGGGGAGTGAATCAAGGTGTGATACACTTCTGAAAACACTTGGTCTGCACTGACTTCCTCTGGCTGGGCAAAACTTTTCACCTCCTGTGTTTAAAAAAAAATTCAATAAATGTTACAGAAATTAAGATTTTGTATTTCGTTCTGTACTGTTACTGTAATGTTGTCACACATAACTAATCCAGCTTTAAACAAAGATATAAATCATCATAAATATCTGCACTTTTATACCCCTTTCCATTCTCTATGATTTGAAAACTTTTTATACAATTTATTCAACCTATTGAAAAGTCATACCAAATATGATCACATAGTAATTCTCTGCTCACTGATTTATAATGGAGAAATAAAAGCAGTAAACACTAAGTGAGATAACGGTGAAGTATGTTAGAAGAGGCTACATTTAACGAGGGGCCAGGCCCCTCATTTACCATTTCAATGATTTGCACTTTATTTTCATGTAGTAATTGGTAATAATTTAGACTAAAAGTAAGGATCAAAAGTATTTATTTTCTCAGTGTGACTTATATAATGTAAAAGTCTGAACATACACAGATATTGCACTTCTACAATTGAACCTACAAATGTTTTCTAATTCTTTGCCATAATTTCTTGTATTTTGTTTCTCAATCTATCAGTGACCATATTGACTGTATATGTAGCATCAGCCATTTCAGTTTTGTTTAAATTTTACAGAGAAAAACGTTTGACTTCATAGCCTATTGCAATTCCCTACACAACAGTTTTTACAGTCAGATTGACTGTATATGTACATCAGCCATTTCAGTTTTGTTTAAATTTTACAGAGAAAAACTTTTGACTTCATAGCCTATTGCATATTCCCTACACAACAGTTTTTATGTTAGAGAGGTTTTTTTTTATTTTAGTGACAGTCACTTCTCAATGGACTGGTGCCAAGTAATTCCTGAACCGACTTTTGTGAGGGTCACACTTTTACATGCAATTAATAATGAACAATGTAGCAGAATTTCATAATAGCAATGACTATGGGGTTATCAGACATGGAAGATTTTTAAAAAAGTTTAAACAGAATCCTCCACATACTTTAGCTTTAAATAGGATTCCAATGCATACAAAACAAATACATGTACATAATTTTTTTTTTGAGGATAACAAAATCCTTAAAACTGTCCATGCACAGTAATGCCCACATCATTACTTTCTCTCTGGGACATAAATAAGTGGCATGATTTTCATCCCAGCACTAGTAGCTTTAGGCCCCTGCAATGACACACAATGCTTGCCTTTACAAAACTGAGGCAGAAATATAGGTACTGGGTACACCCTGGATATCAACTTCCCACTTACAACAGCATGGTTGATTGTGGACAATGAAGAAGCAATGAACAGCTGAGGCAATTATCTTATTAAAGCCAAAGAGGATATGTGTATGTTAGTGCATAACAATGTGATACAACAGTAGAGAATGGCAGAAGTAAACAGTGCATTTTACCATCTGATGTTTCAAAAACCAATGTGCACAAAAATGGTACAGGACACTTCAACAACTGTAATAGTGTTGATAAATTTTACATCAAAATGTTATTCACCAAATTGTTGAGAATCTTATTCAATATGTGCACTTCAGATTTTAATCGCTCATTCTCTGTCATTTAGATTTGGTTCTTAAGTGTACTATGTGGACATGTTGCACATTCTACTTTAGGTATAGTAAGAATTTCTTCCCTATATTATACATGTACCATGCAAGCATATGGTTGATGCAGTTATACCCATAACAGTATTACTGGTAGTTACACAGATAATGCATTCTATCACACCTGAAAATTCTGTATCTTTTTCATTGGTTGGTGGGGGACAGGAGATGATGAAGGTACAACGAAGATATGTGACACTGCTGATAAGCTCACGCTCATGAGGTTCACAAGCATGCACACATAACAGTTATTCATTCTCCATAGGTTTTAAAGTATTTTTCCAACAATACTGTATATTTTATTTCTTTCTAGTAAATACTTTTTGCAACTGTGTAATGTTTGTTTTAGATCATTTACTCCACAGATTTATTATTAAACTAACTTCCCTTAAAGTACATACTAAAACTGTTTCAAGTCTTTTTATGTATGCAGTACTAGAGAAATAAATATCAACTCAAAGACAAGACCTTTTATTGTGTATCATGACACAACATGGTTGGTGACTCCCAGCTCTATTGAACTAAAATCATTTTTCCACATATACTGAAAATTCAATGAAAATGATGAAACATTTCAAAGCTGAAGACATTTTAAAATTTATATACACATTATATAGTGTCAGTCATAAAAATGTAGCAGCCGCTCTGACAAGCAAGATGACAATCTTTCAACCTGGTTGTAATTATGTAAAACTCACATTAGCAGTAGTCTGTGGGGTGTAATCTATTACTTTTTGACTGACAGATGTGTAGTTTGTGAGGCTAGATTTTACACTGATGCACATAAGATTTCTCAGTATACTTCCTTGTTCTCACCATTGTGAAGGCTTTGGTCCAATGGTCCACCAGTTTGTCTACATCTGTCTCCCCATTCTTCACGTTTGTAATAGCCTCCTCTGCATTTTCATCATTAAGTATATTAGTCTCCCTTGTCACAAACTGTTCTAAACTTTTGGACAAATCTGTTAAAAAAACAAGAAAAAGGTAAAATCTTTGCTACATTACTAAATTACCACTTTGAGGGCCACAAATAAGCAGTCTTATTTGGGGGTCTGATTATTGGGGGGGGGGGGCATCATCATGTCATCCAATGACACAGAGAGGTAAGAGACCTGAGCTGGCCTCAGAGGGTACTGAACTTGTGACCCTTGGATTACAAGTCTAATGCTATACCAACTGAGCTACTGCAGCTCCCAAGTCTTTATAAACAGGAGATCTTTATATACAGAAAAGAGTCCTGTAAGTGGATTCAAAAGAAATGAAGCACTGATATATAATGAGATAAATAAGCAGGTAGACAGACAGACAGATGGACTGATGGATAGATAGAGAGCTAGGTAGGCAGACAGCTTGCTATGTAGCTAGATGGATTGGATGCATGAACAGACAGACTGACAGACATAAAGAAAGATAGGCTGAAAGAAAACAGATAAAAACTAAGCTAGTAAAGTGCAGGTGATTAATACATATAAGGGATACATTAAATATTATTTTCACTTCTTATAATCACATGAAGACCAAGAAGTTTAATTTAGTAATGGAGTGTCTGTACACAGTTTTCTTGGAATTTCAACAGTTTCTGGACTAACCTGGGGCTGATTTGTAGACATATTGCTGATAAACATTGAGTGCTTGGAAAAAGTTCAATGTGCCTGATTGATAGAACAGGGATTCCACTTGCTGTCTAGGTACAAAGGTCAGTATACATGATGGAATTCATTTATTGCAAGCTACCAAATTCCGGGGTTTCTACTGGATATTCTCCATTGAATTTGTTGCTACAATGTTGTATTCTGCCATTGCCAGTAATGTCTAAAACTAATAAAAGTGGTAAAGAACAACTTGCTGGTTTACTTGACCCATATAGGAGGTGGTCACCATACTGCAAGCAAATTACAGTAGAAAGTTCAAGGGGACCAAAAAATGGTAGTCCCTAGAGGCAGATGGTTGCTGAAGCAATTTGTCATGAGAATGAAATGACTGTATACTTTTCATAATCTTCTTCAAAATGCATAATATCAGGATTAATTGTTATGGCTCATTTCTCAAAGCTATATGAAATTTAACAACGGCTGATTTAACATATTTACTGAAAACTTTTAATCATTATTTATTGAATTAATGGTGCATTTTCCAGGTTTTTCCCCTGAATATTTGTGCACCTATTAATCTATCCTTTGAGTAAGCAAGTGTATGTATATACATGCATGGTCCTATGAGTCTATGGTCTTAAACTAAGTAAAAGAAGGAAGCGAAACCAACAAGTTTTTTAAAACTTAACAAATAATTTAATTCTGCAAGTTATAAAATGAAAATTGAAGAGGGTCCTACAGTATTATGAATTAGTTCTATACAAGTTCAAAAGAATGAAGTGTTCAAAATAAATTCTGGATCCTCAAATGTGCTAAACTCCTTTGAATAAATTCGCAGTAGTCCCAGAATAATATTTATTCATGAGTCAAACAGCACTTTTAATTCCAATGAATAATCCAAACAAATGATATCCTCTCAAATTATTTCTAAACACAACATTAAAAACTTCTGCAGAATGATATTAAAACAAGAAAATAGGTAATAAGAATGAATTAATTGACCAGCTCTCTCCTTATATACACACTACAGCTGTATTACAACTCTTAAATCACAATACTTTTTACAAGACACTTGTCACAATACCCAAGATCGCAACTGAGCCCACCTGACTGAACCATCCAATGGGAAATTACCCCTAACTTGTATACAGGTTTATTACAATTAATTTTAAAACTTGTCAACACCTATTTATAGCACATATACAATCGAAAGAGACATGCCAAAAGTGGTTGCTAAATTGGAATGTTGGAATTTGACATAGAGTATTTGGTCAATACAGTTCCCATTTTAAATACTCCATTATCCTATACTCATAAAGCAAAAGAGACCAAAAGTTTATCTCCTGTACTTTTCAAAACTCTAAAATTGAATGATTCCTCTTTCAGCTTCTTCTATAAATATACAACATAAGTGATACCATGTGATTTATAACTGTTGTGTGCTGAATGACAGTACACACAAGACCTTTGTAACAACATAAATATATCCTAGCAACAAAACTAATCTTTATTATCCTCCGGTGTTTATTTGGGTACCTATTAGATAAAATGATATTATCGGACTTGACCATAAATGTCAATCTTTGAAGTTTAATGTAGTTTTAAAGCTGCAAGTCTGCTAGTTGACCATGAATAATAATTGTGAAAAAATTTACAGTAACATAAAATACTGTAAGGGTGAAACTGTTATGAACTGAGTTTTCTGCAATGTGATCATATATATGTGATTACACACACACATTCACATTGGATGAATCTATTTTTGTGGGTACTGTATTTTGTAGTTAAAAAGATTACATCTTTTGTTGCTACTTAAATTTGTGGATTGGGGAAGGGTGCCTGTTGTTTCCACAAAAAAATCACCATACATTGGGTCTTTTTTGTCTTTGGTCTTGTTTGTAGCAGCCATGAATTCCATAAAATTTTATACCCCACAAAAATGGTGAAAACATATACTGTATATACACATTAAAAATGAGCAGTCATAACCATCAATGGATTTGTACAGTTTAGGGTTATAATCATAATATTTATAAAGTTTCCACTTATTTCGATGAAAGCCTTGAAAAAATTGTCCAAAAAAACTTTGTTACAGATGAATATACTAATGAATGGACAAACATTGGACAAGTATGATGAGCCTCAAGTCCTATTCAAAGCAGGACATAAAAACAAATATATAATTCAAGAGATAGTTCCATAAAATAGGCACATTTCACTTAAAATATCCAAATTTTTAACGTAATCAAAAATCATAACAATACCTTTCTCAACAAAGCAAGGAAGATTATGGGCATTCACCAATCTGCCAACCAGATCAGACACAGTCTGCTGCAGAGGTATTGTGACAGGAACTGTCAATTTAGAGTTGGTTCCCTTGCAGGAAAAGTGAAAGACAAATTCACGTTGTTTAGTTAATGGCATCTTGAGGTGTGTACTTTATCATATCCTGAAAATGATATAAAGATAATCAAACTGATGATCTAATTAAAATTAAAAAACAGTTTAAAAACCCATTGCCACACATAACAGAGGGCATAGTATATGTCCAAAAATGTGCTTACTACCTTATATACTCACTTATAAATCAGGTCTAACTGTGATATGTGCTAGCAGATCAGGGTTTATCTTGCTTATAAATTGGGACTAACTGCAATATCACTCACAGATCAGGGCCTATGTTGGTTCTACTGATTACTCTTAACAAACTGCATACACCTAGATCTGTTGGGACATTATGTGATGGCAGATCTGGGTCTATGCATTATGGAGTTGAATCTGACTCAAGTGAGGAGTATAGATGGTATATACACCGCATTACTTCTATAAAAGATCTTGTACAAGTGTTCACTTAATGCAAAATTTAAGAAGCAAATGGAATAATGTTATATACCATTTAGCTGCTTGCAGTGAGTTGCATAATGAATTATTCAATGAGTTTTTAAAAAATCATTCAAAAAAACTTTTACGTTCTATTTCTTTCCATGACATACTCAGTGATGTTGCTTTGTGATGTCAAACAGCTGAATTGCAAGAGTGCTTTATGAATATCAAATGAAAATTATATGGAAAGATACCTATCTACATTACAAGGCATTTTCTAATTTTGAAAATACCTACATGCTGATGACTGGGATATTTTCATACTAAAGACTAATATTTTTGTGCTGATGACTGGAATATTCCCATGCTGATGATTGACATTATCATGCAGACACCTGTGATATTATCATGCTGAAGACTGATATTATCATGAAGAAATCTGTGGTATTATCATACTGAAGACTGTGTGATATTATCATGCTGATGACTGTGGTATTATCATGCTGAAGTCTACTTAATATTATCATGCTGAAGACTGTGTGATATTATCATGCTGAAGACTGTGTGATATTATCATGCTGAAGACTGTGTGATATTATCATGCTGAAGACCATGATATTATCATGCTGAAGTCTACTTAATATTATCATACTGAAGACTGTGTGACATTATCATGCTGATGACTGTGGTATTATCATGCTGAAGTCTACTTAATATTATCATGCTGAAGACTGTGTGATATTATCATGCTGAAGACTGTGTGATATTATCATGCTGAAGACTGTGATATTATCATGCTGAAGACCATGATATTATCATGCTGAAGACTGATATTATCATGCCAATTTTTACTTAGACAATCCTTTACTCTTTGACAACATCTTTACGGATAACATCTCCAATATCTTGCAAGATCCAGACAAAGCTAAAATCATAGTTAAACAATAATTTTTTTCATGTGATGCTTATGTAACCCATCCATTATCATCAATGATTTAAGCATTTTGTAGCAATCTGATGGATATCTACTCTATTTGTAACAATTTAAAAGCAATATTTAACACACCTAGAAAAACATGCAACAAAACAGAATAGTCTGCCATATTCTCCAAATATATGTCAGACTCAAAGATATTGTTAATAGAAAGAACTCCGAATACTTTCAATATATTCTGAATACAAATGACCCCAAATTTCAGAGTCATGGCCATTAACATAAATTGGATTTTACAATAAAGTATCTAAGACTGCAAAGAGGATTACAGAATGAATGGAAGAGGTGTATGAAAAGAAGATGGAGACGTAATAGGAACTGGTAGAGAGCTGTAGAGCAAAATGAATGGAAAACTTGGCTCTTCCCAGTGGAATAAGGATGCAGGTCGTTTCCTGTACAATTGACCTGGATGATGCTCAGTGCACTTGGAAAAAGAGGAAGAGCATGGAAAATATGAGTGTAGACACTGAGCAAGGTGGCAGAAAAAGTGACCAGTTGGATCTGGCTGAAACATGAACTGGCAGCTTATGCTGACAGTCAGTCTCTGATGAACACCGTCACTCAGCTATCTGTAGGGTGTACTAAGATAAGAGGCAAAACACCTGGGGAACTCAGCTGACGACGTCTCTGTACCACAGTCAGACTGCATATTAACACAATTATTTTAAAGGCATCTTCACAACTAAAGTGCCCATTTCCTTTGCTAATAAAAACAGGTGTAACTGACTTGATTCTCTTTGTTACTACAAATATTTCTTGATCCTTTGTCCAAGAAAATCTGAGTGTAAACATGAGGTGCATATATATGTAAAATGAAGTTGTAACTATTTGTACACTGTTAAAAAATACATCTTATAACTTCTTGAAGGCTCATCATTGCAAATGCTGTCATGTCAAAGAAAACCACCATTTCAGTATTATTACAAAGTGTTCTGTTATGTGTATCTGTTGTTGCAATGCTATGGCTGCATCAGTGCAATTAGCTACATCAGCAAATAGTTGTGCTGAAAGGCCAGAGACATTTTCCAATATAAAAATAACTCAACCAAAATTTTCTCTCAGTATCTGAATTGAATCATTAATAAACAAAGAAACACGAGACTCAAAACAGATCCTTGTCAAGTCCTGAGTGTCCAATCAAAATATTCAGTTGACTTTGCACATGACTGCAAGTTAGAATAGATTGAAATTTAAATGGTTGAAAGTTTCGTACTGATATGTTTTGAAGCAAGATACTTATACAATATGTAGTGTTTTGAGGGGGTAAAACTAATTTCAAGAGAAGCAGTACAACACCAAACAAAAGTGGCTCTCATAATATCTTTCAAGACAAATGAGTTGGATAGGCTCATGACACAGCAATAGCTTGAGCTTCATGGGATTAATTCCCAAAAGGAAAGGCCCTTCTCAATGAGGGGCTGATAAGCTTTCTTGATAGTAAGGACAATCTGTTTGGAAATGATAGATGTCTGAATATCAGCAGAGCCCTTAACAGGAAGGAAAAGACACTTATATCTTTTTCTTCTCCTTTTAGAAGTGGCCAAACGGAACCATACAACCCTAACTGGGCATAAAAGTCTTGATTACCCTCTGCAGATATAACTGAGAGTGGACATCTCAAAAACAGTGGGAACTAATGAGGCAGCTGGGTCCTTCCAAGAAATCCAGGTTTGCAAAGCAGAAAAAATGAGAACAGTTTTAACGGTAAAGCTCTTGAAAGAAGGTCAATGGAGACTGACCCTTCTCCATGCCTTATAACATTCCTGACCGAGGCTATAGTCTGTCTTGAATTGTTCCTCCTGAAAATACTTTTTTTCTTTTATGGATACCAGAAAGCAAATCTTTTTAGTAAATTATGTTTCTCCTAGAATACTTACCCGATCACATTAATGTTAGGAATATTAACTTTATTACCTCCTCATTCCAGCCCTCCCAAAGAAGAAAATTTGTCTTTTCTAAAATATAGTCATAGACGAAGGGCAATAATTCTTGCACATTACCTCCCTTTGCCCCTTACAGGCGGCGCTAGTTTTAAGCTGAGCAGAACATCGTGTAACACGATGCTTACATTGTAGGGAGGATAGGAGGGTATTAAAGTAATGTGATCAAGTAAATATTCTAGGTAAAAAATGATTCACTTTGCTTTCTCCTTGAATACTTTTCCAAGTTTGACTGGGAGAAAGAGGCATCTCTGAGCTCCACAAACTGGCTCAGTCTGCTTCAGATAAAGTCTGAGCACATACCGGGTCCCATTTTAAAGCCTACAGGGTCATGTTAATAAAGAAGAAGTGATGAAGGGGCCAGCAAGTGTCCTTCCTGGGTCCCATTTAGCTATCAAAAGGAGAGAAGGAGGCTTAAATTGGGCTTGCTTGAACATCCTGCATCCCTTTCAAAAACTTTGCTGAAGGCCCTGAAGAGCAATAAGGATAAACATGCTTCCTGGCCAGTTTCTATAACCCAGAAGTGGATTAAGTGATCGGTGTTGTTGGTCCATCAGGTCCTGGGATGCTATGGAGGGCATGAGACTATTTCTGCCTCCAAAGAAGCAGCTCTCAGAAGGTTCTTAGACCTCTGAAGTGACCAGGACAACATCCTTGCAAAAGTAGGGTAGCTCTGCTAACAGCTCCATGGATGCAGAAAGGCATGCCTGATGGTTCTTGCAATTGCCTGCAGCAAACACTGTATCATGGCAATATATGGAGATTCCTCATTCAGCAGACTAAATGAAGCTGCTGAAAAAAAGATTGCTATGTGAGGCTGTGGTAATGATCAACCAAGCTTTAAGTTCCAGCATCTAAACTGTAAGGTGAGCCCAAGTCCCCACATCTGAAGGGGGTGGGGTAAATGGGCCAGGCAGGAGAGTGCATTCTGTAGTCAGCCTCTTAGAACAGAGGACTCACCACAGAAAGGGCATAGACCATCCTATTTGTTGCCTAGCAAACTCCTTGTTCCTTGAAGACCTTTGTGAGAGATTCCCAACCACAGCCAAATGTGGAAGCAAAATGACATCTGGGCTTGAGGCAATCCTCAAGATTCTCTCCAAACTGGATAGAATTTCTTGTCCTCTAAACCTGTTGGCTTGGGACTCAAATCTGGGTGCAGAAGGCAGTTGTTTATCGCCGTAATGAAAGACCAGCTCCCTTCCTTCTTTGCTGCCTGAGATGATGGGTGGAAGGAGGCAGGGAATTCGAAGGGTGGGGAGTGACCATCTCAGCCTATTCCTCTCAGACTCATTAGAGACCACAAAGATGGATTGGGTATACGCATCCTGCTCATGCTTCTAAGAGGTAGGACTTTCCAAACCCTCTCTCTCTGTTGACTAGACCCCTGAGTTTCATCCTGCAATTCCTCACTGCGAGTGATTGTGCCACCCCAAGTAACAGACTTTGCCAGAGGAAGAGAATGCTTCTCAACCTTCCTCAAGCATCCTGGAGGTTGAAAACTGGCACGCCGCAGTTCACCTTTGACTCCACACAAGCAGATCATGTGGTTCCATGACCCATAACATTAGTAAAAGGTTAAAGCCCAGGCATCCATTACACCATAAACAGGAAGGACAATTAACTTCCCTGAACTGTCCCCACATTCAGAATGGATTAAGTGGGATCAATGGGGGCAGAGAAGGATTCCATACTCACCTAGGATTTAGGAATTCTCTTCTCTGTGGAAAAGGCCCTCTTCATTTGAGCCCCTATGAGCCCAGAGAAGGATTCCATACTCTCCTGGGATTGACGAGTCTTATTCCAAGTTCAATGGGACTTGGAGAAGGATCCTTTATGCTTCTGGGTTTGAGGAGATGAGATGGAAGGATCTTTCTTCCTCCCCTTATAACTGTGTGCAAATTCTCATCAAGGAAACCTTGCATGATCATAACAAGAAAATGGCCTAACATCCACACAATCACAATTCATGCATGTTTCATGGGGCCTTTTTATGTGTACACTTGCTCATACCATCTAACATTTTATTCCTGCAAAATAAAATTTCTGGTCAATGAATCATTTCAAAATAAATATTCAAAATAAATACAGGAGGTCACAAAAATTTTGGATATGACGAGGAAAACAATACCTACCCACCAATACTGGAAATATCACAAATAATTATATTAAAGAAACAGTGGCAACAATTTTGGGTGTCAATAGGAATAGCTTTTACCTATTCAACTGCCAAATGGAAAGGGTAAAATAGGTCACTGCTGAAGAAAAACAAGCACATTAATGCCTCAGATCTTATGAGAGCTAATACAATCACTAAATATACAAAGGACTGAAGATATTATCATGATAGTAATATGTAAAAATAGATCTGGATGCCCGAATGAGCCTTTCACACTAGAAAAAGGTAATTTTTCTGAGAGCAATTTAAAAATTGACTAACTAATTATGTAGTTCACAGCAAAAGAAGATGGCTGCTGCATGCAGGCCTACAATGTGAGAGGACAGATAGGGTCTGTGCTCTTTCTAGTTTTAAACTTTGGAAATTTCCATCTAATGAGAGGAGAGAATTATCTAATGTGGACAAGGGTAATTTTTGTCCTGGAAAAGTAAGCAACACAATAGTGACAATGTATTACCAATATTAAAATCTACATCAGTGGTTCCCAAAGTGGACAGTAGCTCGCCCTGGGGGGCAGTGGGATTACCAAGTGGGGCGCTAATGCTGAATAATGCTTCTTACAGAGTAAGGTAGGGGGCGCTGAGGTAAACCAAGGGGGGTGGGGTGACCCAAAAAAGTTTGGGAGCCACTGATCTACATGCTCCATCTTGTTAAATGGTTTAGTAAAATCAACATTATAAAATAAGTCCAATTGCAAACTGCACTGATCTGCTGGTGCATTATGAGATGGCACATCTGGGTCTGTGCAGTTTGCAGTTGGACTCAACTTATAAGTGAGCATATACGGTACGTAATAATCATAAAATACCTTCTCCCAATAAACTAGGAAAAAACTGAATTAAAAACTTTGTAAAACAGTGCTGCAACAAAGGTGTGATAAGCAGCACAGAATATCTGAAAAAGTCTATTCTAAAATCTGATCTAAAAAATATCTTTAGGTCATGCAAAATAATAATGTTTCATAAAAAGGAAATACGTTAACGATGTATTACTAAGTTTCAGGTTGTTTTCTTTCAATATGTCTTGTCATACATTTGAAAGACCAATTTAAGTATATATACTTGCTTATTGGTTCAACTGCAAACTGCATAGACCCAGATCTGCCACTGCATAATGTGCCAGCAGATCTGGGTCTAAGCAGTTCGCTATGAGTAATCAGTAGAATAAACAACATAGACCCTCATCTGCAGGCACATTATGCTACACAGTTTAACTCAAGTTATAAGCAAGTACATATGGTACAACAGTTTAATTTTGGTCATGGGAATCCATAACGATACAACATTATATATGGAATTACATAATAATGAAGAGTGTTATAATGAGGGAGTCTAGAGCTGTATTTAGTTTTGGGCTTTACAAGCTTATTGCCCACAGACCGCACTATACAATCTATAAAATATGGTATATGACTTCAAGAGGGCTAAAACACAGAATCTTAATGTTATTTATGCAAAGCCATCAATAATGGAATGTCACTGGCATCTGCATGAAGAAATATCCATATATTTATTAAATTTGCTTATCTTACAAACTGACAAGAAAGTTATGCATTTGAATTATATTCTGGTGATATCTGCTGTCCCGGCTAAATGAAGCATTAAGAGGCTTATAAAATAAAAGATAACAAAAGAAAGTTAAGTATGGGCAGAGGTTTTGATGTGCAGCCAGATGTTATGAAACTTAATTCAAAACAAATAACATTTGCATGCACCATTCAGTACTTCACATACCAATACAGAATTCTTGCACATTTTTTTTTTATTTATATTTACATCATGTTAGATGTAATGCATTTTTACTCAAAAAGACCAATGACTATCACAGAGGGATATAACTCATCTGTCTCTACTGACAATATTTAGATGGATCTATTTCCACAGTCTACTGGTGTCAACATTCAGTATATTTTCTTAAGGATTAAAATTAACTTACCTCACTATCTAAAATCTCCAACATTGTTTCATTGAGAATATCTTGTTGCCTAGGCTATTTCTAAATACAGATTTCTGTACAAGTATTTACTTTTATATTTGTTACAATTTTGGTAAAACCTGTAAAAATATTTTGCAATAAAAAAATGTTTTAATTGTTCTAGTTTAAAAACTGCCCACCTGAATAAATTTGGTGCTTTTTGTTTTCATTTACTGGAAATTACCACAATTACAACATAATAATGGAGAGTGTTATCATGAGGGAGTCTAGACCTGTTGGATATCAGGCTGGTAACATTTCTATTTAGGACCAATTAGACATCATATGTCTCTTGGTGAAAGCGTAAGAGTGATAAGAAAATGTTCAAGATGGCCATTGTGGCAGCCAGTTCAGTGCCATTTTCATTTAGGACCAACTAGATGTAAGAAGTCATTTGGTGACAGCCCATGTTGATATGACCATCCATTCAAGAGAAGTGATATGACCATCCATTCAAGAGTAGTGATATGACCATCCATTCAAGAGAAGAAGTGATATGACCATCCATTCAAGAGTAGTGATATGACCATCCATTCAAGAGAAGAAGTGATATGACCATCCATTCAAGAGTAGTGATATGACCATCCATTCAAGAGAAGTGATATGACCATCCATTCAAGTGTAGTGATATGACCATCCATTCAAGAGAAGAAGTGATATGACCATCCATTCAAGAGGAGTAGTGATATGACCATCCATTCAAGAGAGTAGTGATATGACCATCCATTCAAGAGAGTAGTGATAACAAGATTTTCAATATGGCTGACAATGTGGTGGTCAAATTTGGTATCTGAACTGCACCATTCTGACATGGGACTAACTAGACCAGGTGATGAATGTGTGTAAAAAATTAAATGGCAATCCTCAAGGTAGTTTACCAGTAGCAATAATTAGCTTGTGCTAATGGACACATGGATAATAGTCTGTGAATGATGGACAACAGACTATCCCATAAGTTCCTATCTGTGACCAGTAGAGCTAATAAATAAATCAATCCATCAATCATTGTTTCCTACAGCCCAATTACTAAATTACTCATAAAGACCAGTATTTATCCATTTCACTGGCTTACAACTAATTGTTATATTTTCAACCATATATACTTTCTCCAACACTGTTGCACAAAATTCAAGCTTTATTTGAATGCTAATTATTTTCTTCTTTACTGAGGTGTCACCTTTGATATTGCTGGAAGATGCTTTACATCCTGTACTCAAACTACGTTGATAGATATTTTGTCTGCCATGTTTTCTGGTCTCAAATTCAATAACGGTTGAGACAAAATGTCAAACCTATGTCATGCTGATCAAAACTGAGATTGAGACTACCCATATCCACCCTAACCGACACTCCTACTCCATGTTTTGAAATCCCCTCGACTTTTTCTCCCTGCTGGATGGACAAATACGTACAAAATCACAAGCATCTTGACACATATGCCGATGCAACTCCACCATGGAGGGTCTGGTCAACAGTACTGATTGACATTTGAATAGCTATCGAATGAAGACCGCCCATGACAAGTCTGAGATGTCAAGAGTGATTTACAACCATATACCATTGGAGGAATCAGTCATCTTTATTTTGATTATATATTTTGACAATAAAAAAATATTTCAGTACTTTTGTATATTCAGTAGATTTCTAGGCCTATTTAGAAAAGGTTGATCGAATTTGTTTGCAATAATTTTAAGCTTTTACTTTTATTCAACAAAATCTTAACAATTTTACCCAGGCCTGACTGTATAGCTTGCAGGGCCCAAGGTGCCATGCTGGCAGACTGGTAGAGTTACTGTAGTATGCCTAATTGGAGGGCAATTGCTTTTCATGCCTTGCCCTAAGGCCAGTCCTGATTTTATTTTATTTCAAAGAAATCTGCACTGACATGAAGAGAGGAACACTTTCTTGGGCTTCTCTGGAACACCATAAATTTATCTTACTGTTAAAAATGAAAAACAATCCTTCGAGAAATGGACAAATAAATTCAAAATTGACAACTTTTTATGTTTAAAAACACAACCGAACAAACTGAAAACATGAAATGTGAATCACGAGCTCAGACCTTAAGCAGTAATTGCACAGTCATGAGGAAGAATCTGTACAACTCTGAACTAGTTCAATCCTGATTGCATGTGTATTGTAAGGGACTGACCATTTAATGTATGTGGCTAAAATGTTCTTACCCACCTGGTTATTTTTTTCCCTTTCATTACAACACAATTTTCTTTCAAGAAAAATAAGGAATGGAATAATGTATTTTTTATACTATAATTCAGAACAAGGCAATTGTTTTGAAAATTAAATGGTCTCTCCATAAAAAGACATGATTTCTGTGGATGTGTACAGAAATCAATGCAGTGACCATTGTCGACACTTATAAAATGTTGACAAGGATTAGCATCAAAACAATGCTGTCAATTTCTGCTTGTGTAAAAAAAAATAATTTATTTTACAAATAAATCTGACTTTGTTTATTGTAACAGCCCCAATTATGGTCCCACCATTAAGAATGGTTTGACAATTATTCGAAATTAAACTGAACTCGAGCTATTGCTGAAATAAATAATAATATGGAAAATTGTGAAGTTTCATAAATACAGAGAATTTAATTTCCAACAAATGCACTGCATGTAAACGAAACTGCTTCACACATATCCTATTATTTACTAATTTCTGTAAATGGAAACTATAAAGACAATTTTTTTAATCCTTAGAGCAAAATAGTATATTATTTGAAAATGATGTGCTAAAAACCTATCGTAATATAGATCTAGTTCTTAGGAGTATTTCAACATAGATATTACAAGTAAACTAATTTTTTTGAACAGAGTTTAACATATTTCTGTATGTGGCATACTGCTTTATAGTTATAGTTACTGTGGCCGAGAGGATACAGTGTGTGACTTTAACACACCTCACACATGCCCATTTGACTTTAGAATGAGGTCATGAGTTTGAGCCCACTGGCGGAAAATTTTATTTCTTTCTTTTTAATCCATGACACTATAGCATGTATAGTACAGTATATTCAATTTTTTACAACTTGCAAACTTTTACAGATTTGTTTCTGCATGTTTAGATTTATGTACCATGAGGCTGCTAAGTGAAGACAGCTTGGCACTCAGGGAATACTGAAACTTTTACAGCATGTACAAGAAAAAGTTTATAATGTCAAGTGCAACTGATTACAATATCTTGCACAGTACTAATATATATATATACAGGTACATGTACATAATTGACATACATGTAAACACAAATGGGTAAAAGTTTGTCCAAGTTCAAGTACGTTTTGAGCTTTTATACAGACAAATTACTTATAATTTCTGTTGGTAAATTAAAAGTCAGGAATTAATTTTGATACAAGGTAGTTCTACAGAAAGGGAACCAAATGATCGAGTGATGTAGGTCATATAATTTCAGGGTTTTTGATTTTGGTTTCCTCATTTTACACGCATATTCAATAGGTATGTGACCAAATCAAGTGAATTGTGAGGAATCTGCATATATTAATCTTATTACCAAAGACTGTCTTGTTTTTGCAAATATTCATGCACATGAAATAATACTATGCATGAATGTTTGCAAAAACCTGAAAGTCTTTGGTAATAAGATTAATACATGCAGATTCCTTACAATTTGCCAGGTACTTTAGTTAGTCCTATTCAAGATGTGTGGAAAATAAGGAAACCAGAAGCAAAACCTATCTTTGAAATTGTGTGGCTGCTATCCCAGTTATGATGTGTCTACAAGTCGTCTGGTTTCTTTTGTGCTAGGTTAATAGTGTGCACATGAGCAGTTATTTTCAAAATGTGAATGTGTCAATCCATGTGTATCTATGATGACCTTTTGCGACCATTTGTGTGTTTTAAAAAAACAACAAAAAGCTACTTTGATACTTGATATAAAATTGTACATTTTAAATTGAAATAAAGCTATAAAATCTTAATCATGCTTTTCTAAGCAACAATTTTTGCTGTTTCATGTTGATGAAGCAACTGTCAGAACTATGCTTTCTCAAGTTTCAATTACCCTTCTATAATACTATGATTGGATATCAGAAGAAATTGTACATTATTTTAATGAGAACTTGTGCATGGGATAACCATTGGAGCTTGTTTGATTTAGTTTCACTTCAGAAGGGTATGAATGTGATTTTGTTATTAATTTGTTAGATGGTTATATTTCTTTTCACTGCATCAAGTACAATCTGGGATGGCCCAACCATATAGGTGAGCAAGGTGTTGTCTTGGGTACCAAGTTAAATGGGGCGCCAAAAATTTGAGGAGACATTGAAGGGGGGGGGGGGTTGATTGCATGGTTCCCCTAGGCACCAGTTGCTGGCAGCTATTCTAGGGCTGTCCCTGGGTACAATATCACTGACTTTAATATCATCATTAAAAACATATATTGCAAGAGAATAAGAAAATGAATGTGTAGATTCCAATATAGTATTTTAAAAAAATAAGATTCATTGCACAAAATGTAGTATTAATACAGTTTTAGAGGAATGGTCAGTAGGTTAATGTTATATACAATTTGATTTTGCATTATGTATCATGCATTATCTTCAACAAAACTACAAAATGTTTATAATTAACTGAATAATCATGTTTTTTCAGTATCAAAAGTATGCAAAGTACTCCCGAACGAGATAACAATGCAGATAAATCAGTGTGTCTCTCTGTGAAGCTCTTTAGAGCATAAATAGTGAACCATGCCCATATTATCAAGACCACTCTGCCGTGGTCATCAGATGAGACTCCACAAGAAAGCATGGTGTGCTGAGCTATTCTTCACAATATGACGCAGTAACTGCCAACTCTGTGTGGATGCGAGGTGAGATGGAGAATTGTTTTGCTTTCTTAATTATCTCCACCTCCACTGCAATATGTGCAGTTTCAAAAAATTGCCTGAACTGTGCTGTACTTGTCCCCAGTCCTCATTCACCATTTTAAATAAATAACATCCAAGCTGTTTAAATAATTTCCGTTGTAAAGAACTTACTAATGATAAACAAATTTTTAGGGAAACATGTTTCATCTGTTGATCTCTTTAAGTTTTTTCTGTCAGTTTTGCAGTTATAGCTCAATTGCTTGTATCTGGCAGCTGTAATCTACTTCTGAAGTAACAAGCCATGGCCAAATATTGAAAGTGTAAACCCAGTGACTGACAGTTCACTTTTGTTCATAGACTTTGTGATGCATTTCAAGTTATTCATACTAGAAACATCTGACTCATAATATACTTGTATGAGTTTTTGCCATCCTTTTAGTATTCTCCCTAAAAATGGCATTACCAAAGAAATATCTTAAATTGAATAGTGACTATTTTCTTGATCCATACTCATTTCTTGTCACTATTTTCTTGGCCCTTTCTTTTTTTTTTGCATTATAATGACTAGCTTAAGGATAAAATGTCTGTGGAGAAATATAATCATTGTTGCTGGACATTTCATGAAGACTGTGTACGTACAGCTCTCCCTCATTATAATGCCCTTTATAATAACACGATTCCATATACAATGCTATGAACCATGTGACCAAACATTAAACCATTTTTTTAATTAGTCAATTAAATGAAGGATAATACAAGTTGAAAGAAAACAGCATGAAGCTATCTAATATATATTTATTTCCTTTTCAAAACATTATTATTTGACAAAATGAAAAGCATTTTCACATGTTACTATATATCATACCAACACATACATGGATTCATTGAACTTTTCTATCAGTCTTGCTATGCTGCTCTTCAGTAATACATCTGGCAGTTATGATCCTCACCAACCACATAATAGCATGGCAAAGATGACCCACTACAATTATAATTCCAAATTCAATACCTTTAAGGTTAAGATAGTATAAAATAAAGAGGGAATGTGTGTGTCTATCGTCTTTGTAAATTTAAAAAAAGAAATTATAATTATCACTTAACAGATTTAATTTCTCCACAACACCAAACACACTGATAGTCTACTTTCTTCTGATGTACAATAACGATTAGAAACCATATAGATATAAAGATTAGAAACCATACAGATATACAACAAAGATTTGAAATCATACAGCAGCACATAGGTTGTCCTTCATAATAAAATGTTTTTCATCAAATGATAATAATAAAATGATTTAAAGATAAATAATGTAGTTTAAAATCAAATATCCAACAGTTTATTAATGCCACCAAACTGTCGCATTTCAAATTGCATGGAACACACTATAATCACTGACACTTCCCAGCACACAAAGCCACACTTGACATATAAGATTTATCCAGTACATCTGTAATTTAATATTGATAATATAATGTTTTGGGACAAAATGAAAATCTCAAATATTTTAACAAAGGTCAGGGCTTTTTAAATTTTGATTTTGATAAATAACTAACATTTTAATTTATACACACAATATACAAGTATGTTTCTCAATAATTTTCCAAATTCAGAGTTTTACACAATTCAAATTTTTAAAGATTATAGTGTAATTATTTTGATAGTGATTCTAATGCCAATAATCACTCCTGATACAGAAATAATATTGTAATTTCCATCGATGTCTATCCTTATGTTCTCGAAATAATGTTAAGTCGACATTACTCCTGCAATAAATATAAATACTACAAATACTGTAATTTATTACAAATTTAATCCTTAAATGCATAAAACTATTTAGCCATCCATGACATATACGAGTAATAAAATTGTTCCCTCTTACTTGTCTCCTATTCCACATGCATAAATTTAGCACACACTTTTTCTCATACTGCTGTGTAAACAGGATGGATTCACTGTACTTCAGTTCTGCATTTCAAACAACACATTTATAAGTTGATACTGATTACTGGTTTTCAAACTCACTATGAAAATGAATGAGTTATTTAAATTTTAAAATCTATGACTTTTGATATCCATGATGTGAATTAGCAGGATGCCAGCATAGGTAGATTCCTTCATGATATCATCAGTAATTGCTTGTTCTCTTCCTTATAAGCACTGCCTCATATGATATCCATGATGTGAATTAGCAGGATGCCAATATAGGTAGATTCCTTCATGATGTCATCAGAAATTGCTTGCTCTCTTCCTTATAAGCACTGCCTCATTTGACATGGTGAATGTCTTGGTCTTTTTTGCTATGTACATCATAACTTTTAAATAAAGTTCTAGTCGCGATTTTAAATGATCGACCTAAATATGTTAAATTATTGAAAATAAACCTTTCAATAACATGTTAAGAACATTATTAAAACACATAATACATTGAGAATTTAACAATAACGTCTCAAGCTTGATAATTTTATAAAGTATAAACCAAGAGTTAAGCCAAATGAGAGATCATCATAAAATACTCAAATGTAAACTGAGGGGAAAGTCTAAATTTGTTGTGAATTAAAGGATGATGTCACTTTTTTATGGCAGTGGAAATTACACAAGCAGCACCTAAAAGACAAAAACAACTTCTTATATCAGTTGTTGCAAACTTTACATTTTCTCAAGAAATATTCAATTAATAAAGATATTCAATTAATAAAGAAGCATGATGTACAAAATATTTAGCATAGGTACAAGTGTTCAGTGCATAACAAAGGACAGTTGCATTAGCAGTCTTTATTTTGGAAATGTAAACGATACCTACTCAACAGGAAAAATAAGACTGTATTTACATCTATTTAAAAATGCTCTCTCATTTGGCTGAGGTGAAAACTCCACTTATATCCTTAATCAGATCATCAAGTGTAGGACCTTATTCTTAAGTACTACATAATGCACTTAAATAGTGTACTTAATATAATATTTAAGGGTTGAAATCAATTATGTAGATTATTTCAGCATAAGGACTGAATTTTATTTCAAAACTGATCCACTCATGCAAAAAGTCAGGTATTTTCGTTATATTGGAGGTGCTCGTTATGAAAGAATCAACGAACACTTGCAGATTATGTTACAAAAAACTCACTTATAAATGCATCAATGTTCTTGAGTGGGACTTTTGGAAATAAAATGTGACTTTGGGTTTACTTAACAATGAATTTCAGTTTCTGAAATTGAAATTACACAAGACAAAGTAAGCTTTACTTTCAGGTGTATCATAATTTATATGAATATTTTTAACACTAAACATATTTGATCTATTTGTCAGGCGATAAACTTTGAAAAATATTCTTTAAAAAGGGTACATATTTAAATTTAAAAGTAGGGGAGGTAATTTCATTGTAAATGTGTACATTGACTTTTGACTGGTCCGAATCTGTGTGCCTGTTTGTTAGATATACAAAAGTTATCTCCCTTTTTCTCACCAGAGTAAAATCCATTTATCAACTGTGACATCACTAATTACGGTTGTTGGTAATATGTATGACCCAGTCATGTGACCTACCTAAAAAATCAATTTAAGACTTACTGCCATTTCCTATTAAGTACTATGGCATCAACACAAGTTATTATATGAATCAAAAAATCTTGAAAATCAGTTTTTTGCAACTCCTTCAGAATGGAGGGTCCTATCATCATGGGGTTTAGACTTATTGTGATGTGCTGATCTGACATCCAATTTGACTGCCATGGTAGCCATCTTTATTCTTTTTAAAATCTACAATACTTCTGCATGGAAAGTTATATCAATATGGAATTTTCACCAGATGACTTCTTATCATGTTTAACTGGTCCAAAATTAAAATGGTGATGCTTGGACATCCAATATGGCAACCATATAGGCCATTTTCAAAATGTTAATACTATTACTCTTTAACAGTGGGTCATATCAACATGGAGTTTTCATTTAAAGACTTCTTGTGATGCCTAACTGGTTTTAAATTAACCTGCTGCCTATCTGGCATCCTAAGTCATTGACATGGGATTTTCAGCATTATCTTTTTATATAATCTAGTTGGTCCTAAATGAAATTAGTGCCACTCAGGCATGCAGTATGAGTACCTGCAACTCACGTTGAATGGATTTCCATATCTGATATGGTTTTCACTGAATGACTTCTTATGATGCCTAGTTGGTTCTAAATGAAAATAGTACTATCTGACATCCAATACGGACATACAACCCTATTTAGACTACTGTAATACAGTATGGGGTAATTCAAATGATAAAAACATAGCAAAGCGGGCACAGCTTCAAAAAAGAGCATTTGGGCTAATATAAATCCAGAAAGAAAGCAAGGAAAATTTAGCTGGTAAGTTAAAAATATTACCTATTAAAGACCAAATCCATCTGAGAAAAGCCTAATTAATGTACAGGATATCCAATAATAGTGCTCCTGAATATTTACAATCACTATTTCAGTATAGTTAACCTGGCAATACTCCCCACCTGCGATCCATGTCTACCAAACAGTATAAAATTCACAAACCAAATAAGGAATTATTTAAAAAATGTTTCCAATACTCTTGGAACTTTGCTCCAGAATATATAGATGCTTCCCAATCAGGTCACTAGCAGACAATATTTGGCCCATTTTACCTGGATGATAGGCAACCTGGCAGTTTCTCCTATATGCAATCACCAAAATTTACTATTTTTAGCAAGGCACACTGAAGGAAAGTCAACTTATAAATTACAAATATAGATACTAACAAACAGGTTGATCTGCATTCTGTTTATATATGTAATTTTCATAAAAGTATCTTGAGATTCAGTGAATTTGTTTCAAATTCCAAACACCATATAAAGTCAATGGTAAATCTGCTCGCTGACCACAAATATGGCGGCTGATGACGTCATTCGGGAACTATCCCAGTTCAGATTAGAAATTTCCACTCTATGTCTTTCTTCCATACCCAATATATCCAGTGGCTTCATAGATGCAGCTAAAATAAATAAATTCCTTTGTATGAGGGTCTCAAGGTAGATTAGTTCTTAGCTAATTGTGTTACCTTCTTTAAATAACGTCATTATTATTATTATTACCACAGCAGCCATTTTGACAATGATTCAGCAGTTAAAAAACATCTGGCATTCCTTGAAATTTGTTTGGGACAGTAGAGCATCTGTCCCTTTAAGGGACTGTTTTTGTTATTTTTGGGCGTTTCTTATGGATGAAACATAAAATTCCTGTGAAGTGTGTCTATGCGATTGATTTTTAATGTAGCTTTTAAATTTTTTCAGTCATATCCTATGATGTCTGCAATGTGGCAATTTATAGTGATGTCTAGCACTGAGGCATCATGCAGCAGACATGTAGCATGATGTCCCACCCAGTCACATTATCCTGACACCAGGCCGACCAATCCTAACACTAACCTCTTAATGCTGATTGCCTAGCGAGGCAGCTGTTAGTACCATTTTTATAAGTCTTTGATATAACCCGGACGTGATTCGAACCTGCAACCTCCCGCATTTAAGACGAGCACTCTAACCACTAGGCCATCAGGGCGGTTAAAATTCCTATGGAATAACTAATTTCAATATAAAATTTTGAATTATACAGATATTTCTTCTACAACAGATTAAACTGCTTTGACGAATATTAAAATGTTCAATATTTTATTAGTTGAACGCATTCCTGCTAAGAATAAAAGCATGCACACGTACACCTATTGGTAGAAAACATTCCCTTATAACTTATTTTTCTGTCACCTTTCAATTTTAGATACAGGACTGTCAGGGGGCATAACTGTTTCTGGCTTCCCGTTTTCTGTGGCCGCTTAGGTTCCAGAACAGTGGTCTGCTTTTATGGCTTATTTTGAAATAAATTTGGAATTTTTGAATGTAAAAACGTTGGAACCCAACAGAATAAACATCCGGATACATATTTATAGCACTAAGCGGCCCATGGATGGAAAAATAAGTGTTTTTTAGAGGTGTTAAAAATTTCAAAATTTTTATTTCCATACATTAAGAGGAGGTAATAATTATAGACACAGTAGGTCTTAAGCTGCCAACCCTTTTGAATGTATCCATGTATATTTCACATTTCTGAGTAGCCTCTATTTACCATATGAAGCCTCAATTCAGGAATCCTATCTGGTCGTTTCAGCCATATCTGCAATGACCGGTGCGTAGGACAAGTTATCCCTCAAATATTTAGAGCATTGACCCCATTGTCGGTCAACAGCATTATTGTGTGAAACTCGATTTAATAAGATAACTTCTTGAGATTATTTTATACATATAGTGTGACCCCGCTATAGCATGCTCCGTTATAACATGAATTTGGATATAACATGGTCGTGGTGTGGCTCCCGAAATTTCATATACATGTATTTTTTTTGTACACAAGAAAAATTTCTTTCTTACAAGTACGAAAAAGTTTATTATCATTTTAGGGAAGAGATCATGTATGAATAATACAAGACGATTGTGGTGTGGCTGCTGAAATTTTATATGCATTTTTGTCACACATGAAAAAATTGTGTTTTCTTCTTAAAAGTACGAAAAAGAACATGTAAAAATTTTATTCAGGAATCACGCAGGGCTTTGCCAATGTCACAACTTGCAATATTTTTTCCCCTTATTGGCAGCAAAATATACCATCTGGCGTTTTTTTTTTTGCGACATTGTCGGTTGTTTAAACTTGTATATACAACCATTGGTTTGGAGTGGAGAAATTCAGAGGCCCCATGAAAGGAAGCCACAAAGTTGATATAAAATGCACTGAAATTTATCTATTGTTACATAAACAAATTCTTTGTCCATGTTGACAAACCATCTTAACAGTGCATTGTTATATCATAATCCGCTTATGTTGACATCTAGCATGAATACTGTATGTTTTGAGATATCTGCTTTTTTTCAAATTTACATTTCTGGTAGCGGAGATCAACCGGACGAGGCATTATCTCATAATCTATATTTCGGCCGATTTTCAGCCGCTCGCTAGTAATTAATATATTCACATAGACTGACATTTGTATGTGGATGGTAAGTAAAATTCCTCTTCTTTTCACTCAGAATTAAATCCTTCAGAAAATTCAAATTTTCTGTAGTAATCCCTGTCATCAAACCAGAACACCTGTAAGATGATTGACTCTTTCTTTAAATTTCTGACGCATGCGTGGAAGGCAACATCACTAAACTACCACAAATGTAAAAAAAAAAAAAATCTAACATGTCTATTCAATAGGCAGGGAGGAACAGTAACTACAATTGACCATGCGACAGCCAATTTATTTTTAAAAAAATGTAACCAGATAAAATAGTAGCTGAAATTTCAAAGAAAATATTACCTTTGAAGCACCGATTATTATAAAAACATACTAAGCAAATGGGAAAAAAAATAAGTTTCAATCATGCAATACAATTTTTTTATGTTGCCGCCACAATAAGAAATGGGCATTTGTTTGGTTCTCCAAAGCTGTCCTTTAGCGGTGACTTCAATAACACATGCACCTTTCATCAAAGAAAGCCGACTACAATCTTCAATAAAAACAAAGAACCTTTCTTCAAAGGAAGTCAGTGCCAAACTTAAATAAAAACAATGGAATCTGATGGACTGTTTGATTTTCCAATGTGATTGGCACACATTTACTGTGCCGTGAAAGTTTCCTTTTTACAGGAAAAAAGTTTATGCTTATGAACTCTACCGATGGCACTTAAAATGGAAACTTTTACCAACTTCGAACGTACTGAGAAGTAAATGTGCTTCATCATTTGTTATGTGACTGTGCTATTTTTTCCCACTGAATTCAGACCTATATGACCTGTGACAAAATTACTGAATATTTAAATCTATGTGTGCATATTTTCGATGGAATTACTTGTATTGTGGATTTAATGTATGTGACGTGATTCGCAGGTGAGTACACGGTGTTGATACTTTATTCATTGCTATACATCAGACATGTATATATAAACAGTATACACGTATATGTACCAATGCGTGGTTCTCTGAATAAAGTAAAATATTATATATGCCTTCTCTGTTTTTACTACAGATGTATTTCTCATTTATTATACATCAATTTAAGATGATAACTGTGCCAATGAAGCACGTATTTTTCGCCCGCATTTATTACCTACACACCCACCCACTCACCCTCCGCACATTTTTTCGGGTACATGCATTGTTTTCTTCAGCTAACTGACCTAGTTGCTTATAACACGGTTCGGTCTATAACATGGTTGGGTTCTACGGCTCCCAACTAATATGTTACAGCGGGGTCACACTGTATTGATTTTCATTCAAATAAACAAAATAGTGTTTATGGTTCTTCTCTTGAAATGTATGTATGCAATTTATTTAACTGAACGCTGAACGGTGTCATGGCAAGATTATACCTGTATGAATTTAGTCCTAGAAAGCTATATTCAAAATAATATAGATAAATGAGAAAGAATGAGGTAAATGATGATTTGGATTTGTTTCGCATATTTCCCGTTCTTCTCTACTAGAAACCTTCAGTACAAAATGACACGTCAACAAATATAAATGCAAACTATCAATGCAATATTTATTTTTCTATTGAAGGTACCAACTCGAATTGATCTTCTTGCAATCTTGACTTGAGCAGGAGTGACACCTTATAAACGCATTTTAAAACCTGTTTGTATTCTGTGTTTCATTTCGTAATTGAAAAAAAATATGCTAATGTTGTGCATGACATTAATTTTTTGAGATTCTGTAGCAATTACCAAAAACAATGTCTATTACCGAGCACTTAAATTGGGTCTCAAATTTAGTTGTTCAAGCTTGTTCATGGATTTAAAGCAATTAATACTAAAGTAAAGATTATATTCAAGTCAAGTCAAATAAGACCTATTTGACCCATAGTGATACTGACATACAAGTTTCTTTTAAGAAGGTTTTTTCAATATGTTGCCAATAGCTTACTTTATTGCATCGTTGGTAATAGGAAAAGGCCCACTGAGTTATCTCCCCCTTATTATGGCCCCTTTACAAATATTTTTCACTTCGGACGTTTAGTATTTATTATGCATGGCTATATTCTGCTGAAATAATTTATACAAACATATGAAACAGTTGTAGTTGTTAGATTGCATGAAAGTAAATAAAATAAATATGGGGTCAGGAAAAGGGTACATGCATTCCTCAGCAGGCTGGCGACAAATGTGACATGCTATAGCTTTCATTATTTGTCCTAATTAAAACTGAAGCTATAAACATGTTTTTGGCACTATCAAGAGTTATAGACTGTGTTCATTTTCATGAAATTAAGTGGGATCATGTTTCTCTGAAAATTGACAAAAATGCATTTTGAGAATTGCCCACCCCCCACTCCTTTCATGTCCCGAAACCATGCCAAGCTGCATCACAGAGACAGTTGAGACTTCATTTGTATCATTCTTGGATGCATCTCCATTGAAAAATGCTTGGTTTACTTGCAAAAACTGGTACTTCAATTTTCATGTCCTATATCCATCACAGGTGCTCGACGCGAGCTTGATGTTGAGAAAAAAAACAATAATCTGAAGGAAGAATATCATGCAGAGTGACAAAAATACCTCAGGTTACCCCCATGACCCGTTCTGACATTGGACCCTCCCTATCATGCTATATAAGAAACAAGGAAATCGAGGGTGATGGGTGGAACCAAGTATTAGGAAGTTACTGACCTTGTCTCTTATATAGTATGATAGAGAGGGTCCAACGTCAGAACAGGTCATGGGGGTAATCTGAGGTATTTTTGTCACTCTGCATGATATTTTTCCTTCAGATTATTGTTTTTTTCTCAACATCAAGCTCGCGTCGAGCACCTGTGATATCTACCAATTTTACGCCAGGTACCAGCGACTTACCAAAGAGAATCCTTACATAGGATTTTTCGCTTTCAATAACATGAATTTCATGCATTGCGCTCAAAAAGATATGGAAAATACACAAACCTATTTGTTCTGTTTGTAATATTAACGCCTTTTAAAACTGCAAACATAAAATTACACGGAAGCTAATTCCTGTCTAGGGCGCTGACATTTTGACTAATGCATTGTGGGAATGACGACATAAATAGGTCGTATTGGGGTGAAAATTCGGTCAGCGATGGATGAAAGCACGCCAAATGTCATTGCCGGTGAGTTAGAATTTGGAGTCTTCCTTCAGTTAACTACTGTTTCATTCTTACCGTTTTAGTTTGCTTTTTTCCCCTCTCAAATTATGTATATTAGTTTTGTTAGGGACACGGTTACTGTGAAAGTTGGGTGACATGAATTGCCGCACTTTACACAGGCTTTGTTCCCTAAATAGGCCGGCAGACACAAGTATAAACAAATCGAAACTAACATATTCACATGGAAGCTGAAATATATTCTTATATTAGTAAATAGAGGGTTTGTACTTCGTTTCAAATTTACACAATGTCTGTCCACTTTTATTCATTTTGAGCGAGATACCGTGGCTGATAATGGACTGTCTGATCGTGGGCACGTTGAGAATCACAAAGAGATAAGTGGGTCAAAACAAACTGACTCAGGCGATCGGTAGGGGTTAAGAATGCACAGTGTCACGTAGTTCATAGCATGTTGCGTTTATCGATCTAACCAATCGCTGATTAAACCTTATAACCATGGGAGAGTCTAGAATCATTCTTTTACATTAGTAACCGATGTTTATAGTGTTACCGGGCTATTTCTGGCGCGTGCGAGACAAACATCTAACAAGCCGCTGGTAGGTCTGTTACGTAACTGGTCTAGAGGTTACGCCCAACTGTCTGTATATCTCTCCGCTTGACTACCCAAGTTATTTATGTGTACTGCTTTTCCATCCAGACGGATATTCGCGCCACAGGGCATTGGTTTGATAGGGAATGTTTACATTATAATACTGATCCGATATACCTATTTTCAGCATTTGTACATACAGGTAGTGTCCTGTCTCGGTATGTTTGTTTTGAGTTAATGATACATTTTTGTTGTTCGTCTTGAACGCTTTTTCCAGCTCAGAAGTGGGTCTTTGTAATGCACAGGACTGTGCAGTATGCACAAATTGGACCTATAAATACTGCACATGTGCATGCATCTATACACTAAGTGCATTGCAGCATTTACTTTTAGCTTTGGGCAAAATTGAGCTTTGCAAAAGTTGCAATACATAGGTGTGTCATTTGATAAACTTGCACTGAAAGACTTATAAGCCTTATGAATGGACATGCTCATTAGATAGCGGGGTGAGTAGGTATAAGATCTATATAACCTTCGGCACAATTTATCTTAAAAATGTAAAAGATTCAGAACCATTGTGTGGCTTATACATATGAAAAGGCCATCAAGGTAGTTAAAGGACATTTTAAGTGTTAGGTAATGAATATAAACTTGCTGTTAAATTATTCAATATTTTGTTTCTCAGCATACTATGCATGTATTTTGATCTTCTTTCTTGAAACTAGTTGTACATGACTTTATAACCTACAGTGATCTTCATTCTTCAGTTAGGCTTTATCATTTACAGAAAGTAATCACTCCACAATCAAAATAAATTAACAAGCTTATGAAAGATTAGTCTTAAGAAAGTGTCTTCATACATTCCAACTTTAACTGAAAGTTTACTTGCCATGTAATTTCAGATTGTTACTGTCTTGTGCAGCTTTTGTTTTCCCTGCATATGCATCTTAAGGACAGAACCTGCAAATATGCCCTTTCAGTGTTATATTATTCATTTCATCTTAAAAAAGATCACATCACATAAAATCACAGTATGTTGCATGCAGAATTGTGCGCATTTTTAGAGATGGGAATTTAACAGATTTAACAGTTAAATGATACTTAGGTATCTATCTATCTATCTATCTATCTATATATATATATATATATATATATATATATATATATATATATATATATATATATTCAACAAGGAATTGGTAATATTATATCTATACTTTATTTTTTATAGCGCTTTCACATCATCATCATAGACGTTCTTCAGGTAGGTACATTATTAATTTACTATTTAATCAGACACACATACACATACACATACAAATTATTTCTTTGTAATGGCAATCCCAGTATTTATTGTATGAGTGACACTCTACAGCTCATTGTGGAGTGCTGTCAGTGGCTCTTTAACCTATAGCTTATTTTACACTGTTTAACAAAGTTCATTTGGTTCATTTAATAATTTGCTATCAAATTGTGGTTCAAAAAAGAAAAGATTTTAAAGCAAATAATATTATCTGCAGGTAATTTAAATGTGGGTCTCAGTTTGTGACCTTTCACTGGTATGCCACTAGATCTCCTGTTTAGGTTAATAATTTGTAATGTACTGTATATACTCTTCTCCAAGTTGGACCCAACTGCAGGCTTCATAGATACTGATCTGCGATGGAATGATATGTCAGCAGATAAGGGTCTATGCTGTTTTTTCTACTGACTAGACCTACCAAAATGCATGAAGCCAGATTTGGGTCTATGCCTTTTGCAGTTATATGTAACTTGTATGCTAGTATTTGTGGTGTTGTGGAAAGTTTTTACACTTTGTAAATATTTACAGGCTATCATATAATAGGTGGGTTGTTAACTAATGGTATGGGCTTCTTGCAGTGTGAACAAAAAGTGTTATTTTTGTGGTTTGTGGATAATAATGTGCCAGAGGTCAGAGATACAAAACTGTAATTACATTGACATTTTCTTAATAGTTTTATTTTTTTTCCAAACTTGTAATGAAGTTGAATATACACTAAAACTGACTGCCCATTATGTGTTTCTGTTTGAAATTAGGAGAGTTTTGTGTGTGTGTGTGTGTGTGTGTGTGTGTATGTGTGTGTTTTTGGGCTGGGGATGGTGGTGGTGGTGATATGTATATATATATTTTTGTAACTCCTTGTACATGATTTTTTTATTTAAGTATTGTAATTTTTATTCATGGCTGTAAATTGTACAGATTATCTTTAGTTTGATTTTTCTTATGAGACAAGGGTTTGTTTTAGGAATATTAAGAGCGTAAATTTACATAGGATCTATAAACAGATGTTTACGTTTGTGTTGACAATTACTAATAATAATCTTAATAATAAAACATAATGAAGACTTTTGGGTTAATGTCTCATTGGCTGATGAGTTTTGACTGTTTTAGAATAATTAAGTAATTTCCCATTTGTTGAGCTGTATGAATAGACAATTTTGAGACAAATTGAGTAGTAAGATCTGTCATGTGTGTTATGTTGTGAAATATAGCCATTTCTGGTCTTGAAATTTATTCAGAACTTTTCATTCTTTTGGACTTTCATGGAACTTGATCAGGATTATCTAGGATTCGCTTCATAATACTGTTAAGTTCCTCTCACATTTTCAGTCATAATAACTTTGATATTTAAATTATTTCTTAAGTGTTACAAAAATCTTGTTGATTTTGCTTCTTTTTGTTACTTAGATTGTGACCATAGAGTTGTAAGAGTGCTTAAGATTATACTTTGTGTTGTTATGTTTCATTGGCTTTAACTGACATATTGTTGCTAATCTCTTACCTATGTAATGGGAGCACCTCTGCACTTGCAGTTGTGAGAATTGATGATCATATCCTTAAATGATTCACACACTTAAATTACATAAAGTTAAGATCCTGTTTCACAGTTAAATTTAAACTGGCTTTAACAGAGATTGTGACAGGTGCATGCATAGTATGATTCTTTGAAAACCATGTACATGTACTTTAAAATGCGCATATACTAACTAGGGACAAGGGTGTTCTAAATACAAATTTATTATCCCCATAGTTTTATATAGCAATTCACATGGCCAGCCATGTACCCTTCCATCCAGCACTTCCTAGCACATTTAGTTCAACAGTTTTTCATAAATTGCCATAATAACATCTTAAATATGGTGGCCAAGAACTGTAGATGCATATAGTAACCATTATTTTGGCCTGGTATTTTAAAATAGTTGTTGCCCCTTTTTTGGGGGCCCCGACTGGCTGAGTGGTCTAAAGAGCTCACCGTTACGGATCATTGCCATCTCACCTCTGTCTGCGTGGGTTCGAGTCTCAGGTTCGGCCAACTTGGGTATGTGAGAAAGCTTGCCAGTAGCTTCTCGTGGGTCGGTGGTTCTTTCTGGGGTTTTCCCCGAGTTCATCCTCCACCATTAATACTGGCTGCCATGTATAGCCTATCTTGTGCTGAAAAATGGCGTTAAACCCAACAACAGCAACAGCTACAGCCCCTTTTTTGTCTTATGGCTTAATGCTGTGGATGGCATAATCTTGTTATCACAGATAGTCCCAGAGATTTTAGCTGTACTGGTCATAGACATGAAGAAATTATAGGAGAGCATGTTGTCCATTGTCTGTCTGTCTGTTTTGCACCAGTTTGTTATTGCTATTTATCCTAAACTACTTGGATGATTGCCACGAATCTTTCCCATGTTCTAGTTAGTGCTGACTGAAATGGTGTTGCTTGCCAGTATGGTTGTCACAGTGGCCATCATGAAGCATTATTGCTACTTTCTCTCAAAAATGGTCATATCATCATGGGGTTTTCATTAAAAGACTTTTTGATGTCTGGTTGGTTCTAAATAAAAGAGTGTCCAATATGTCTGTCATGGCAGCCATCTTGAAAGTCAAGTTATGGTTACTTCTCTTGCATGTCTAGTTGGTCCTGAACGAAAATGGTGTCAACTTGACCTCTGTTATGGCTGCTATGGTGGCCATCTTGAAAATTTTGATTTTGCTGTTCCTCCTGATCAGTGGTCATATATTGATGTGAGGTTTTCACCAGAAGACTTCTAATGATTGGTCCCAAATGAGAATGATGCCTATCTGACATCCAGTATGGCCTCCATGGTAGTAATCTTGAAAATCTTGTTATTAACATTCCACTTAAATGGAAAGTCAAATGACATGGGTTTCACCTGAAGACTTCTTATGGTGTCCAGTTGCTACTAAATGGAAATGATACTGGTCTGATTACCAGTATGGTATCCATGTTGAAAATCTTATTGCTTCTTCTCCAGGCTGGATTGTCATATCGACTTGGGCTTTCCACCAAAAGACTTTTTATGATGTCTAGTTGGTCCCGAATGAAAATGGTGCCAATCTAACATCCAGTGTGGCCACCCAAGCAGCAATCTTGAAAATACTATCATCACTGCCCCTTTTGAATCGAAAGTAAAATCAACATCAGGTTTTAACCAGGAGAACTCTTATGATGTTTGTTGATCCTAAATGAAATAGTGCCAATCTGTCATCCAGTATGACCACCATGGCAATCGTCATGAAATATCATTTTTACACCTTCTGAATGGAATGTAATATCTACATCAGGTTTTCACCAGAAGAACTTTTGTGATGTATGTTGGATTTAAATA
This sequence comes from Megalonaias nervosa, assembly GCA_016617855.1. Classification (NCBI taxonomy): domain Eukaryota; kingdom Metazoa; phylum Mollusca; class Bivalvia; order Unionida; family Unionidae; genus Megalonaias; species Megalonaias nervosa. The sequence continues at coordinate 49,001 of JAECUM010092831.1, forward strand.
TAAATAGTGCCAATATTACTTCCGATTTGTTCACCGCGGTGGCTATTTTGAAATATTACCGCTACACTGCTTCATGGATGGTTATATCAACATTGGTTTTTGACCAAAAGATTTCTTATTATATATAGTTGATCTTATTATCCAATATGGCCACTAGAGGTATTATGATACACTCGAATATTCAGTGAATCGAAAATGTGCCATAGTAGAATTGTATTCAGTAGTTTCAGGTCTGTTATTCAAATGTTTTTAAATAAAAATAGTTTGACACAGATCTCAGCATGTACCCTGTCATCCAATACTAACCATATTTCAAAATGCAGTCAACGTTTCATTGATTTAAAGCATAGTTTGCTGTTTTTAGCATAGTATAAATATAATACGCCAAGTTGTTTATTTTGGAAGTCGGAAGACTCTGTATCATTTTCTTACGTTTGCGACAATAAATTACTTTAATATATTATTAATTGAAGTTGTTTGCCATTTTAGAATAATAGTTTTATCATTATTGTTCAATAGCTCTGTGATTGTTGATGAAAATTTCAAGTCAATTTCATTCTCCAAGGACACGTTTTATGACAATTAAAAAGTATTGTGATTCCCACAAAAATGTCGGCTGCAGTTGAAATTTCAGAGCCTTCAGCTAAATATAAATCAGCTATTTGGAAAAACTTAGGAGTGCCAAAGTAAAAGACGGTGAAAAATATGTAGTGAAAGAAGCCGAAACTATCTGCAGGTTAAGTAGACACATTATCAGGTATTTATTACTACTTAATATTTATTTATAAACTTTTGTTGTTGTAGTTAATCTTGCTGCCTATAAAGGCAAATCTTTATGGTCTCATCTGACATTTGTAAACGCTTTCGACAGCAATTTTAGATAACAGCTTAGGTGTATTGATCCAATTTTAGTAATAAAATGCAAGCTTAAAATTGGATAAAATATATTTGAAGTCATGTCCCTAAAACAATGTTTTCTCTGTATTATCAAAGATTAAATAATAGTCATATGTCCAATTAGAGCCTTATGAATCATGCTAATTAATATAAAAATAAGTATTCTACTTTTAAGGTATGACTCTTTATCAGAAAAAACCTGAAAAATATTTCAGAAAAAAAACTTTGTGACATTTCTTTTCTTTTTACCTACACCGCCAAGAACACTTTCAATATGGCAACACATTTAAAGAGAAAGCTTGGTGTTGAGTTGACAGCCACACAAACAAACACACACAGAAGAAAGGCCATCTTCTTGTAACATTAAAGCTACTAGTCTCGTGGGAACTGCCAAGTCTATGGATGCTACAGCAATAATAGCACATGGTCAACTTAGCATTGCTCAAGCATTTCGAAGATTTCTGCAGGCAGTGCTCGAGCAAAACTCGTAACATGAAACATTTCTCTATTCCTAGCCACAGATATGAGACCTTATTCTGTAGCGGACAGTCCCGCATCCCGTAATGCGATTACTTGTTTGGAGCTAAATTATAGTTTGTCATCAAGGGTTATATTCACTCAGAAAGAAATAGCTGCACTATATCGGGAAGTACAATAGCATTCTATCGGCAAGCCTTAAAACAAAACAGACAGTTGCTATCACAAGCTATGTGTGAACTTCTAGAGCCAAAGAGAGTTATGTGACATTAACATTACACTTAATTGATCCATAGTGGAAAATTAAGTCTAACGTGCTGCAAACAAGACCCCTTTGTGAGTCTCACACTGGAGTCAATGCTGCTGGGGCACTGAAGGAAGCCGTTGATGAATGGGATTTGAAGAGGCCCATAGATTTCAGCCTTTCTGTTCTGATGGTGCAGCGAATATGGGTCTAGCTGTTCAACTTGCTGAATTGGCTTTCCATAATAAGTATGTTGCACATACAGTCAGCCTAGGAGCTCAGCATTTTTTGAAAATACCAGAAGTCCAAAGGCTGTTAGAAAGGGTTCAAAGAATTGTTACTTTCTTTCACCAAAGCAGTACTGTTGCTTATGAGCTGAAATTAAAACAAGTGCACCTCCAACTAGCAAGCCACAGACTCTTAACTGAAGTTAATACTCAATGGAACAGTGCCTGTGATATGCTTGAAAGATAACTAGAACAACAGGTGGCTATTGTGGCAGCTTTGATGTCACCTAACCACCTAACCTAAAGAGGGATAAGGATTTAGACATGTTGACTACATCGGATATTTCCACAGTTGAGCATCTTCTAAGTATTCTTAAACCACTAAAAACAATTACTACAGCACTGTGTGATGCCAGCAACCCAACTATTTCAATGGTAATTCCATTCCTTGAAAATTTTGGAGAATAGTCATAAGCCAAACGAGAATGATAAGAACATTTTAAAAAATGTGAAGATAACTCTGAATAGTGACTTGTGCAAGAGATACACAGATCTTGCAGTGAGGCAAGTAATGCTGCAAGCAACTGCAATTGACCCAAGGTTTAAGAGCCATCAATTTCTAGAATCATTAGAAAGGGCTGCCATTCAGACATCCATCACAGCAAACTCTTTAGTAAGCAGTTTTAATCAGCATCCGACGAAGATCAAGAAGGAGCCAGGGCCGCAAGAAACAGAAGTATTAGAAGTGTCTGAGACTCCTGATTAGCCATACCTATATTTGCCTGGTTCTAGTCAAATAGATCACACTCCATATTAATTCAGAGTCAGCTTCAAAGAAGAAAACTGTACTAGATCACTGTTTGGAGATGTGTTTGTGGTGAAAATGGAGCCAGTTCCAAAGTACCAGTTTGAAGTAAATTATAATCCTCTAATGTGGTGGAAAGACCAACAGCATACTTAACCATACCTAAGCAGTGAAGTCAAGCATCTTTTGTGTTTTCCAGCTATTAATTTCCCAAGTGAGGAGTATTCAGTACTGCAGGGCACATTGTAACTGCCCAAAGGGCAGCTCTCAAACCAGAGCATGTTGATATGCTTGTCTTTCTAAAGAAGAATATTATTATTTGAACAGCTTTTATGTTACAGTATTAAGACTAGAAACACTTGAGTAAGACACTGAGTAACCTGTGAGTTAACTAAATTTAGATTAAGAATTGTTCTTTTTTTCTTGTTTTTTTTTACTGAATATTCATGAATAGATATTCATATTCATCACCTTGTATTTGTGTTATGTATCATATTCACCCCTACCCCCAGTATTCACTACATCCCTAATGGACAAAAACAATGGCCAGCTTGAAATCTTGTTACATGCATTGCTATTCATCCTAAGTGGAAAGTCATTTCCAGACGGGGTATTCACCTGAAGGCTCATTATCACGTCTGTTTGGTTCTTACGGAAAGTGGGAACATCCTTATCATTGCCAAAGTGTATTAGAGATGTTTTCAACAACAAGAAGTTAAAAAGAAGTCTTTTGGTTTATTCCTCGAAAATATTTTTGGCATCAGAGTGTGAATCCTTCAAGTTGCTCTTTTTAATGGATAGCTATGAAATTAGTTAATGTTATGTCCATTACCATTGCCCCAGGTGGATGAGTGGTATAAGGCACTCACCTTTACAGATAACTTGCATCACACCAATTTCCAGGTTGGTTGGATTCTCAGGCTTGGCCATTAGTGGTATGTGAGAAAGCTTGATATTAGTTTCCTGTGAGTCAGTGATTCTTCCCGTTCTCCCTCCACTTACGTACTGGCTGCTTGTATGGCATATTATGTGCTGAAGAATGGAATTGAGCCAACAGCAACACCACCATCAACATGTCCATCACCCTTAGATTAGCATATTAACAAATCACTTTGCTCCAGCAATTTTTCTTATAGTTATGGCCCTTTTTATCATGCAGCTTAGATGCATTGTATGAGACAGCCAGACTATTGAAATTATGAAAACTGCTAGTCTGACAGGAAATTTGTCAGCATTGGGCTAGTGAATTATTGCTATTTTCAACCCCTGAATTAATCTCCCGGTTTCTCCATTGCATATGTTCACTGATCACATTAACATTAGGAATATAAGCCATATTACCTCCTGAATCCAACCCTCCCAAAAACAAAAAGTCCTCAGTTCTGTTTCTGTTTATATTATAGACAAAAGGCAATAACTTTTGTTGTTGTTGTTGTTGTTGTTGTTGTTATAGGGTTTAACGCCATTTTTCAGCACAAGATAGGCTATACATGGCGGCCAGTATTAATGGTGGAGGAAGAACCCTGGAAAACCCCGGGAAGAACCACCGACCCACGAGAAGCTACTGGCAGGCTTTCTCACGCAATAACTTTTGCTGCCTACAGGTGGTACTAATTTGAAGTTTTTGCTAATGAAGTGACAACATTGTACACGTCGCCTCCCAAAATCCTTTGGAGAATTTTACTTTTTATCCCATCCATTGATGATTTTGTTATTGTCAGATGTATTAAGGATTATTTTATAGGTGGTAAACATAATATTTTGAAATTTGACCATAGTTATCTAAATTTTTTCCCATGTGTGAATGTAGTTTCTTCATTCTCTGATCGCTTTGCTGTATGCGGCTACATTGTAATGGAATGTGTAGAAGTTAGTGTTCAATCACACTGTCTGTTAATTTGTCATCCATGGTATTGGGGCGACTCTGGCATTCTTAATGTAGATAAGTAGGCATTACTTTTTTTCCTTTTCTTACTTTGTTATTTCAGAAATAACTATAACGATCAAGTAGTCTATATGCAAGAATTCAAAACCAGTGAGAATCTCATGCCTTGTGTCTTGCTTGTACCAAGTGTACATCATTGCCCATGTGAAGTATTTGAGCCAGTTGGAGAATACATGGTTGATAGTCCTAAAGAAAACTGCAAGAAACAGAGAGTGACATGGAAAATCCAATATTACTGATGTTTTGAACATTCACCTTAGACTGAATCTTCGGCCAGCCTGATGGGAAAAGCTGGCCATTTACTCATGACTTACCCTCTTTGACGGTATTGTGGCAGTCTTAGAAATGTTTCCGGTAATGTATTATATGGATATTGATCTTGATCCTGATGAGGACTTTGACCTGCACACTGAGTGTTGGGATAAACCTGATGATGGTTCATGCTCAGATACCACCACAGAGCAGACAGGGTATAACTTTAAGATGGCAACAGAGGAATTTTATGGCATGTTGCCCCGCTCAGAATGTCTGCCCCCCACCCTTTCTACACGGTCATACAGTGTTTAGGCCTCAGTTGTTTTTGATGATGAAGAAGTCAGCCCTTCCTTCCATCATCTGCTGCATTTGGGAAAAAATTAAGGAAATTACAGAAAGTCTATCTGCCAAAATTATTTACCGAGATAATTCCAAAGCCTTTCTTTTTTTCTTCCTGAGAGTCATCTTCCAGTGTGCTTTGCAGTCTTGCTAGTAGATCCATTCTGATGCTTTCTTCACAGATCTCCTGGCATTATATAGGAACTACCATGTGATCAGTCTGACTATAGTGGGTACAGACATTCTTCACACATATTCAAAGCTCGTTCACAGTATATAGGCCACATCTTCATTGTTGAATTTCAGGATGCAGACATCGCTGGCAATGCACCTCCCTAACACTGTGGACCTCCCTTTGGATTGCCTCTGCTGTTCGGTGGCAAGATAGAGAAAGTGCGGAGACGAGTTTTCTCCAAACGTTTTCTTACCAGAACAGCTGTTGTAACTGATTGACATAGTTTGTTGTCGCTGGAAACCATATTTCTGACCTGATTCTGATCAGACTTGGAATACATATATGCATATTAATGAGTTGATTTTGTATCAGTTTGGCAGAGCTTGTTTCCACTCTGGAAGCCATAATTTTGATCTGATTTGGATCATACTTAAAATATGAGCTTACATCATGGAGGACTTGGAAGCATGGGTGCCCATGCATAGGTTAAGGGACCCACCCCCCAATTTTCACTTTTAAACCTGTCCAATCGGATTTCACCTTTAAACCTGTCCAATCGGATTTTACCTTTAAACATGTTTTGGCCTACATCTGAAAAACTTAATAGCTTATCACTACATGTTTCGTCCCCACTCCACCAAACATATAATTATGAGGGTGCTCCTGCTTGGAGCAAGAGCAAAATATATTAATTAGGTGATCTTGGATGACTTAAGTGCTATTATGAGCAAGGGAATATACATATTAATTATTCCTTTGTCTCTTGAAAGATTTTTTATCAGGATATAGTAAAACTGGTAAAATCAAGATGGTGTTAAATCTGGGAGACAGTATATAAAAGCTGTGTTCTTTCAATACTATATATGCTGTTTATTAAAATGGTAAATTTTTGAGCTATGTCAGCAGCTGAAAGATATCAGGCCCATATGAGTCTCTTGTTTATGGATTGCTGGAAAATTTGTTACATAATATTGTCATCATCAGAAGCTTTGCATGTTAACAATTCTTTGTTCTCCCACGATTTTTGTAAGAACTGTATGTTTTGTCTTACAGCAGGATGCTGGGTGTAACAGAATTGGAATACAGCAACTCTTGTAGCTGTTAGATTTGGATACTATTTAGAGTCATCACAGTCAGTGATGATATAATTGAATCTTAGTAAGATGAAATCTATTCATTTGTAAATATGAGACATTTTGGAAGCTTACTTTTGCAAATCATGCATACATATAGTTTATGTTTGAAGCCAGGGAAGGTATAGATGGTATGATCTTGATGTTTGTGTTGGTTGCAGATTCAAGACTAAGAATCAGTTCTGTGTGATAAATAGTGTATATAACTTTATTTTTTGTGCTGTATTAGCTGTGTTGGTAGCAAAATCAGGCTTGGAATTCAAGAGTTGCATTTTCAATACCCACACAGGCCAACCTGTGTTGGCAGCTTTGGTGTGTTCTTGGGAAAGGCACTTTGGACTCGTGGTACTAATTCAATTCCTATAGTTAACATATGCAAACACCATGATACTAAAAATTCAATAACTTTAAATATCTGAGCGCTCATGATTAAATCTAATGCATAGGTAAACAATGTGCATAGATCTGCTTGTCAAAGATTACATTAGTGAATATTAAATTATATTGCAAGTTTATGTACATCAATATAACAATGGTGCATTTCAGGCAACATTTAAGTATTTGAGATTTATTTAACAAAATCAGAAAAAAATATTAAAATAAACCTGTCTAATCAGTGGTCACCTTTTTACTATCACCATTTATCTCTGTTCAATTTAAGATTGAAATATATTACCAGTCTTGTAATATTATGTAATAAATGAGTACAAGGTCAAGGTAACCATCTACAGTATATATGCATGCATTATTACAGAAAAGTAGATTTCATTGACAAAAATTACCTAAAATTCTCCCAGAACACATATACTTTAAAGCTAAAGCAAGGTAAGTGTAAGTCAATTAAAATACAAAATATGAAGTTTCAAAATATTCATTGAATGAAATTGGTGGAACACACACAAAGTCAGGAGTGGTCATCACCATTAAACATGTTGTTAGAGACCTAAATTATCATATCTGAAGCATGTTTCAAAACACAACTTGGAAATATCACATTGCTGTCCATAATTACTGTATAAATGATAAATTGTATGACCTTTATATATCCGATTGCATAGATATTAACCAGTGTGCAAAACACTCCACTTAACATAGTGAAATCTGCACACTCTACCTACTGCAACCCACCCCCTCTTCTTGGCAACAGTTGCTAGAATGTGTGTTTAATATCAATCTGAAAGTCACTTTCAGGTTTACAAAATGTATTAATTTTGCTTGTTATCCACAAATAGAACCATATGTTTGCATTTATTTTAAAGTTAGTTGTAAATGCATATTTGGAATCACTGTATTGCTATTGCGCTCTATAGGACTTGTGGTACTAATTCAGTTTCCCATAGCAAACTATGCAAACACCATGACATTAAAAATTTAGTAACTTTAAGTTCCTTAGTGCTCATGATCAATCCTATATTTATCAGTATAGTTGCATCCTGGATGACAGCTTCTGTGTAGAGAAAATCATGAGCCACATCATTTTCTGGACCAACATGTGTTTGAAACATGTGCTTTCAATTCTGCACCAAAGAGTCAGGTACCAATTTCAGTACTGAGTCTTCCAAACTCAGGACTGTTAAAAGACTTAAATTCCATCACTAAAACAATGTCTGTAGTGTTTTTCATTTACAACTTGGATAAACTCGTAAAAGATTCTTTTTACTAATATCTAACTTTAATTATCAACCAATCCCGGCTAGCCAAACCCATTTCCAGACTGGTTCCCATTTTTCCATATCATCAGTACTGTGAGACCTTTTCCCCATTTTCTCTGCATGATATAGCCAAGTAAAGAGCTGAAAGCGTCATTAAAAACCAACCAACAAGTCAGTTCTTCCCTTTAGGATTTTCAGGCTTATTTGTAGGAATAAATACTGGGGTATGTACTGCTTGATTTTGGTATGTAGGTAGGGAGGCTTGTCAGAAATGTTATGATATTTGCCTCAAAGAAGCCTTGTGTGCCCTTATAAAATGTGACATTTTGAAGGTCTTGAATGACACTGGTCCTCCTACATTTGTATGACTTTCCACCTGTGAAGATGATTTGCTTAATTGTATCAAAAGTTATAAACTTTGTATACTCTGTGAAGCAGGTGACCTATGAATGGTGGAAAATATTGTTATCCCTACTTCTCTCCAATGGATGGCTATATCAACATGGCATTTTCACCAGTAGACTTATGATACCTAGTTGGCCCTAAATGAAACTGGTGCCAGTTGTACATCCAGTATGACTGCCACAATGACTGTCCTAAAAATCTTGTCACTACTGCCCCCTGATTTGTGATTATTATGATATGGGGTTTTCATCAAGTCACTTTTCATGATTTTTATTTTGTCCTAAATGAAAATTTTTCCAAGCTGACATCCAATATGTGTACCACTGCAGCTAATTTGAAAATCTTGTTATCACTGAAGAACATGAGAGGTGGTTTTAATACCCAAAAGTTGAAAGGAAGTAATGGTCTTGTTTTAAATTCCTGAAAATTCTTTTCTTCTAGTAGAGTGTTTGTCCCTTTGATGGATTCTAGTTACCGATTGATATAAAAAATAGGACCAACTCCTCTTCTGACATTTCAGTGTTCATTTTTGATCAAGAAACATGGAGATTTGTGCAGCATTTGGAAATTAAAAGTACTCATAGACTCCTGATCCGTCTAGTGCTGAAATATACAAGCTGTGCATCAGTAAAAGACAAAGTCGAAGATGGACAGTCAGAAGTTGCAAGAGCAGATGTGTATGCCATAATTATTCAGAATTCCACACTTGAATGTGCAGAAATTGTGAACTTGTTGGAAATTGCTTTAGCTTGGAGCCACTCTAAAGCTGGATATGAATGAGGGTTCAGTCTCATGAACAGTATCTCATGTATAAGGGACTACCCATTTAATTTTTCTTGGTGGGATGGAGGGGCATTCTCAGAATAATAGTAAAAACAATATAGATCATTTGGACTATTTGTCTGATTACAATTAAAAATTAAGCACTGATATGATTGCCTGAATATTTCTGATCTGATTTTGATCAAGCTTGGAATATATGCTTATATCATCAAGCTCTTGGACAAACTTGATAATAACGGAAGTTCCAGTCTGGAACTTGAACCGTGTTTACAAGGATTGGAATTTCTGCTGTTGTACGGAAGGGTTCTGTCACATGGTCAACCTTTAGTAGATCAAGTGACTCCATTCCAGATGTCATGCCTTGTGATAAGGTTGAAAGCTAAGGAGTCATAACCTGTTATGCTACAGAAAGGTATCTATTCTTAGTTTCATTCACATTTTTCATTTAATTTGATCAAAAATTGCTGTGTAGCACTCCGATGACTGCAAGGATCAATTTTGATGAATTTTGAGTTTTGACTCTGATGTTGTATCATGTACAAAAAGCATAACACCAAAATGTGAGCACTCTTGTATTTACAAGCTGCAGCCTTGCTGGAAGTTTGATAGAGTGATCTTGGTTGCATCTTAGTGCTTGGCCATGCATCTGTCTCCATCCACACTACAGAGCTGTGTATTACAGATTTTAACTTTCAGATAAATAATATGTATGAATGAGAAGAAGAGAGTCTCTTGTTTATTTGATTTGAACTAAACTGACTGTAGCTTTATCTTAACAAGGTCTTAGATGACTTTGATAATCAGATTTGGATAATATTTTACAGATTTATGGCCTTTGAATGACATAGGAAAGGCATCCTGCTGGTTTGTTTACATGGTTATATTCATTTTTATTAAATTGTAGCATTCAGTATTTGTTTGATTTCAACCAGATTTGCAGCCAGGAATTCTCACCAAGGTCTGAAATAAATTTGATGATGACCATATTTTACAGAGTCATGGCCCATGTCAGATTTAGAAGATATCTGCGTCCTGATGTCTTTTGAACATTATAGCACAGGGGTCGGCAACCTATTTTACATAGCGTGCCACTTTTTTCAGGATTAATTACAAAATGAATGAGCACATGCCACCAGTTAGAGATTAACAATGTTAAAATCGAGATTTTTGGCTGCCCTTTGCGTGCCACATAAAACCTCTTGACATGCTGCCTTGTGGCACGCGTGCCATAGGTTGCCATCCCCTGCTATAGCATCTGCAATTTTTGTTTGATTTCATCAAAATTTCCTGAAAACTTCATATCACCAAGATCTGAAATGAATTATGACTGTATTGTACCAAGTTCTGGATCTTGACTGACTTAGAATATCTTAATGGTTTGTGAAAATACACATTCACATTCACATTTAAACAATTTTACATATATTAGCTATGATGCTTCATATTGTTTGAGCTTAGATGATTAAATCTGAAGAAAGATTTTGACCATAACCTATGATTGGCTGAGTATCATACATTCAGTTCTCTTTGTTCCAGTCTTTTAGTGGTGGTAGCTGTAGACAGTGGCCATGTTAGTGGCAACTTATACTGATTGATAGGCAGGTGTTAAGCAATGTTAAAAATGGTTTTTGCACAATAACTTGAGTTCTCCATTGGTTACCAAACTTTGTGGATGGCTTGCATTTGGGGTAAGAAAGAAATCTATTGATTTTTAGTTCAAACAGCTAAAGGTCAGAGTCACTAAATGAAAGAAGACAGAGTTTCAGCACAATAAGTGGAGTTCTTTGTTATCTAGTCTTAGCAAACATTGTGGATGACTTGCACTTGGTGTAAGGAAGAACTCTGATTTTTTAGTGCAGAAGTCATGGTCACTGATTGAAAAAATGAAATAAATAACGGTTTCTGCACGGTAACATTGGTTCTGCATGACATACCTCACCCACACTTTGTGCATGTCATATATTTAGGGTGAGGATGAAGACCATTGAATTTGGGGTTAAAAGGTGAAAGGTCAGGGTCACAGCAGAAAAGAAAAATGTTTTCTGCACAATATTCGTTCTACATCACAAACCTGGTCTGCACTTTGTGAATGGCCTGGGATTAGGATAAGGAAGAAGACCATCAATTTCAGGTGAAATAGGTAATGCTAGTGTCAGACTAATTGAAAGAAGAAAAAAGGTTTCTGTACAAAACTTTGTGTTTTCAACATATTGTTACGAATATGTAATTAAATTGCTTGTGTGTTAGTTTTAAATTCTTTTTTATTTTAATTTTGTTTCATTACATTTTATTGTAATGATAATTTTCATTAGATTTGAATCCTTTTTTTGGAAAATTGACTTGACCTGATTAGAACGTAACGGTTGCTTTATCACTACTTTTAGTTCACCTTGGTTGAGACGTTTGTAAACATTGAATGAAAACGATTGGCTGTTACCAAGGTCATGTTCGGCCCACGTGTTAGCTGAGTTGTAGACAGCCTTTCTTTTTTAATTTATTTCTAGTGTGGGAATTTGATTCTTAGACAGGGCTATTCTTGCCTATGTGATAATTGGCATTTTTTTTACTGCGCTGTTCAAATTAATGATCACGTACCCTGTCACGTGAGTCACTATGTGATCTAAAATTGGGGGTTAAAACAGCCATTTGCTAGTAGATCTCTTCAGTCGTATTTTTACACCGTTAGAACTTGAGGTGTTTTTTTTTAATTGTTGATGCCAGTTTGTTCTCAAGTTCATCTATTTTTTGGGATTTAATAATTCATATTCTCTGGAAAACAAAACAAGTGCCTTTCTTTATAAAAATTCTGGGACAAAGACATTTAATGAAAATTTATTCTGGAATTCTAAACAGAACATTATAAATTGTGTTTCAATGAGGAACTGTTGCCATCAGTACAATGACCTCATCTGACGTCATCGCCTTCCATATTGGAACTTCATACAGATTTGAACCTGGATTCAATTAGAATTGTTTAGTGATAGGACTTATATTTTTCAATTCTAGGATTAATTTTTGGATTATTTTCACAAACCGTAAGTCCTATTTCATATTTTTATCTTGTTTTCTAGGGAAATAAATTATTTTGTTAAATTTACAAGCTTGTTGACTTCACTCTTTTCTTTTGTTACTTTTGTACGAGCCTACACGTAACAATATACAGAGAGGAAATAATCCATAGTGCTTTCATTTAAAATCTGATTAACATGTGGATATTAGCTGTGAACTTGACAGTACTTTTATTGTTATACTGAGATTTTTGTCTCTGCAATATGGACCAAAAAAATGTTCTGTAACCAGACAAACGCTATTTTAATGTTCCATCCCCTTTTTTTCCACGTATGAAAGGAAGAAGAAAATTGGTACCAATCATGCCAGTATTTCACATCCAAACTGGTAAGGCAAAGAAAATGTGTGTTTCTGACTGTTTTTGGTGTCAACCCCTTAAACTCCTCCCCCCCATTTTAAAAACAAAATTGAAAAAAAACTGAAGAAGAAAAATTCTCGAAATTTATTTGTGCATCTAATTGAGTTGGTTTAGCTCATTACTTAAAGCACTTACTATATTATAATATATAAAATGTTTACATTGTCAAAAAAAAAAATTTAAATCCAGAAATTGATTTGTGCACCTAATTGAGCTGGTTCTACCCAGTACTTGAAGCACTTAATATGTTATATATGCTAGCCATTATAATTTATAGTGTTTTTTTAAAAAAAACCTCATACCTACCCTAATTTTATAACCAGTGCCATAGGAAAGACAATTTGGGGTGGGGGGGGGCATAACTGTACACTGAAACTGACATGAACTTCCATGAGACGGACAAAAAATAATACAAACAAAAAATTTGTATTGACCTTCCATACCAATTTCTTTCTCACACTGTTACCTAACCTAGATAGTGTGTACCTCGTCTTGCTGAAGAAGTTCATAAACCTGTGGCATTTATTGAGAGTTTGTGGATAATATCCAGTTCAAAGAAATGAGATCTTGGAAAGATGCTTTCCGCATATTAAATTGAAACACTTAGTCTAGAAATGAGACTTTTTAAAGTCTGAGTGGAACAATAATTTGTAGGATTGATTTATTTTGTCTCCAGGCTTTGATGGGAGATGACTTGCTTATTCCTCAATGAGATTAGTTTAAAATTGGGCAGAATTCTATAGTATATAATGATTCTCTCCTATCTCCACTGAGAGGCAAATTTTGTCAATATCAAGCGTCTAGACAGGCCAAGAAAAAGCCATCATCATCCTTATTAATCTATTCTTGGCAGCATAAAAGTTGTGTCTTTTATGCAGAAGTCAAACAAGGTGAGACGTATAACTAATCAATACCTATCAGACTGGCTGTCAGTTCTGTAATTTTAGTTTGCTACTGATGCAGTTATTTTTTGGTAGTAATGCTATGCAGAATCTGTTACAGTTTTGGAAGTACATAACAATGCTAAAGCTCCAGTAGAGCTTATCAGATACTGTGTCATAGCAAACTATTTAAAAGAGAGGCATTCTTGCCAAGAGATTTCTGCAGTATGTAATATTGTACATCTGTTTCCTCATTATCAGGAAGTTGACTTTGATTTTGAAACTGCACATATTTTCAAGACTATTGATATGCCTTTTGATGCAGGTACGTTTTGTAATTTTGATTGCTTATATTATTTTATGTACCTGATCTAATATCTAATGTCAGTTGCATTACCCGTATATACTTTATCATATGTCATTTCCAGTTCATGTGATTATAATAAGTTTAAAAATAAAAATAAAAATGAGACATTTTTCAGGTCATATTTGACCAGTTTTGTTTTCTGCAATTATGTTTTGAGACATTCTTCAGTCCTTTTGCAAATCAATGCAATTCTTCTATTTAATTATTGTGAACAACAATATAGGCTGAAAGATGCTGTTGCTCAGACTGATTCTTTAATTCTTTTTGATGATGCAGTTGCTCAGGCAGATTCTTTAATGCTTTTTGATGATGCAGTTACTCAAGCAAATTCTTTAATGCATTTTGATGATGCAATTGTTCAGGCAGATTCTTTAATGCTTTTTGATGATGCATTTACTCAGGCAAATTCCTTAATGCTTTTTGATGATGCAGTTAATCAGGTCAAGTGTAAAAGGCTTTCAAACTGATTTTTATGGTAAGATATTTGGGATGATAGTTACATTATCATTATATGAAGTTGGTCTTTTAACAATGAACAACCAAAAAATTGTTTTGTTTTTTTTTATAACTTTTACCACTTCGTTTGCATGTTACTTAATGCAAGTTTTATCTTTGGTCTTCTGAGGTGTAGTAGTAGAACTTTTTTGTCACCAAGAGCAAAGCTTATCTCTGTAGTATATGCATTTTTGTTGTGGCTAAAACAAACAAACAAAAAAACTTGGTATGTGTGAGCCATTAAGGTCTTTGCACCATGTTCCAGGTAAGATAAGTATGTTAAATTTTCCTGAGTACAAGTAAGAACAGCTATCTGAATATTTAATAGATAGTTGTGTGTCAGAACTCCTTCATGTTTCTTTTGTCATTGGAATTAAAATGGTTTGGAAACAATATATCTCAGTGGGGGGTCTGGGTGGAGGATAAAATACGTTGTAATTTGACAAGAGCTAGTTTGGTTACCTGCCTTGAAATGTAATTATCACTTGATATTTGATGACAAAAAAGATTGTCATTTTGTAATTTTGGTGTATACATGTGCACACCTAAAAAAAAATCAGATAAGGAAAATATGTAAGGTAACTAGCTCCAGTAAAAAGGTGTGGGATGTGTGTGTGATTTGAATTTTTAACACAGCTTTAACAATTTTTCAGTCATATTGCTACATGTATAGTGTCAGCAGTGTGGCAGTTTATAGTGATGTCTAGCACTGGGGCATCATGCCGCAGACATGTAGCATGATGTCCCACCCAGTCACATTATCATGACACCATGCCGACCAGTCCTAACACTAACCTCTTAATGTTGAGCGCCAAGCGAGGCAGCTGTTAGTACCATTTTTATAAGTCTTTGGTATGACTTGGCCTGGGATCAAACCTACGACCTCCTGCATCTGAGGTGGACGCTTTAACCACTGAGGTCACCTCTACTCTCCAGTAGAAAAGCATAATTTTGATCATGTGGACTCGGGGTGTAGAATAGTGCCTGCCAACATATTGTCAGAGGTGGTTAAGGGGGCAAGATGTTTGTCATGGAATGGATCCTGTGATGATGTTCCAACTGACTTTGGATTTTTATTTAAATAGAAAAATGCTGACCTTTTATTTTAAGGATTTGTTCTTTCTTTGCCTTTACCTTTGTTATGTACCGGTATGCCTTTTTTTTGACAGGTTTGCAATATCTTTTCATTTTATTTTTGTTTCTTGGCACATATTTACTTTTAATTAGAAGGGTTTGTCTCATCTTCTGGAAATTTTTCTTTGCAGGGTTTTTCCTTTCCCACTTTTGATACCTAGCTTTTCCCCAGCATTGCATAACCATGATTGTGCTGATATTCCATTAAAACTTTTATATACACAAATATTTCTTTTAAATTTTCTTATGGTAAAATCACACCAGCAAAGCGCATTTAAAAATATGGGAATAAACCTATTTATTAGCTAAAATGATCATTTGTTTTTCACCTAATAGTTTTTTTAATTTTTTTTCTAAACCTAAGTAAAGAATCCTCCACCTTTTTTTCTTGGACAAAGTACTGTAATTAACTTATTAACCCCTGGAGATTCTTGTTATTTTTGGCTGAAATACGAGTAGGAAACATTTTGGGGACTGCTTCTTAATACAACCCCAAAAATCTGCATCCAGGTGATTTTCGTTTGGCATGATACCTAGTTGTGTTAGAAATGCCATTTTTCATTGGCTATATCGTTCATGCATGTGCAGAAGGGTAGAAATTGAAGTTCTTGTTTTTTGGGGGGTTTTGGGGGTTTTTTTTGCTTATTGGACCCATTATTTTCATGTCCTGGCCACTTTTTACTTGAAATCCCCAACTTATCCTGATTTTTTAAAGGTTTGCCTGTCTGTGTGCAGTTTTGACTGGTTTGTCAAAAAGTCTAAAATCCAGACACATAATCTGATTCCAACACAGGGCAAATTTTTGGTGTAAAACATCAGGTTTCAAAAATATGTTTTTTGCCAGTGTATTTTGTAATGTGAGTAGAAAGTCCAGATTGTTTGGTACCTTTGTAGAGCTACATCTGTCTACTTTTCTGTAATACCACCCATTTTGGTGTATCTTAAATGACCTTGACATTTCAGAGCTTGAAAGTAGAGTACTACCTCCTGATGCATAAACATTGCAGCAGGGGTTAATAAGTTTAATGGAATTTTAAAAAAATGTATATGCTGTACTTGAACTAGGATGTTAAGATGAATCGAAAATATTACATTGAATGTTTCATTGAGAAACCTATTTTCCAATGGAAATTTTCCACTTATTTGTCACACATGATTTATTGTTCCCACCTTTTTGAAGTGGTAGTCATGGAAACTGGATTCGAAGGTATATATTGTATGCCGAGTACTGTATTGGGATTCTGTCTTGATTTATTTTGAAGGTCAATGTTACAGCTCTTTAAAGTTTTCCATCATACTCTCCTTCCACTCTATAATTTTAGCAGATTTTTCAATTAAGGGACAAACTCGGTATGCATGTACTTGTATGATCTATAGAAGATCTGTTGTGAACCACATTGGAGTTCCTGTCTTCGACTTCAAATAGTGTTTCACCCCAGATCTTAAAAAATGGCATGGTCCTTGTCCTCTGAAAAACACATTCAAATGTGTATCTCTTGATCTGAAAGGCACCTTATTTTATGTCAAATTATTATTATTATTATTATTGTTATTATTATTATTATTATTATTATTGTCATTGTTGTTACTGCTGCTGCCATTGAAAAAATAAAATAATCTGCAGTAGGAGTAGTTGATTTATACACTTCTAAAAAAAACTAAATTTTATATGTAGAAATAGTAATAGGATGATTAAGTGAAATCCTTGATACAGTCTTTCTCAGAATGTTCGTTTTTTTCACCTTACCTGAACAAAGTTTCATGGGTCATTACTGCTTTGAAAGGAAATCTAATGCATGTTTAGTTATCAATAATAATGAAATAATTATTTGTACTCTGAATATAGATAACATACAATAAATTTCCTATTTTATCAGCCCCCTTATTTCTTCTTATTTCTTCCTTTTTCTTCTTCATCCTTGCATCCTTTCATTTCCATGGATGAACTACGCTCAGATTAATTGAAGGGCAGGATCTGTGTATTTATTAGTACGTTAGATACTCCTTTCAGTAGGAATTATATGACCAGTCTATAGCATTTAGTGCAGGGTCTCAAAGTAAAACCACCCTGAGGGCTGCATGAGGGCATTTTCGATGGCCCAGGGGCCACACCACCTTTGTTATCTCTTATGACACCTTGTGATGCAGTCATTTTGTGGGCCACAGGATACGACTTAGTGGGTTGCATGTGGCCTGTGAGCTGCATGTTTGAGATCCCAGATTTAGTGCATCTTTGTATTTTATCCGTTAGAGAGTATGACTGCTAAAAGGGCATAAATAACTCCATTGGTAGAGCATAGGACTTGTAACATAATATTTTCTTTTAGGTGAAGTAGCATGAAATAATAAAAAAGTCATTTCATACTTACATACGG
Organism: Megalonaias nervosa; assembly: GCA_016617855.1. Classification (NCBI taxonomy): domain Eukaryota; kingdom Metazoa; phylum Mollusca; class Bivalvia; order Unionida; family Unionidae; genus Megalonaias; species Megalonaias nervosa. The sequence goes on from JAECUM010092831.1 coordinate 67,017, forward strand.
AGGCCTGTTAGTACCAGATCAACAAATAAAATCAGTGTTTTAATGAGATACCATTGCATTATAATGTGTGTGTGTGCGTGCGCGTTTGTATTTGGCATAAACCGAGGACATTCATGAGAGTACACACCAAAGTACCGAGGACACACCTCCAACCGAGGACGTCCTTGGTTGGAAAAATGGTAAAAATCTTGCTTCTACCAACTATTTTAGCCTAGAATAATGTAAAATCATGATTTGTATGAAGGTCCCTGTTTACATGCTTGGTGCTTGTTCGCGATTTTGGAGTGTATCTTTCTTCTGAAGTTGGCAATACACATGCCTGAAACCATGTCTTCGATTGTCCGGTGGAAAACTTGTAGAGAGATCTCTGCTATCAAATTACACATTGCATAAACATATTATCTCCCTTTAGGTCCTAGCATCAAATACCAACTACTTACATAAACTGTAAGAAGAAAAGCTGGTACATATAACAGTTCCTGGTATTTTTTTTATATTTCATGCATGTGAGACAGTAATGTTGGGAAACTCACAATACATTCATACCATACATGTCCAATACATGCAAATAAATCTACGACATGTATGAAAGAAGTACATCAAAATGCTATTGGAAATATTCATGAATTCTTTGTCGAGTTGTACTGAAATTGCCCAATTATCCGACCCAGCTGTAAAGTTAAAACGTCCTGCTTGCAGTGAGATTTTACACATGTAAAGATATTTAAAAGACATCCTTGATATGCAAAATTTATTTTATGATTATTAAATAAGCTATATCTGCCCCTTTTTCATCATTTGCCTACTTAGTATTCAGACAGGAGAGAACAGATGTGAATCAAGTGCAAAATTCCCGCTAAGGTGAGATTGAATTATCACTAACCAAATTTGGAAGTTACATGCACAGAACTTTAGTAAATATATAGAAAGATAAATATAGTATATAGAGGTCAGACATTTATCATGAAGATGATTAGTCCTAAAATGAAACATTTAATTACAGCAATATGTTTTTCATTATTGTGCTCTTAAGACCTGCGACTTCACGTGCAAGCAATCATAAACTGTTGAATGCAATTCAGTGTTCTTTTAAATGTATATACATGTACTTGCTTCAGTTGGTGATTTGATGACTTTCCTTAACATATCATGAATTATGTTTGTATCGATAGTTCTGTTATAAACAAAGTCTTATTAAAACAACACACAAAATGTAAACACAAGGCCTCAATCTATATTGTTTTCCCAAATTTAAATAGTTTTTAACAATAGCCAAAATGCCCAGGATGTTGTACTGGACCAATTTGTATTTATAACTTAAAAGAACATTTATTTAGAGCTGCATTAGACTGTAATATTCTTTCTCATTTAGTCTTTTTTCAGTATGTTTTACACAGAAGGCGAGACAGGAAAAAAAACTTTAAAACTTCCAATCAGCGATACAAAACACCTGTACGAGGTACCTTGAATTAGCAAATGTATAAACTAAGTGATTTGGAAAGTGAACCGTGAGAATGCCACAGAGAGAGAGAGAGAGAGTCCTGCCATAAATGCTCAGATCCAGCCAAATGGTATTGTTACAGGACGGGTATTTGCTTCATCGAGCAGTGTCAAACCCTGCTGCGATTCCGCTAGAAGTCGTAAGTTTACCCCAGATTTCCAACGACTTCTGTACAATTTCAGTTGCAAATTAGAGAGCCTGACATGCTCATTCTATACATAAATTTTTCGCTAATCAATGCAAGACCACAGACCTCACAACTTGCCAAATATCTATCAACCACACATCTGCATGGTTTTTCTTCATCAACTTTCACTACCGTCAGCAGTTCACGCCGCAGAAATTATACAACTATCCCTTTTAACACAGGGAACTATTTTTCCTACGCCACCTTAGGCCAGTCAGTTTATGGTTTCAAGGTACATTTCGCCATTATAACTGCATCACATTTGCCACCATGGTGACATAAACAGTATCTGCTGAGTCCCTTCTTGTTTATTCCTTTCTGTAATTTACTGGTCTCCTACCGTAAATATTGTCAGTGCAGTCACACCACCAATGTACACCACTAGGTTTTAATAGGGACTATGGTACTCCACACTCTGGTGCTTTTGACCTGAATTCACGAAAAGTCAACCATGGCATCATGGAAACTCACTTACACTTCACTCCATGACGTTTGCTCCTACTAATTGGCTAGTTATTTCGGGCTAAGGAATATTTCCATTGCACCGAGTTCCAATGATCAAACAAGTAATCACATAAATCTAAGAATTCCTTTCAACGGGGCACTATAACCAAATGTGCATGCTCCAAATTTATTACAGTATGATCTCCAAAGCGGTGGATTAGTCCGAAGTGTGTTATGTCATACTAAAGTCTAATTGCAAGACAATCGGTCAATCAATAAATTGATCAGTCAGTCAATAACAACAAGATATATATTCAAATAATAATGTAATTGCCCTTAAGAACAGTTGTAGACAAAACCTTTATGGAGGCTACAGTTACTTAGTACTAGTATGTGATTTGGATTTGATTTTAACGTAGCTTTAACAATCTTTCAGTCATATCGCTATGATGTCTGCAGTGTGGCAGTTTATAGTGATGGCGAGCACTGGGGCATCATGCCGCAGACATGTAGCATGATGTCCCACCCAGTCACATTATTCTGACACCAGGCCCACTAGTCCTAACACTAACCTCTTAATGCTGAGCACCTAGCAAGGCAGCTGTTAGTACCATTTTTATGTCTTTGTTATGGTTTGGCCTGGGTTCGAATCCGCAACATCTGCATCCGAGGCGGATGCTCTGACCACTTAGGCCACCTGAGCAGTCGTATTGATTGTTAAGACTAGACTAGATATGCAAACATGTCCTCATTGGTCATAATGTACCAATGTCCACAGTCTCTGTGATTATGTCAAATAGTGTGTGTCCTTAGTTTATGCTGATAGTTCAGACTAGATGTATAAATGCGTCTTCGTGGTCTATGACATACCAAGGTTCACAGTCTCCATGATTTTGTTAGTAGTGTGAGTCCCTTGTTTGTACTAATCGTTTAGACTAGATGTGTAAATATGTTCTCTTTGTCCATGATTTACTAATGTCCTCATTCTTCATGTTTTCTCAATAATTGTGTGTGTCCTTAGTTTGTATTGATATTTTTTCTGTCTGTGCAAATGTGTCATTGTTGTCCTTTATGTCTGCAGTCTCTATTTTCTCAACAATTATGTGTATCCTTTGTATTGATAGTTGATTATATCTGTTTAAAGATATCTTCTTCAACTATGATATACCATAGTCGATAGCCTTCATGATTTTTGAAAATCATTGTTTTCTTTTGTTAAAGAATAGTACAGAGGATCAGTGTAAAAGCGTTTGTTAAATTCTTAGGTCAAAGTTAACAAAAAAAGTCTTTATACATATTAACAGTTGTGAAACAAATCAAATTCAGTCATAATACCAACAAGGAAAATCAGTTTCAGATTTCATGAATTATATGGTGGTTTCAGATTTAGTAGAATAGGTTCATGTCATATATAAATTGTTCTTGATATTATCAATTTATGCACACTTACAATATAACAATACATGTTTTGATACATGAGCATATTAACAATCCCAGTACTGTGCTTCCGTCTGAGGACATCTATGAACAGTATGGAATCACCAGCCTGCCACATTGTTGTATGAAGTAACAATTAAAGACTGATGCCTTACTTAGAGCTGGGTTAATCATAATGTGATCTGCCTTTTATTCTGGAAACGGTTAAAGATATTTCTGAGATGAAAAAACAAACCACAATTATGTCTGAGTGCACCAACCATCTTAGTCTGAACAGTTCATATACGGCTTAATAATGTTTCTCTTCATTTTCATTTTGCAAGACAATGGGTGTCACAGCTGGCCATGACATCACATTGTCTACAGTTTCCATGTTGTGGTCGGGGCCCCAAGTGGCCGAGTGGTCTAAAGCGCTCTCCATTACAGATCACTGCCATCTCACCTCTGTCTGCGTGGGTTCGAGTCTTAAGATTCGGCGAATGTGGATATGTGAGAAAGCTTTCCAGTAGCTTCTCGTGGGTCGGTTGTTCTTTCCGTGGATTTCCCGGTTTCTTCCTCTTCCATTAATACTGGCTGCCATGTGTAGCCTATCGTGTGCTGAAAAATGGCGTTAAGCCCCACAACAACAACAACAACAAGAACATGTTGTGGTCAGTAGTTATGTGTGTCCTTAGTTTTCATGGATTATACAGAATATTTGTGTAAACGTGCGCGTCTTCACTTGCATTGCTAATTTCATATTCCTTTGAATTGATAATACAGTTCCCCCTTGATACATCACCATTTGCTATTAATTTACTGCCTCAAACTGTATTTCTCTTCACTCTAAGATTGCCAGAACAAATGTCCTTTGTATTCGGTTCCATACCTGAGTCCTCGATATCCACCAAATACGTGTGTGTGTGTGTGTGTGTGTGTGTGTGTGTGTGTGTGTGTGTGTGTGTGTGTGTGTGTGTGTGTGTGTGTGTGTGTGTGTGTGTTTCAAGATAACATTTTATTTCAAGACAGCATTGTGTTATTACAAGATAACATTTTATTTCAAGACAGCATTGTGCTGTTACAAGATAACATTATTTTATTTCAAGACAGTATTGTGCTATTACAAAATAACATTGTTTTATTTCAAGACAGTATTGTGCTACATGTATTACAAGATAACATTTTATTTCAAGGCAGTATTGTGTTATTACAAGATAACATTGCATTATAGCAAGATAGCATTGCATTATTATGAGATAGGATCAACACTTATTTCTGATGCATAGGATTTATGTTTGGATTCATCTGTACAACATGGTGATATATTAGACAGAGACTGTCTTAGATTAAATGTTTCACAAAAATATGGTTTTAAATTTTTAGCATATAATCATCAAACTAATAAGCAGATGTAAATTGCAAAGAAAATTGAAGAATCTTCAACTTTATGAGAAGAAACATGATGTCTCGTTAAGGTGTCCATACTACTTCATAAAAGAAAGAGATGTTTGGTTGTTTTCATAGATACAGATGGATGCACATGAAATGTTTTTACCGGTAATATGTTTTTGTTTTTGTGTTGTTGATCATGAAAGTATCTGATTTCTGTTGCAAATTCTTAATTCTAATGGGGTCGAATTGCAGAAAAGCCACTGCCAGCAATGCAGAATGTACTTTAGCCAACTACATGTACACATGGCATGTAGATTCTAATGATATAATCAAACCATATAGAATATTCATTAATGGATGCATTGATGGAATTTTGCAATAAATAGTATGGTTACAGGCTGATGGTGAAGGAATGGTGTGTGGTATTGTCTGTTATTTCACAGAAGAGGTTAATTGTCAGAAAGGTTGCACTCAGATGGTGTGCACTGGCATGGGGGTGGAGAATATAGTTGTAAACAAAATGCAAGTTTTTCTCAGAAGAAGTCATCAAGACGATTTTGTTGGTTGGTAGAGTGTTGTATGTTGAGACAGCAGGACATGTTGAATTCTGGTGGTGTATCCTCAGGAAACAATGCCTACAGTTTTGCATAGATCTATTCTGACAAATGCCCCAAAATGATTACTTTAGTGGCTACTGTCTTGATAAACATTTGTTACGAGTTTGCTTCCTGGATATTGTTCATGTATGTGTTAGCATATGATCATTTTCAATATTTAAGTCTTATTGTTTGCAATATTTCATTAAAGAAAGGATAATTAGATAGGAGCTAGCTGCTTCTCATCCAGTACCATGCCATGCCATGCTTGAATCCTCATTTCAGGAGAAAAAATGTGAGACATAACGATTACTAAGTCATTGTTCATGGCGTCAACACGACACAAATAGGCCATTGCTGCCACTGCAATGATTGCAAAACTGTCCCTAGTCTTTCGATAATAGAATGAACCAAAGGTATTGACATGCCTTATTCCGTTCTTCAGTCATTGGTAAGAACTAATAAGGGAAATAATAAAAGGAAAATTCATTGGAACTAGAATAAGTTGCTATAAATCACATTATTGCCACATTGAAAACTGGTTATTGAAACTGTTGTAACAGAAAGTTAATTTAATGTAACTGGCAAAACCAAATGAAGTACCGACTGCATTTTTCCATAATTTGTATGCATTCAAACTTGTGTGTAAAGATATGCATGTGGCCATACAAACAAAAAAGCACCTTTGGTGATGAATGCAAAATAAGCAGGAATGAAATTTGTCTTTCTGTATTTGAGTGGAGCAAATGAAGGTTTGTATGAGTTTAATAATAATAACTTTTAAAGTTTCTAGATACATTTGGAAGTTAAATTTATTTTGGCAGTAAATGAATGATCGAATTAAAATCGTTCATTTGGAGTTGTTACAATTTTCATCTAGTGCCTCTATCAGTTTTTTTTAGTTGTCTTAAACAGGCTGGTTAAACTAACAGTCCCTATAAAAGTTGGACAAAATACTTACAAAATTTTTGCAGCAAAATTTTATTCAGCAAAGTGCTGAAGAAATGATGATATCGAGGACTGGGGTTTTGGCATTTCAGCATGCATATACTTTGCAAGATTTGTCAAATTATGTTTCGTAAGTTATTACAGCTCTTAATATAGATTGTGGATAATGAAATTTTTACTTGATTTTCTACTAGTTCTCTCCCCTCCCTCTTTCTGTCTTTTATAGCACTACCACAGTTGGTTGGGTATTTGACTTGTAATCCATGGCCTGCAATTTCGTAATAAAGCAATGTTATCTCATTATGATGCAATGTTATCTTGTAATAATACAGTGTTATCTCATAATAATGCAATAATGTAATAATAATGCAATGCTATCTTGTAATGCAATATTAACTCATAAGAATGCAGTGTCTCATAAAGCAATATTATCTCATAATAATGCAATGTAATCTTGTTATGCAACACTGTTGCATACAGCAGTCTTATTATAATTCAATACGATTATAATAATGCAATGTTATCTTGTTATGCAATACTTTCTCTTGAAATACTGTAGTTGCATTCTCATAAAGATACAAATTTTATTTTTTTCATCAATGTTAGAGAGCAAGAGCATGCTGAATAAAACCATTAAAAACCACACACACAAACGATGTTAGTAGATGATGGACAAGTTTGTTTCGATTTCATATACATTCACAAACAATTACAAAATTTAATAATCCAGTTAAATGAGAGAGGTTGGTCCATGCCGAATGAAAATGAATTAAAAATTCAGGCACAGACATGCATACATACAGTAGATAATTGGAGAAGCAGTTTTGATTTCATGTATGCTCTCAAAAAAAATTGACATTAATTAATTCAGTTAAATTAATTTGGAGTGAGAGAAATCTGGGTAAAAGACACTAGATATGCATGGATCAACTCGCAGAGACCCAGAAATACAAAGCATAAAAATTGCATGTAGTAATACTTAATTGACAGTGTGATAATACCGTATATACTCATTTACAAGCCATCAAACTGCACAAACAACAAATAACCTTATCTTCCATAGTATAATGTCCATGCGGATCTGTTTGCTCTACTGATTACTCCTAACAAACTGCACAGACACAGATATGATGGGACATTATGTGACAGCAGATTTGGGTCTGTGCAGTTTGCAGTTGGACTCCATTTATAAACAAGCACATTTGGTACCGGAATATGGGAAATTAAATTGAGATTCTTTTCATATACATGTATTTTGAAAATGAGTATCTGTATGATAAACCACATCTAGAAAAACAAAAACTCTTACCATATTTGCAAAGTTTCATGTACCTGCATAAAAAGTTTGAACACAATATTACATTTGCTTCCCAAGTCTACATGCAGTATTTAATTTACCTAAATAAAACATGCAAAAAATATAAGAAAAAAATGTGAAATAAATATTTTTCTCTTCTTTTGAGAATAAACATATCCTTGTTCTTAATGTTGTTCTTACTGACGCATCACTGTCCTTTTGGAAACTGACTGTAGCTGCCTAGTTACACAGAGATTAACTTTTAATATATAAAAATGATAGGAATTGTGCAAGCATTGTATTATTATTTATATTCAGTATCAGCTTTGGTATTATAGATGTTTATTGAGTTTTGCATGAAGGACAGATTGTTTACAGAACATCCTAGTCAGCTTTTTAACAGCATGCATCAATAAAATTTAATGGCATGTCACAGAGCAATACTGGATATATAATTGCTAAAAGAATCTGATAGCCTGATGCCCATTGCCCTTCTAATCTCGGAACAGACCTTTCCTGAATTCTAAGTGATGTTGCCATAGAGCTTGTTGGGGGAAAAGAAATATAATTTGCTCGAGAAAACTTAAATTGCACTGACAAAATGTTTGATTATAATTAGTGCTCATATGGTTTTAACATGCATGTGATTCTACCAATGGTAGGAAAAAAATACAGTTTTTAAGGCTGTCTTCTGCATATACCATTATATAGCTGAAATCTACTGCTTTTTAGAGGCCCCGAGTGGCCGAGTGGTCTAAAGTGCTCACTGTTACGGATCACTGCCGTCTCACCTCTGTCTGCGTGGGTTTGAATCTTGGGTTCAGCCAATGTGGGTATGTGAGAAATCTTGCCAGTAGCTTCATGTGGGTCGGTGGTTCTTTCCGGGGTTTTCCTGGGTTCTTCCTCCACCATTTATACTGGCTGCCATGTGTAGGCTATCTTGTGCTGAAAAATGGCATTAAACCCTACAAAACATCAACAACAACAGCTGCTTTTTAAAATTAAGATTGTATTACATAAGTGAACAAGAAAGAAGAAAAGCAACTATATTTTTACATGTTCTATTCACACTTAGAAACCAGTGAGAACCAGTCATAGTACATTGTTAATTTTTATTTCCGTGTACAGTATATATCCCTAACCTTTATGAAGATTGTCTACTTACCATATGTCCATAATGACCAGTGCAATGATGCATGGCTGAGTAATAGGATTAAGGCTAACAAGTGCACAACAAGTAATCAGTTACTTTATTGTTGTAATCTGGAGAATTTAGACCAAATGGGGGATGTTTTTGAGGTGTTATAAGTAATAAAAGGATCAAAGGTGGTTCATAAGGTGGTTCATGATGGCATTTGTCTTTGAATAAAAATTGGCCATTGATTTTGGCAGATATGCTAGAATAAGTAATGCAAGTTACAACACTGATTAAACATATTAAATGGCACCTATGAACAACATCAAACATATACAGAGAAACTGGATAAAGTACAACACATTTCATATGCTAATGAACATCAACTCTGTTTATCAAATGATAGAGCAGTAATGGACAGTGGTTGACATCATGTCTTAGATGGACAGTGGTTGACATCAGGTCTTAGATGTTGACATCAGGTCCTTAAGAAAAATGTTTTGTGTGAAATATTTTAAGATCTGACACACCTGTCAATTTGTTATGATTTTTTTTTCATCTCTTTTAAAGTACAGCAATTGCAACATGTGTGACAAAATAATAACAAAAAAATTAAGTCCAAGCTTGTCACTTATTTAAGTTGTCAGCCCACGGCCCATGTCTGAAATTTTTTCTTTGAGCACTGTATATGGTGCTAATTAAAAGGTAAATAAAAAAGGCTAAAGACATGAACATAAAGAGTTAGGTCTTTATGGTTGTTTCTTCTGCATCTGATACCTTGGTAGCTGCCTGCACTGTTCTAGTCATTTCCTTCACCTCTGCCCACATATCTGACTTGTGAAAGTTTTAATGCAAAGCATTAACATTGATACTGATGCAACCAGAAAAGTGTATACATGTTTGTCTGATAACACCTAGCTGGGTCAGGCAGCATATGAAAATGGTTCATCAGTTCAGTATCAGTGATGATCTGAAGGAAAAAACAGGTAGCATGAACATCAGAGTCAGGGTGTAATGCAGAACTGTGTCAACATACTGTACAAGTAGCAGTGAATGTGTATCAAAGTTTCAGTTATAAAAACAAATACATGTTACACAGATATATGTTTAAAATAAGAGCATGATTCAAATCTCTATTTTATCATATTTTTATGCATTGTTACTTCATGAAAATGAAATTGTCATGTTAACCTTCACAGGGTGTGAACAATCAGTGGTGTAGTGCCTTTATGAATAGATGCTTAAATACCAAAATATGAATTACATGAGTATTATAATATAGTCTGACAATCAAGCTTTCTGCAGCACTTGAAGCAGTGTGTGAATGATGTGATGTACAAGACAGGCAGTAGAAGTTAATTATTTACACGAAACTCTTTGAAACATGGATCAGAGAACTGAAGTCTGGTTAATCTTAATGGATAAATGCTATATGACACCATGTTTGAAACCATATGATCCTTAATATTTACACCTAGTTAAACAACCTGAAATTTGCCTGTTTGAAATTAAAAATTACACCATGGATAATGTATTGTGAAGTTCTATGGTGATTGTACTGTATCATTAGTTGCAGCTTCTTGGAAGAATGCATAGTAACCAGCGTCACATTTAGAATCAACAAAATTGACCATACCCAGCCATTGGCTGAAAAGACAATTCACATTGGAAATAATAATAATAATAATAATAATAATAATAATAATAATATAATAAAGACTTTATTTAGAGAAGGTAACTCATTTAGTTACAGAACTAATCTACCTTGAGGCCTTCTATCTGTTATGTGCAATATATACAGTATATACAACATGATGTGAAGAATCTGGCTTGACACTAAATAATTAAGTGATTTTAAAAGTCAAAGTATCAAGCCTGGAACACATGCACAGGCATCTTCCAATACATAACATAAACATTTATAAAATGTAAAATATCGTCCTGCATTGAAAAATTCAACTGTGAAAATAATGCAAAATTATAGAAAAACAGGCGGTATTTATTGTACTAGAACTGTTCAGTTTTCTAAAGATTTCATCCATTTGAGACATTGATTATAAAAAGAAGAAATACTAGGAGCCTGCCTTATGTCACTGGGAATACCAGTGGACAAGTATATTGAATTTTTTTTAAAACAATTCCTTCTTTGGCTTTGGTTTAATGTAATTTGTGCTACTTATGGACCTTAAATTTGGAGTACCATCAGCATCTCTTTGGTGAAAGATATTGCTTAGATAGACAGGAATGGCTTTTCTGGATACTTTATACGTCAATTTGGCCTTTCTAAGAAATATTCTTTCATGTATTGTTATAACCTTTATATTATTCATTGCATCCTGGAAATTGTCTATACATTGATCTAGAATTAAATGGCAAGCCCTCTTTTGGAGTCTTAAAAGTGTTGTTATGTTTGAGTTAGAGGTATTACCCCAAATTACATTACAATAGTCCAGATATGGCTGAATATAACTTTTATAAAAGATGACCCTATATTGAAGAGGAATGTATGTTTTGATTTCCCTCAGTAGCCAAAGATAACAATTAACCTTTTTTGAAATGTGTTTAATGTGAATAGACCAAGTAAGATTGTTATCAATGAATACACCAAGAATTTTATCCAGAGAGGTCATATTAAGGCTCACGTTGTCAAATAGAACCTGGAGTTTGTCGCTGTCTAGACTTGCTCGTTTTTGTTGCATTGTAACTAGTGGGGTTTTCATTTTTTCTGTATTTATGATCATACTGTTTTCCTTGCATCATACTTGAAGTCTGTTGAGAGCATCTTGTAAGTTATTTTCAGTACCGTTTTGGTTTTACCCATCTTAGACAGTGTAGAATCATCTGCATAGAGGTCAGTGGAAAAAACTGAAGTTCCAGTCTTAAGAGATAAATCATTGATAAAAAGAATGAATAACAGAGGTCCAGGGATAGAGCCCTGTGGTACTCCACAATTAATATTTTCGCTTTCAGAAAGTTGACTATTTAAAGATACTTTTTGCACTCTATTGGTTAAGTAAGAAGCAAACTAGTTTAGGGCATTTTCATTGCATTGATAGATCTTTAGTTTTTCAAGCAAAATTTCATGGCCTACAAGATCAAAAGCTTTACAAAAGTCAACCATAATAGTGCCTACCATTTTTCCTTGATCGAATGCTTTCAGCCATTTATCAATCAAAGATACAAGTGCAGTTTCACAGGAGTGATTCTGTAAAAAGCCAGACTGATTATCATGAATAAGATGATAAGTGTTCAAATAGTTGAGAAAAGAATCATGTACATGTTTTTTTTTAATAATTTGGAGAAACAAGGAAGGATAGAGATGGGTCTGTAGTTATTTACATCATCTTTTGTTCCTGTTTTATGCAATGGTGTAACCTTGGCAGTTTTCCATGTTTGTGGAAATTTATTAGACGTAATACTTTCATTGCAAATGAAAGCTATACTTTCTACAATTGCAGGTGCAGCTACCTTTAGTAGCCTTGGTCCAATCATATCAAGTCCTGTAGCTTTACAATCATCTATTTTTTTAATATATTTCAACACAAATTCTGGACTCATTTCAGGAATTTCAAACTTTATATTGTTTGGTAGTTTTTTAGCACAAAAATGTTTGAGTTCCAGATTATCAGTTGAAGTTCTGGGTTCTTCAAGTTTTTCAGCAATTTAACGAAAAAGTCGTTAAAAATATTTGAGATGTCAGTTGGATTATCGGTATAAATGCCCTCATGATTGAGGGATAAAATTGCAGTTTTACTTTTACATTTGTCTGCACCAAACTCGGTAAACACTTTCCAGATAGCTTTCGGGTTATTTTGGTTTTCATCCAGCACTTTTTTATAGTGTGCTTGTTTGGCTTGACGTATCATTTTATTAACTTTATTCCTCCAAACTCTATATTCAGTTTGATTTCCTACTGATTTCAGTTGGTCTCTTTGCTTTATTGCTTCTACAATTTCTGGGGAGATGCAGCCTGGCTGGTGGTCTTTCTTTATCCTGTGTGTTTTTAAATGGACATGTTTGTTCACTATATTGATGAACAGATCTGTCCAAGTATCTAAAATATCATCAATATCTTCAAAGATTTGGACTGTATTCCATGGAATCTGTTTCAGATCTTCCAGGAATTTAACAGTCAAAGTTTTGAAAAGATCTATAAGTAATGGATTTATGGATGTTATTTTTTTTGATTTGCCATTGACTTTACATGTTAGAAAAATTGCAAAGTGATCACTTACACCAATCTTTGGAACCATTACTTCCAAAACATTTTCTTTTATATTGGTATAAATATGATCTATAAGTGTTTTAGAGGTAGATGTTACTCTGGTGGGCTATTATTATATTTACTTGCCTGCATGTCAAAATGTTGTCTAGAAACGAAAAGGGGCATTTTGTAACAAAAAAGAACAAGAAGTAGTGCAGAAAAAAAATGGAATCACCTGTAGTTAAAAACGGGCCTGGAATAAATGGCACAGTGCAATCCTGAAATGTCCTGATGTAAACATTATGAGGGTCATGACTCAGTATTTTAAATTTTCCATTATATTTGCATTTCCACTGTAACTGTTTGAAGAGGCCCCGGGTGGTTGAGTGGTCTAAAGCACTCACCTTTCCAGATCACTCACACGTCACGCTTCTGTCCTTGTGAGTTTGAGTCATAAGTCATGGCTTGACCAATTTGGATATGTGAGAAAGCTTGCTAGTAGCTTCCTGTATGTTAGTGATTCTTCACAGGTTCTTTCTCCATCAAATATACTGGCTGCCATGTATAGCCTATCATGTGCTGAAAAATGGCATTAAACCCCATCAAACCAAACAAAACTATACATTTTGGGTTGTTTGAGATAGTGGATGCAACTTGCAAACTGGTATGTAATCATTAACATGTGTCTTTCTCTTCAAAGTCATTGTGTAATATGTTGAATTTCTCTATTCCACTTTCCTTTCAACTATATGATTTTAGAGCTAATTGAGATGAAGTGATGGAACTTGGATTGTACAGTGGTCCCCTCTTATACAGCCACCCCTTCTGCACTGGGAAAGTGGCTGCATAAGATGGGTGGTCTTCCCAGAGGGAGACTGTTATTTGTGAGAAATATGTGTAAATATATGTATGTAAACAGCATTAATAATATAACATTAACCTTATTGATACATATACTTTAGCCAACACTTGATTCATGACTGAAAACCTGACACTGGGAAACAGACATCAATAAAGATAATTGGATTACTTCCCAAACTGTATGAATTAGATATTGGTTCTGGACACATATTAAAATAAAATGTGGCTGCTTGTAATGGGTACATTTTACAGTTTTGAACTAATATGGTGGCTGCTGGTTGCGTTTGAGGGGTGGCCTTTCTTGAGGGGTCCTTTTAAAACAAACTTGTCTGTGCCATGTTATTCTGGCCATAAAAAGTGGGTGGCCGCTGTTCAGGTAGGCCATTCATGAGAGGGACCACTGTATATTGTGACTAAAAAGTGTGCCTCTTACCACATGTGGGGGACAACTTGAGTGGCCTAAGTGGTTAGAGTGTCTGCCTTGGATGTGGGAAGCTGTGGGTTCAAACTCCAGCCAAGTCATACCAAAAGACTTAAAAAAAACTGCCGTGCTTGGTGCTCAACATTCAGATGTTAGTGTTAGGGCTGGTCAGGTTGGTGTCAGGATAATGTGACTGGGTGGAACATGATGCTACATTGTCTGTGGCATGATACCCCAGTGCTAGATATCACTATAAACTGCCACTCTGCAGGCATCATAGCGATATGACTGGAAAATTGTTAAAAGCTACTTTAAAAATCCAAATCACACACTCACACACACACATGCATGCATACACACACACACATGCACACACACCATGGTGGGTGGGGTCTGGGGGATTTGTGTCTTCACAGTAATTTTCGCATGGCAGTGTTTAATTTATCTTTGCCCTTCAGCATTTAACAAGCTTTTTATGATGAATGGATTAAAATTGGGATACTTGTGTGACAAGGAGCTGTTTTGTTGTTTACATTTGTGGTCCAATCATTAAAGTCAAGGTTATTAGTGTATATTTTATGATTTTATTTGGTTTCTATTTTATATGATAAAAGTATTTCTGGTACTGGAAGGAATGATGGTACAGTTGTGCTTTTTATTCTGATGGCTTTTGATGCATCATAGTCATGGTTTTATATGCAAAGTCGAGGTCCTTGATGAATTATTTTTTAATCCCTTTTTACACTTTCACCCTAATACCCACTGAGATAAAGCCTTGAAACTTGGTTACTTGTCATGCCTGTCCAGTAACATCACACATTGGTCTTAAATACCATTATCAGATTTCATTATTGAGAGCATTTGTGACCTAATGAGGGTAGAGAGGGTAGCGAATATTGACTGACTTTGCTTGTGTCTTTTGTGAGAAACCAGCAGAATTTCCTGGAACAAAAGGTCCTCATGTTCATCATTATTCAAAGACAAATATTTTGTCCTATTTTAAATTCATTGATTTTTCAGTATCTTGAATTATTGAAGTGTCATCTGAAATTTTCTGGTTGTAATACATTATTTTAAGAACCAAACAGGTTTGGCAACTTTATATTTTGTTGCATGAAAGTGAGGGAAAATCTTTGAACATCATTGCAAAGTCTGTTGATTTAATTTCGTTTGAGAGTCTTCTTGTAATTTTTTAACTCTGCGAAACATGTATCAACTGATTATAGAATAACAACAATACATCTTTTGCAGAGTTCAAAATTAAAATATTTGAGACTGCAAAACATGCATAATTGTTGTTCAGTAATCAATCATTTCATTGATTTATTCAAGATGAAAACCTGAAAGCTGGGTGTTCTTGCAGTGATGGTTAGGTTTTGCATGATAGATTGATGTATCATTCAATCAGAATAATAGCTTACCTGACGATATTTCTTAGACTTTCTTTACTGCTATATGAACTATTGATACTTGATGTAACACTGTAACAATGATTTATATAAGAAATGCCATGGAAGATTCATAATTTTAGACATTTGTGAAGAATGCTTTAATATGAAAGAAATATCATATGATTGACTATTGATCTACATTTGAATTCTTGAAGCATACATGCAGGTGCAAACTACATATAAAGTGTGTTTTAAATATATGTATGGTGTATAGCATTGTTGTTCTGGCTAGGAAAACAGTTGTAAAGTTTATCGCAAAACTTGTATCAATAAAGTTATTACAGACATTTTTGGGGGTCCTCTAGGGCCAAAAATAGTCCTCAGATTCCATTTCTATGTTAAATATTTCAGAATCATTAAAATTCCCAATTTCAGCAAGTTACTTTGATTTTATTCAATACTTTTCTAAAATTTTGGATCTTATGCCCTATTCCCTGTTACCCAAGAAAATCTCGGAACTGAGGACTGAATTATTGCAATCAGATTCAGATTGAGATCTCCGACAATGGTGATCCGATGGACACCGATACAATGTCATGTACAGTTGAACTTTTAATTCACCAATTAAATTGCAACTTTCATATTTATGAAAGTGAAAAATGTAATTTGGAACATAACATATGTAATGATAACTTTCTCTAACACAAAATGCAGTGCTTTGTATGATAGGTTGCCAAACTTAGTGGATTGGGAATTCCATGGGTTTCCAGGACATGGATCTTTATCAGTACCAGTCAGATCTACTTATAAGTTGATCTTGATTTTATATGAGATTGGAAGTAATGGTACAAGTGATGCTTGTCATATCATATTGAAATATTGTGATGCATTTATTATTATTTTGATATACTTGCTGGCCTTACCCAGCTTTTGTGTTGATGTTTATATACGACTTGCACTAGAGAAGCAAAATTTAAAAAAAATAACAACATGGACCAAATAATAAAATGCTTTTTTTTTTCAGAGTACAGGATGAAACTGAAACAGGAGGTTGTGGTTGTGGTCCAGGAGCCAGACAGTGCAGGAAATGATCCAGAACTTAATGTGATGCATGGCTCCTCCCTATCTGACTCCCTCACCTCACTTGAAGAGGAGGATATTCCTAGCCAGACCTCTCCAGGTATAATATGTAAACCAGCAAGATGCTTTTTTTGTTAATAAATACAGATAACATATTATTAAATACACACACAAGTTGCCTGTATCTAAATTGTGCAGTGCATAATCAAAGACTATATACCTGTTCATGAGGGATCAAAACTTGTTTTACACCTTGTCATTGACATACCATTCAGATGATGATAACTGCGATATGAAATAATATTTTTCCTTCATTTCTTACACCATATTCTTGCCACACAATATGAATACCATATAAAGATTACAAAAAAAAGTCCTGGCTTTGGTGATTGCTCAAGAGAGCTCTTATAGGATCCTAAAAGTTTTCAGAACTTGATTTTTATTGCACCATCAGAATGTCGTACTGGCCTTGAGCTTAATCTAGAATGTAGAAATCTGATTGGATATTTTTAGTTTGAGATGACATATACTGTAGGTTTGACTAATAACTTGACTCAAGTTTTGGCATTAAATTTAAGTTACAGTATTAGGGTCCATGCCAGGGAGCAATTTAGGTGGAAGAGTCACCCCAGTTCCTGTCTTTTTGTCCAAATACACATGTATGCAAAGAAAGCAAAGTTGACTTTCTTGAGTTTTTATATTTGCCTATTGTATTGTTTTTAGACCCATCAATGTTTTTGTATTCTGAATACCATATGAACTCTTGTATCTTTTATCTAATCAAAGAGCAACGTAAGACAACTTAAACTTAGTGTTTGGCACCTTTGTTGTATCAACTTTTGTGTCAGCTAATTCTTTATATTAGCAATTACATTTCAATCTACAAGATTCCCACTGAAAATTCACGAAGCTCAAAGAAGTGAGTAATATTCCATGCATTATAGCATGACCAAGAATAAATCAGCATATTCTAGAGTAAATTATTACTCTGATGTTTTGTAGGCTGATTGCTAACAAAAATTAACAAGTATGTTTTGTATTTCATCCAGCAAAAGAAGGATGAATTAAACTTTATTTGTACCTTGATATCTGTAACCCATTTTCAGTGGTAAAATAGTTTTGAGATTAAAGTGTTTTACAATAACAAAGTCAATATTGATAAATTAAACTAAGAAGTTATTTGACTCGAAGGTTAGTGAAATGGCTATTGTAAGTGATTGTTGTAAAAATTCTGAATTTCGACTTCTCTACACAATATTCCCCTTTGTTTCTCACCACTTTGCATTTTTCTGGTTAGGAAGAGGTCACTTCACCTAAATATTTGAGTCTGTATTAGACCTTGCATTATGTTCTTGAAAACGGTGCCTGGAAAACTATGAGAAATAGGTGCCCTGACATGGACTGTAATCCTCATGGAGTAATCGTCTCGATGGAGGACTCAGTTTCCCTCATACTGATTAAATTTCACCAATTCTTGCCAAACTTTACAAATTATTTAATTTTCCTCATGGATTTTACTTGTAATGAGCATTCAGTGATTTTATATTTTATCATATTTCTTTTACAAAACTGATACATGTAGTGAATGTGGTCCCTTTAGATAAACTA
This sequence comes from Megalonaias nervosa, assembly GCA_016617855.1. Taxonomy (NCBI): domain Eukaryota; kingdom Metazoa; phylum Mollusca; class Bivalvia; order Unionida; family Unionidae; genus Megalonaias; species Megalonaias nervosa. The sequence goes on from JAECUM010092831.1 coordinate 85,498, forward strand.
GTGTGTGCCACTTAATAGAATTTCATTCTATATTTATGGTAAAACCAGTACTGGTGTCCTAGCAGTTCTCCTCAGCAGGCTGTTCTCTTCATGGTTATCAAAACTACATCAGTTTTGAAATTAAATCATACATATTCAGCATTTTCTTTGCCTGTGGTGACTTTCAAAGTAAATTGAAAGAGCAATAATTAACATCACCATTAAAGTTGTGTTTTAAATAGTGGTACTGAATCACAGTGTATTCATCCTGTTTACATTGCTTTTCGTGGGAAGCACATGCTGAATGCATTTATGTGTGAAAGGAAACAAGAAATAATAAAAGATAATTATTTTATTATGTGTTTATATTGTGAATAGCTAAATAAGTTTATCACATGACTAGCATGTTATTTATGTTAATATACCTATATCATAATTTTCATGCATGTAACAATATCACATCAATATCTCATTAATGAAGTTATAATATCATGCAAAGGAAAGGTGAAGTGATTGAGGCATTCCAATGTATTTCAAAGACATTTCATGACACTGTTCTGTGGTTTGGTCAAATAAAATCAGTATTTTTCATAATATGTCACACAAATGATAGAAATTATTCAAATAGTTTCAGCAATTTCATTTGAAATGAGTACTCATGTAAGATCCTGTATATATGCATTTTAAAATTAAATTAGCAATAAAATATGTTTAGCAGATGTATTTATTCCATTGTTAGCTCTGTTTGAACGTCATTTTGATATCCACCAATTTGGGAAAATTTGAAAAGTCATCGATACAGATTACAGTGCGATTTATAGATCAAGGGTGCTTCTTCACATCATCATTACTAAGCTAATTAGGTGTAAAAAAATGTTAAAGGAACTGACTGAAATCAAAAAAAAAAATCACTTGTGTGGATATATTACAGAGCCATAAAGATAGGTGACAAGCATTGTTTGAGCAGGTGGGGACCTCTGCTTCTTTTAAGCTATTCTTTAGAAATAAGTGGTAAGGTATTTTGCATTAAGGTGATTTAGGTGGTAAATCATTGGAGAATATATTTTCACTTCATTGTAAAGATGATCATAACAAGTGCAAGTGTTTATATAAACAACATCTCTGTTGATGTATGAAGAATCCAGTGGACATTTCTTAACTCCAGCTCCTGTCAGTTTAGAGTGGTCACTATTTGAAAAACATAAAGAATGGAGGCAAATATTGACATCCTTTACTGTTAACAAATAATACAAACACAAAAAGAGCATTTGGGCCTATATCAATCCAGATAGAAAGCAAGGAAAATTTAGCTTGTAAGTTAAAAATATTATCTATTAAAGACCAAATCCATTTGAGAAAAGCCAAATTAATGTACAGGATATCCAATAATAGTGCTCCTGAATATTTACAGTCACAATTTCAGTATAGGTTACCTGGCAATACTCCCCACCTGCGATCCATGTCTACTAAGCAGCATAAAATTCCCAGACCAAATAAGGAATTATTTTTAAAAAGTTTCCAATATTCTGGAACTTTGCTCTGGAATAGTATTCCAGTTGAGATTAGAAATGCCCGCTCAATTTCCTTCTTCCAAACCCAGTATATCCAGTGGCCTCAGAGATGCAGTTAAATTAAATAAATTCAATTGTATGAGGGCCTCAAGGTAGATTAGTTCTTAGCTAATTGTGTTACCCTCTTTAAATAATGTCATTATTAAACATCATAATGATAGTGTACATTAAAAAAATTTTTTAAGTGAGAATAGGATCTTAATTAAGTAAATATTCTGGAAAATAATAAGAAAAGGGTACCAGTCAAATCCTGATGCAGACCATTACCTTAACAGATCGGTTTAATAGTAAATACTTAGAATTAAATTTCTTGAGAGATATATGCATAACTATTTACAGATCAGTACATTATAACTCTATTATACGTTAAAAAATTCATCATCTGATCATAGATAATGCATTCTGATAATACATAAATCATCTCTTCCAAACATTCAAAAGGGATAAAGGTGTAACATTTTTGAGGAGAAAATATAATTAGTGAAAATAACAAAAATCCAACTAAATTACAAACATGTCAGTTATACTCTGTTTGTTTTGGATAAAGAGGTAAACTAATTTGTGTCTTTAAATATTGAAAATATTCTGTTCGCTAATTTTGACAAATAAAGTAGTGTTTGTATTATTGGTGATAACTTTGTAGGACACTATTACATGTATCTAGTAAATTTGGATTTAGTGAATTTGGATTTAATGAGGTACTTATCTTGGTCCAAAGGATGATATAGAAAATCTTGGTCCAATGGATGATATAAAAAATCTTGGTCCAAAGGATGATATAAAAAATAATTGATTTTACAAAAAAATTCAATTGTGCCCTGGAGTTTGGTATGAGGGATTTATTGTGCATAATTTAAACAAGTAGCGTATTTTTTAATTTTGAGGTAGTGGGCTTAAATTAAAAAGCACAAGTCTGATCAGTACAATAATGTGAGAAAAATAAAATTAGCTAGAATATTAAGATAGGTGAAAGTGCAAGGTTTAGATGCTGCAGAACAGCTGCTAATGAGATAACTGGACAAGTGAATTTGGAGTTTATAGTCCTGTTACAACCCTTTTCTGGAGTGCATTGTTATGTTTAAAATTTTTTCAGTAGACAATATGTGTTCAATTTTCCATATTTACACACACATGCACACACACCCACTTAGAGAATGTAATTGAAAAATACTTTTTAGCTCTTTTTTTCCTTTCATGTTTGACCTAGTTTTAATAAAAGCAGTATTTTCGGTCAAATGAAACCAAGATTTTTACATGAATACTTTATATCCTATCAATTCTGATGTCAAATAGGAAAAGGCTTGATTATCCAACAGAAAATCAATAGAAATGTCTGGTCCCTGATAGAGATATCTGTTAGATATCCTTTTAAATTTCAGATGCAGACAAGTCATTATGTAATAACATTCCAACTGAAATTGTGGTTTCCAAGCAGTCTTATTCAAACAGTTTTAACACACAAGGGAAAATAGAACTCATAATTTTCTGCAAAGAAATTGTAATCATTTGTATAGTACGTGTAACAGTCTAGCAGAAAGATTTTGGCTCAAAAGATTTAATTGCAGCTGTGCATTAAGATACAATGTTCAGCAGTGATCATCTTGTCCATCCATCTTTGTAAGTCTCTATGTCCACCCTCTGTTCATACTTGTAATAAGCATAGCTGTGAAACCCTTGCATACAATTGGATGCCATTTGGTAAGGTTAATTGCAAGTTACATTTAGATGTGCCTTTTAACTCATTCAGCCCCCTGAGATTTTTGTCATTTTCACCTGAAATGGGGGTAGGAAATATGTTTTGAATGTTAATTCCAAATACATCTGCTTCCAAGAGATTTTTGTTTAGCTGGATGCCTAGTTGTTTTAGAAACATTTGTCTTTTTTTATTGGCAGTTTTTTTATTGGCTGTTTTGCTTGCACTTATACAGAAGGGTAAAAGTTGGAATTTTTTTTCTTTTTTTCTTTGTTCATTGGACCCATCATTTTTGTGTCCTGGCTACTTTTAACCCACGTCTCAAAGTTATCCTACTTTTTTCAAAGGTTTGCTTGTACATGTGCAATTCAGACTGGTTAGCCTTAGATCTTGGACCAAAGCATTTAAAATGCAGACACGAAATCCCGTTCCGGCAATTTGTGAAAAAATATCGGGTCTACAATGTTACATTTTTTTTTCCTCTGTATTTTGTAATGCTAGTGGAAAGTTCAGATTATTTAGTATCATTGTAGAGCTATATCTGTTTACTTGTACTAATGGTAACAGGATTTGACCTGAATGGATGCTTGGATTAAATGACAACACAACACAATGTGATGAAAGATGGAAGTTTATGAAATGAATTAATAAAAATATGTATTTCCTCTACAACATATACAGTGTGATTCTTTCACGCTCTAAACATACAACTCATTCGATTACTCGACACAGACATTCACAAATGGGAAAACAAATATGTGATTCATATATTCTCATGTAATGAAGGCAAGATTCACATAATCTCATGTAATGAAGGTAAAATTCATATAATCTCATGTAATGAAAGTAAGATTCATATAATCTCATGTAATGAAGGTAACTCAATTTTACTCAATTGAAGCACACCATATGTTCCATGTACTTAGTTGAAACAACATGATCAATTGTAATCAACATAACAATTGTACCAAACATATGACTCATGACTCATAGTCATTTGAACAGCTCGAACGATTCATAACCAAATGTGACTCATATAAATACTTGTAAAAACTTGCAAATGAAACATTTTGACCTGGTTCACGTGTCCATTGTCAAACCACACAGTTCTCCTGAATTCTTGGGTTAGCCCACACTTGTATCGGCCACATACACACCCCCTTCATGGATCCACTATGCGCACAAGTTTACAAATCAGCACTTTCCTCCTTGTACAGCCTTGATGGTTGCACCTGCTTCCATCCCTATACAGACATATAGACAGCCAGACAGACAGCCTGATACACACACACACACACACACACACACACACACACACACACACACACACACACACACACACACACACACACAACTAAAATAAAACCAGTCTGGTCATAATAATAGGTACGGAATTAGAATCTATAGACATGCTACTATATTAAACTCTTAATAGCGACTTGTAACAGTTCAAAAGTTCACAACATTTCAAATCCTCTTAGTGGGAAAGGCAACATTTCACACTACAACATTAAAACTGAATATGCTTCACAGATCAAATAAAATAAAAATGTAACACTTACCCCTATGGCTGCAGAACAAAATGGAGAATGCACACTCCTTGACAAGATCCCAAAAGACCAATGTGTCAATTAGAGAAAACATTTGCCTTAAATCTACAGGAGAATGAGTATTAGTAAGGATAAAATACCCGTGCATACTGTGCTTTTTGTGTCTCTTGCCCCAGGCGATCTATGACGAGATACACGATAGTTCAGTCACTTAACTAGAAAAACAATTATCCACCCTAGGTAACATTGTACGCATGTATGACGAAAATGATCAAAATCGTTCTAAGTTATTTCTTGCCTTATTCTGTGACAAGGGTACAGCCTCATCACGCCTAAAGGCAGCACTGGGACTTAATGAATTAAAAGTGTTTTTGGAATTTCTTCCAAGTTGTCAAGGAATGGCTATTTTTTTAATTTATCTGCAATATTGATGCACAAATGATCAGACATATAAGGAATATTAAAATTTGGTTGTGTCACCAAAATTCACACATTAACTCATTCAGCCCTGGAGATTTTTGTTTCACCTGATATGGGGATAGGAACTGATTTTGGAGGTTAATTCTGAATCCTCCAGATTTATCTGCTTCCAAGAGATTTTTGTTTAGCTGGATGCCTAGTTTTGTTAGAAACATCGTTTTTTGTTGGCTGTTTTGCTCGCGCATATGAAGAAGGGTAAAAGTTAGAGTTCTTTGTGGATTTTTTTGTTTTTGCTTATTGGACCATTATTTTTGTGACCTGGCCACTTTTTACCCCAGATCTCAAAGTTATCCATTTTTTGCAGTGGTTCACCTGTCCATGTGCAGTTCAGACTGGTCTGCCTTAGATTTCAGGACTAAAAGTCAAAAATGCGGACATCTAATTATGACAACTGGCAAATTTGTGGTGTAAGAGAAATTGGGTCTCAAAAATTATGTGTTTCTCTCTGTATTTTGTAATGCAAGTAGAAAGTTCAGATTATTTGATACCATTGTTGAGCTACATCTATTTACTTGTCTGTAGTACCACACACTTTGGTGTTTCTTAAATGACCTTGACACTGGAGAGCTCCAAAGTAGGATACAACCTCCACATACCTAAAGGCAGCACTGGGGCTTAATGAGTTGAAGGTTTTGTTTTTCAGGCCCAATTTTGACAAAGCTCTCTTTATTTTTTCATCACTTTTAAGTCTCCACAACAACAGAGCCTTGTAACCAGCATAGCTCAGGAACCCCTCAACATATTCAAATTCAAATTTATGTGCATACTGACTCATAGACATAGATGTGCCTTTTATGACTTTGGTCTTGTGAGCTCTATTCTGGATAGCATTAATGTTTTTGACAATTACTGTATATACTCACTCATAAGATGAGTTCAACTGCAAACTGAACAGATCCTGATCTATAGGCTCATTGTGCTATGGCAGATCCTAGCATGGTTTAGTAGAGTTACTGCCCTCTGGTTCCCTATTTTCCTGACTTTGGTTTCAGTGGCATAGTATGTTAAGCCTTGCTTGCATTTCAGCCAAATTTGGCATGCAACTTTATTTTACTGAAACCTTTAATGAGTTTAATATCAAGCATTATTATATGCTCATTTTTGACTCCATTAACTTTACAGTGTTAGAATCGGGGCCCCGAGTGGCCGAGTGGTCTAAAGCGCTCACCGTTCCAGATCACTGCCATCTCACCTCTGTCTGTCTCAGGCTCGGCTAATGTGGGTATGTGAGAAAGCCTGTTAGTAGCTTCTCGTGGGTCAGTGGTTCTTCCCGGGGTTTTCCAAGGTTCTTCCTCCACCATTAATACTGGCTGCCATGTATAGCCTATCTTGTGCTGAAAAATGGCGTTAAACCCTACAACATCAACAACAGTGTTAGAGTCATGCAATATTTTATGGTATTGAACACCTTCATAATGCATGCATGTGAACGACACACGTGCCTAAAGATAGTATAGTGTATTAGGAACTACTTTGTAAACAAACCATATACACTTGTATAGTAGATGCTTAGGTGTTGGTTGATTAAATTTGTTTGTGGATGAACTAAAGCAGCTGTTTCATCCGTTTGAAAGTACAGATGATAAAGTTAACGATGTGGACGAGTTCACTGAGTCAGAAACGAAACTTTCAAAGAAGCAAAGAAATGAATGTGATATTCGCGATGTCAGCAACAAACGTGAGAGACACAGTAATTGAAAATATCGTTCTGATCATTGAAACAGCAGTTTAGGAGAATATTCATATCTTTTTGCAAATAGAATGGTTAGGACTATGACGAGTGCACTCTGTGGTCTAAAAAATATAGCATAGAAAAGCATATTGAGGCCAAGGGCTATCGTATATCTATCAGAGACATACTGTTTTACAAGTCTATCAAAAAATACTAGAAAAAAAAATGCAAGTGAAGGTTTTGGTAGGAAACTAAGAGCCTCAGAGCCAATAATCCAAGATGACGAAAAAGTATTATTTCTGCTTGGTAAATGGAGTGTCACACAACAGTTGCTTTTCACTTTTCCCTGTGTAACTATTTTGATACCATGTTTTCAGTTAGGCTAGCAATAGATGACACACTGTAAGATACAGATCATAGCTGGGGTCCCTCCAACAGCGAGATGCAAGTGACAGGGCATAAGCACATTTTCTTTGGCTCATAATAAGAATGGTAATAAGTATACTTACATTTGTGCATCTTGAATTTCCTCAAGTAGTATATTCTTAGGTAGTTCTTCAAATGTGACAGATATGTCTTGCAAAACCTGATACAATTAGAAGTTGTATTGGAATTTCAAGTATTTTACATTTCCAGCTGCATTTAATTTACCTTATCTCACTGAATTGACCAAATAATCCAGCCCCTTATAATAAGAAAAGCAGAATTGAGTTGGATCAACATAAAAACAAAAACCATGCGCATTCATTCACAATATGACTCAGAATTTTGATTTTAAGTAGACCAAAAGAACAATTCTTTTTTAAACTGACGTAGTGTGCGCAAATAAGTTAAAAAGTCACTGGATGGAGCTATGTGTGCGTGAATACTGTTATTGCGTATTGATGAATCTACAGCAGTCTGATTAAAATCAGATCTCCACAGTTATATATGAAGATCTGACAGCAGCTGCATAGGGGTCATGTTCTGGTATCCTGTTATTACCATAATCGCTAATTTTATCAACCAATTAGATGAAGTCTGATATCTTCACATTTGGAGATTGAGCAGTGTGTATGACTAGCATGAATGTGTACTGAACAATTTGATTCACTTTCAGATTTTTGAAAGCTACATTTCCATTGACTAATTCAAAGGTCACCAGAACATGACCTTTAAGCGGTCATCATCAGATCTTCACGTATGACAGCGGAGATCTGAGTTTAATCAGATTGAATTTACAGTTGTGAATTTATTTTGGAATAAACCATAAATTCAGTTAGATTGTTTCTTGTAATGTCTTTTATTGTTAATTAAGCCTTAGGTAGTTAAACAAGATGAGCATATCATAAAAAGGTTACTGCATATGTATGGGAAAATATGATGTTTTTTTATGCAGAATACTTCACTCCACAAGGTTGTGCAGTATTTTGCAGAAAACTCATATTTTCCAATACAAATGTAGCAACATATAATTCCACATTATAATTACAAGAGTTTTGGCCCCAGGTGGCTCTTCTTTTGGTCCCAGGTAACTCATCTTCCTAACTTTGCTTTCTGCAGCATAACTTTACTAAGGAGTATTGCATTTTATTAAAACATTGTTAATCAATTAACAGTTAAAGAGGGAATTATAGAGTTATGTTTTATTCTGGAAACAATTGGCAACCAGTGGAATTTAGACTTCATAATCTTAAAAGAAAAAAACATGTAGCAAAACTTTGCTTATCTAGACCCATCAAGGACAGTGATTTTGTTTGAAAAATCACTTGTCCAGATAATCCGTATGATCCATCATTGTGGATAATCAGCATCTAGATCATCTGTGTTTTGCTGTATGACTCCAGTGTTAGCACTCAGGATTTTTGATACAAAATATTTTATGGATGTAGATATTTATATGTTCTGATTGGGAATATTTTGTATTCAACTTGGGGAAAACATTGACTATTTTTGGCATTGGGAAAGGAGTAAAATTTTGGTACCAAAACAGGCCCAGAAAAATCTTTGGTGAGAGACAGTATCTTTGTTATTATGTTTCTTTTAAGTATACACATAATTTTAGGCAAAAGACACTAGTCATAATGTTCTGCTGATTCTTTGTCACATTTTTTTTTTCACAGTTTTAATCAGAATACAGAAGTTCTCTGTAAAAAAATTTGAAGGACAAAAATAATTAGGATATTTAGGTATTGTTGATGTTTCAAAAAATTAGAGGGGCCCTGAGTGGCCTAGTGGTCTAAAGTGCTTTCCGTTACGGATCACTGCCATCTCACCTCTGTCTGCATGGGTTTGAGTCTAGGATTCGGCGAATGTGGATATGTGAGAAAGCTTGCCAGTAGCTTCTCGTGGGTCGGTGGTTCTTTCCGGGGGTTTTCCGGGTTCTTCCTCCACCATTAATACTGGCAGACATGTATAGCCTATCTTGTGTTGAAAAATGGCGTTAAACCCAACAACAACAACAAAAAATTTGAGTACATGTGGACAGTTAGGTAATACACTGTATGCTTTTGTACATATTTTATATCCTTATTGAAGACAGACAAGTAAAATGTGAAAAGACTGAGATTGAATTAACATATTTACTTGTTTATAAGTTGAGTCCAACTACAAACTACATTTACAAAGAATCATAGCGTCCTTCATGTAATGCACCGGCAGACCTGGGTCTGTGCAGTTTTTTAGGAGTAATTGGTCAAACAAAAAAATTTACCCAGAATTCGTTTGCAGTTAGACCGAGCTTATAAGTGAGTATATACAGTATTCAGTTTTGATTGACCCAGTTACTATTGAGTATTTTGTTGTATTAACTGTCAGAGTTTTAAATTTTTGGCAAAAGAACACATTTAAGGACATTAAATTTATTTTACAGACACCAAGATTTGTGTAGATTGGTAGATAGGTATGTACATTTAACAGCCTCTCATCACAGTAATGGTTATATTAAAGTAAAGTTTCAAAAATATAAAATGAAGAATTGCACAGAAAACTTTGGACAGTAATCTCCTCCAGATGCTAGTAAATGTAAACATGAAGTACTGCAAATCAAATACAAAAAGTAAAGATGTTAAAATTATGTAAAATGTATATAAAATGAAACATAATGATAACAAATATAAAATGTTTGAAGAACATGTGCAAAATGTGTTTTTTGAACTGCATTCCCTCAAAAAGTCCAAGATTTGCTTGGGTGGTATATGATCATAACATTAGTTCATCCTATACATGAAAAAAGTTGATGGGTGAGTTGGACTGCTGTAGCATACATAGAATCATGACCACCTGCATCTGCACTTCTCAGAACATAAGAAACTGGATCATTTGAATGATGAATGTTTGGACAAGTGGCACATGGAGCCAGTGCAGCAGAGAGCAACCTTTCTTAAACACTTGGCTAAACATGTAGTGTAAAATAATGGTTGGCTAATAACTGTTTGGGTATAAGAGTTTCTTCTGTTGAAGGATAATGGCTGTGATTTTAAACTGTACTATCTATAAGTTGGGAGACCTCATCCAGCAGGATTGGGGGGCGGGGAGGAAGGGACTACTAATTTTGATTTTAAAAAATCAACACTTTATTAATAAGTGTAACACTGGCCAGTTCATTTTCAGAGAAATACATGACAACTTATGAGATGTGGTTTTCCTCAGGAGCAGACTGCATTGTTAGCAAACATTACAGATTAAAGTGATAAACTCTTGCCTGGTTAGTCAAACTTCTGTCTGACTTGCTTCTTTACACTGTTTTGAATGGAATGATTTATTGCATATTATTATCCTCACAATTTAGCACCAGGCATGAAAATTGTGTGATACCCTCAATCACTGGTGGAAATTGATGAAACCTGGTTGATATATTGCCCACCTCTTCTGATGAGTTTGGTCAGGATCAGTTGTACAGATTTGTCAGTGACATATACATTTGTAACATATTTTTCACTACACTTTATGTATGCAGTCATAGCAGGAGGACACTAATATATTTAATGGAGTTTGGGTTATGACCCTTGAGTCTCTATACCCCAAGGGTTGATGTTGTTGTTGGGTTTAACGCCATTTTCCAGCACAAGATAGGCTATACATGGCGGCCAGTATTAATGGTGGAGGAAGAAACCGGGAAATACCCAGAAAGAACCAACGACCCACGAGAAGCTACTGGCAGGCTTTCTCACATATCCACATTCGCCGAATCCGAGCCTCAAACCCACGCAGACAGAGGTGAGATGGCAGTGATCCATAACGGAGAGCGCTTTAGACCACTCGGCCACTCGGGCCCCCCCCCCCCCAAGGGTTGAACAGGGGTAATTCCATATGCAGGAAACATTGTGGGAATTAATATGTCTAGGTATGGACCTAACTCTGGTTAAAATTAAATTAATTTATCTGGCAGATAGGTTCTGCTGAAATTTTTGGGGTTGAAACAGAAATGTGAGAATAGATTAATAAATAGTATAATGACAAGAGACTGTACTATGATAATGTGAAAAGAACCTCAGCAGTTCAAAAGTACAATATTGTATCAAAAACAAAACTGTTACCCAGATTTTCAAGTCATTATGATGACAGTGTTCTTTGGCCTGCACTTTACTTTTCATGCAGCTAGCAGTGCTGGGGGTGTGTTGTTCATGTCAATTCAGCCAGCCTTCAGTTAACAATGCTGTTTCTTTATGATAGCTTGACTTCTGATTAGCATACATTTACCAAACTGTATATGTGTGTTTCTCTTTAGAAGATGACAGCTGCTGTTGATTTTGGGGTCAACAGATGAAAGTTCAAGGCCATTGTGACTGATAAAAATCAAATTGGTTTCTGTGTAGTAATGAGTTCTGCTTCATGTGCCTTCACTTATCATTATAGTGAATTTCCACTCAGATACAAAGAATGTGAATGACTTGGTAATTACAAGGTCAGTGGTCAAGATCAATTTTTGAGCAACTAATTGAAAACATTTATGTGCAATAACATGCATTCTACTTCATATACCATCACCAAGGATTGCAGATGGGTTGCCTTATAAGAGATTAAGAAGTCTATTAATTTGTGGGGTTCAGATATCAATTGGTCAGGTAGTCATAATCGAGGAAAATCAGTTGCTTTCTGCACAGTAACTTCCACTTTTACATTAACATAACATACCTTGAAAACATTATTGATATATTGCTTTTGATAATACCAAGAAGCAAGTTGATTAATTTTACATTGTAAAAGTCAAGCTGAAGGTCACTGTGATCTTATAAAGGGAAATAATATTAACTTAAGTTCTACTCATTATACCTTCGCTAAACTTTGCAGATAGGCTGCCTTTGATGACACAATGTTGCCTGATGACTTCAGGATTCAAAGGTTAGTGTCAAGGTCACCATACCTTAACAAATTGGTGGCAGGCAAATTAAGTACCATTTGTAGTGCTTGTGTTTATATTTTGATTGTATGGTTAGATTTAGGGGCTAATTCTGTATCCACCAGCTGATGTCAGTAGCCATGATTTTACTGTGTCAGCAGAGTATTTCTTCTCTAATGAGCAGAAGGGCCTGAAGGAGGTGTGGATTCACTCTATATTGTTGGAAAAAAGGGGTTTGCTAATCATTTAAAATTAGAAAAAGCTTTCCTGATATGAAAATGTGCCAAAAATGTAGATGAAAACTGGAAATGAGTTTATTATTGCCCTTATTATAGACAATTATGGTAAGTAGAAAAGAAAAAGATAAAATAATTTACCTTTATTATGATACCTATTATATGTAGTTAAGTAGATAGGAAAATTTGTAGTTGCTAGTCATATACATGACTTGAGAATGGAAATTATTCTCTCTTTTGAAGTCAAGTACATGTATTTGCAAATTATTCATACTAGGGTAGTATCCTGAATAATTTACCTTTATTATGATACCTATTATATGTAGTTAAGTAGATAGGAAAATTTGTAGTTGCTAGTCATATACATGACTTGAGAATGGAAATTATTCTCTCTTTTGAAGTCAAGTACATGTATTTGCAAATTATTCATACTAGGGTAGTATCCTGAATAATTTACCTTTATTATGATACCTATTATATGTAGTTAAGTAGATAGGAAAATTTGTAGTTGCTAGTCATATACATGACTTGAGAATGGAAATTATTCTCTCTTGAAGTCAAGTACATGTATTTGCAAATTATTCATACTAGGGCAGTATCCTGAATAATAGCAGCCATGAGCTTCAGAATTTTTGTAAATTTTTTTTTAAAATAAATTAAACTTTAAGGTAATGAGCTCCTCCTGTAGGAATATAAGAATACTAATTACACAGCTTAAAGGACTCCTATCAGTGTCTTATTCAAACCACTAACCTCTTTTTTTATATATATTTTTTTACTTTCACATTTGCATTAACCTAGGATTAAAACAAAGAATGACAGATTTCTTCCTGCTTGATCAACCACTGAGAATTTCAGTTTCTGAAAGTAGTTTTGATGAAATGCTCTTAATACTGACTATAAATTAATTAGAATATTTTCAGTGAACGGGTTTACTTCCTTGTCAGCTCCAAATTTTAGCCTACTAGTTACATTGCAGTTGATTTGAGCATACCTATGCCCATACTGAAGGTAATATCAGGAGCATAATGGCATGAAATATTCAATATTTGTTGGAATTTGAAGTCTTAACAGTATTGCCTGCATATTCTGTACTTTACATCTTTTTAAGTTCTTGTAGATGCCAGTTTAGCTTTCAGAATTTATTGATTTTCTCTTTTCCAGAAGAGTTGGTCATGAAATGGCGGGATAACCATGTGAAAGTTGTGTCAATTGAAAGGATGGAGGAAAATTTTCCTACCATGAGTGATGGTGAGGGGGAAAGTACACATGCTGATGAAGAAAGAAAGTTGCAGATTGATGAAGGAAATCGGCCAACAGTTATTGAAGATGACAGCAAAGACCCATATCCAGTGCCAGACACGCAAGGTCAAGTGGTTCCAGAGCCACGTGCCCAAATTACGGTGGACCACAGACCACTGCCCCGAGTATTCCCAGCAGACAGTAACATGAAAGCAGAGCAACAATTGCATGTAAATGAAATGAGTTCAACAGTGCCCTCTGTAGGTAAGTGGTAACTTGAAAAATTTCCCAATTTTGTGTTTTTTGGAGTTGGTTTGTTCTGTTTGATTGTCCTATTGATTGTTCTGTTAGTACTTCCTGTTCAGTCCTTTAAAAATTTGTACATTGCTACTGGTTTGACAGGTAAAAGGATTATTATAATTTAAATTGGATAAGCAACGAAGTGGAATTTTATAGCACTGCAGTTTTGATTGGATTACTCTGCTGTAAACAATCATAATACCACATATATTTGGACTGATTGTGATAATAGAATATTTTATAGCACCAGAAGAATAATAAGGTAATGTTTTTTTTTCTTTTAATTCACAGAACATAGACTCTTTATTTTTGAAAAAAAAAGTGTTGGAGTTGGTTGAAAGAAACATTCTTATCCGCTAGTACTGAAACAATTGAAACTATCAACACTGGGTGACTTCTGTCAACAGTTAAATAGGGAGCTTGTTCTTGTTTTATCCAAAGTTTCAAGAAAATATTTAATAACTTACTATCATATTTGACTCGGGAATGGCATCACAAAAGATGATTAACAGTTGACAACAGCATACTTTAGCATCAGGAACATTGTAAAATCCTTTATCTTCATGTAGGTACATAGAGGATATGAAGAAATCGTCATTTTCATTTGTACATTCTCGAATGGATTTATTACGTTGAACATTTTTGGGGTGGGATGGGGGTTTCTAATTGGTCTTCTATTACAGAGTGGTCATATCTGACACTTCAGCATGCAACATCTGTAAACAAAAGATTTTAATGATTGTGAGTTTATCTGTTAGGATTTTGGCTCTTTATTTTGTTTATTTCTGCATTCAGAAAGGAGTTCTTTGGTCCATTCAGTTGGTAACGGATACTGCACTCAGTTCAGTTTGAAACCAGCATTGGTTTTATTCCCAGTTTCTTAAATTTTTTTTAATAAATATGAGTGTATGAGATTTAAAACTGATATTTGAAAGATTTTAATATTATATTTAATCAAGAGTTTTTTTCTAAAAGGTTTGCATTGGTTCTCATAGAATGTAAAAGGTAATGTATATGTGGCACAGAATATCAAACAGAAACATTTTCATGTAAATTTAGTCACTGACAGTTTTCATGATTGATGTGGCAAGCTGTTTTTGAATTAAGTTAATACCTGAAATCAACTTTTATTGTGTGTGTGTGGGGAGGGGGAGCTTATGGAGATGGCAATTTTCCCCACAGATACATTTCAGTTTTTCATTATGAAGTATGTAATAAATAACTAACTCTTTCTGGTCCAACAAGTGGAGATTAATCAAACTTACAAGATGATATCTGACAAGCATAGTTAGTATTTGCTGGAACAGAATTATTTTGATAATGTCCACTGAGGTCCTTTGGAAGGAGTGGGTTCAAAGGTCAAATGTAAAACAAGTTGTACTTGCAGTGACATTTTCAAATATTCTTTGACCGTGCTTTATACACATGTATGAAGTCATAGCAGAAGACCACATCATAAATTTTGTGAATTAGAGTTCTGGCCCTTGAATCACTGTTTAGGGGATTGGTGGAGTTGGGGTATAGACAGGGGAATAGAGTTATTTAGTGGATAAATAGAACTAAACTATGCAAAATATAAAAGGTCAGTGTACCAATAATGATAATATAACTCACAGGAACACTGGATTTTTCTGTAGTGATTGTTGATCTTAAATGATTGCAGCAGTTGGTGAAAGTGTTTGTAAAAATTGGATCTGCTTGAAATCTTTTTATTGCTTACTTTGATGTGCTAAATAGTTGTTGCTAACCATTTCTTATGTAGTGTAACTTCACTGATTATATCCTCTGTAGACTGGCCACATATTTTGGACCCATATTGGTATTACTAATCACGTTATATTCTTGGTATGTAAGACAGGGGATGTAGCTGTCATTATGTCTAACTGTCTGTAATACCACTCCGGTGGCCTAGTGGTTAGAGTGTCTGCCTTGGATTTGGGAAGTCATGGGTTCGAACCCTGGCCAAGTCATACCAAAGACTTATAAAAATGGTACTAACAGCTGCCTCGCTTGATGTTCAGCATTAAGAGGTTAGTATTAGGACTGGTGGGTCTGGTGTCAGGATAATGTGACTGGGTGGGACATGATGCTACATGTCTGCAGCATGATGCCCCAGTGCTAGATATCATTATAAACTGCCACACTGCAGACATTGTAACGATATGACTGAAAAATTGTTAAAGCTACATTAAAAATCTAAGTCACACAAACACACACCCATCTGTCTTAAACATTTTCATTTTTGCAGGATACTCTCAAATGTTTTAATATATCGTTTTTAAACTATGAAACTTGGTGTGCATACTTGACAAGTGATCCAGAGATTTGCTGTTCTCGGTTTATTAATTTCAGTATTTGTAATGCTTTGTCCATTTTTCTGTTCGTCTGTTAATCCATTATCCACACTATCATTCCCATGGCAAAATCCAAAACTGTTCAAGATATCTCTATGACATTTAGACTAGTGGTGTAGATATGTTGTTTGCTGTTATGATTTCTACAAATTAAATACTTTAAAATTACATTTTTACTCAATAGTTTTCTATCCATACATCTATTATTCACACTTTTGTTTCAGGAGCAAAACTCCAATATCATTCCTGTTGACACTAATATCACACACTTGGTATAAGTCACTCACTAATTATCATTTTAGTGGGGCAAAGGGATATAAAGGAGAATGTTTTCTTGTTTCACTTACAAGTATATAATTATTGATGGGACTACATACTAATTTACCATGATGGAAATAACAGGTTGTTAAAACAATCAAATATATTTCATTAAAACAGTTGCCATTTGTTAACCGTGGTTAGTGAAAGTATTGAAAATATATATATACCATCTGCTAGTATAGGGTCTGTTAAAGCAGGTTTGTAAAATATTGTAGTTTTATCCCCAAGTACAGTAAGTAACATCTGGGGATGTAGCAATCACCATGTTGATCTGCCTGCTTGTCCATAAACATTTTCTTTTGTGGAGCATAACTTGAAAATCTTTCAAGATCTTTGAACCAGTCTTGGTGCACATGTCAGGCAAGTTGCATAGAGGTGCCTTTTGGTACTTAGAATTCTTTGCATTCAATATTTTTTTTAACAAGAATGGAGACTAAGTGTAGCTTAAGTAGTCAGTAAACTGAGATTACTGGCCCATAGAGTACTGTCATATTGAATCATAGGATACCTTCATTAGTGGTTTTTACATAAGATGGTGGCCTGTTATCTCTGGATACCTCTTCTGGTAAAGTATACATCAGTCTAGTCATGTAGGTGCCTTCACTGATCTTACATGAAATACTAATTTTTGTTTTTAAACTAAAGTACTTTTACCCATGACTGTTCATTCCTGATTGTTGAGTAAGGAACACCTTAGTTGTTTATACAGAATGTTTTTACAAAAGTTATTGATTATTGATTGCTACCAAATTGGGTCAAGAAAAAGGTAGACATAGGGTCCAATCATTACCAGTGCAGGGATTAGTTTTGAAATTTTTCCATTATAGGATGCTTTCATTGCGACATCATAGTGCATGACATTCAATCTGATTTACACTGAATCACATCTCTTGGTTGGCCTGGTCTTAAAATGCTCATGTACTTTAACATTCATTTTATTGTATGTTCTTTTATGGGCATTTATGTAATGAACTTCCAAGGAATATTGATGAGGAGTGAAATATGGTGAATAATTGCCATTTAAAGGTATATTTCAAATTTACAAAAAAAAAGACCTGTAACTGATATGATCAGTGCAGAATGCCTACATGATCTGTATGATTTTGTACTTTAAATGACCATGTGTTCTGGTCACAGAAGTGCCCAGTTAAGTAAATTTTACTGTAGACTCTTGTCATCCATCTCGTAAACTTTGAGACAAAAGCCTGCCATTAATCAGCAGTGCTTTTATAGATATAATCGTCACTGTGGAATTACATAATTATTCTGCGCTGTGGCAAGAAAATATAAATTTAAGATTGATTTAATATTCAAGGAAATACCATTTGGTTTAAATTACATGTCAGCCTATTGAAAAATTAATCATTATAGGTATTTTGAAGAGGAAATGTCAATTTATGTAGAACTAAACCACACATTTATTGCATGAATATGCTGTTTTGAAAGTATGGATTGTAGTGGTTGATGTTTCATGTCAAGCTACCAAAAAAAACCATTTCAGCTGTACACTGTTTGTTTCATAAGTTTAAAATGAAAGTTTTCTTTGTTTTTATTTTTCCTTACCATAGTGAAATTTTTGATCCTGAAAGTTCAGACTTGTAGATTTGTTGATTGAGTCTAGGATAGTTGTTGTGTTTATTCATGTATGCATTTTTGTGCCTTTGGGTTTATGTGTGATGTTATAAAACTATTTTAAAGTCTGTTATATATTATATATTATAGTGGCCTCAAAGTAGATAATTCAGTAATGTAACTGATTGATTCACACATAATTATGGTAATAATATTGTTATTAATATTATTTAGTCTATATAGAGACACAGAGAAAAAAAGAGAAGAGAGAGAGGAAAGGAAGATATTTTGTGTAATGTGGATTTATTGATTCACAGTCAACTAACTGACTTCCATGGTGTTGACTTCTCCACTGTAGACTAGGTGCAACAATCTGCCTTATTGTGCAATGAAGGAGAGACAGAAAGCAGTTTTTATTCGTAATTTTATGACAGTAATAAAAGGTGTTTTGTGCCTTTGAAAGCCAAATGATATTTTTACTTAAATGTAGATGATCTCAGATGTGTTATTCCTATTATCTGAATTGCAAATCAGGTTGTTGTTGTAAATTATTTGAACATAGTTCCATAGGAATACCATTTTCATGCCTTAGGGTTTCATAAGCATAAATTTGTTTTTAAAAAATACCATATACCATATGTTTATACCATAAGTACTTGCTTATAAGACAAGTCAAACTGCCAACTGCACAGACCCAGATCTGCCAGCGCAAAATGCATTGACAGATTTGAGCCTGTGCAGTTTGTTAGGAGTAATCAGTAGAAAAAACAACATAGACCCTTATCAGGTTAAAAAATTGTTATGCTATGGCAGATCATGATTGTTGTAGTTTGCGGTTTGACTGGACTTACAAGCAAGAAAAGAGGGTAAATTGTCATTCCAACCTTGAGTTATCAGGTGTATGCTTTCTATTTAATAAATAGGTCAGAAAGTATAAACATAAATATTTCCTATACTACTTGGTTTCTAATAAACCTTTTTGTTATTTGTATATGTCAGTCTTGATAGGTATATTATGTTTTAGCAGTATCCATCTATCCTTTTGTCTTTTTATCTGTGTGTCCAGCCACCCATTTGTCAGTTGGCTTTACATGCCTGACCCATAACTTTGCAAGCCTTTGAAAGATTTTGATGAAACTTGATTGTGATATACATCATGACAAGACATTGTGCTGTTTTTCTTAGCTCAGAGGTCAAGGTCACAGCAAAGTACAGTAAAACTTGTTAACCTGTTTCTGTTTCTGGGTTGTAATGATCACATGAAAATGGAGATATTTTGATAAAACTTTCCCCTTATGTACATAAATTATATATATCTTTCATTGCAGCAAGATATATTCCCCTTTGGTACTCGTATTAAAGAGGGATAACTTTAATATTTTAAAGCAGTGTCTAAAATTGTTTTTAATTGCTCTGAAAAGATCTTTTCTAGTTGAACTTTGAACATGGTGATTTAATTAATTTCCTTTCAGAATTAATTTGACATCGACCAATGTTGCTATGTCGTTTTCTGTTGCTAAGCTTTTCCCTGTCTTTTTAAGCTTAGTATATGATGTATGGTAAAACATTATGACCTTGCAAATGAAAAAAATGTTTTTGCATACCTCCACTTGGTGCAACAGTTACATAGATACATGTTTGATACAGACTATCCAGATTGGGACTATCATGTATGTCAGGAGTAGAAGTTGCATTGACAAAGGTCAAGGTCATTCAATGGAATATGTAAACTTTTGACCTCAGTGTGACATGTTTCCATATCTGATATTTTAACTACAGGAGATATTTATACACCATGACTCGACTATCTCTTGTCTGATAATCAGGTTCCTAGCTTGAAGGTCGTGGTTGCCATGGTGGCAATGTCACAAGACTGGTGTATCATGTGCTGTGTGATACATTTATCTACCAATGTGTAGTTGCTGTTTATTATGTAAAATTGCATTTAAGAAAAACAACAGAATATTCACTTTAATTCATTATATTTTAAAGATTAAGTGTTTGATCATATATTCTTTCAAAGAAGAAATATTTGCAAGTATTTATTAATCAGTTTATTTGTAAAATTACAAATATGTTTTACTCCCAATCAGTGACAAGAACTCGTTTGATTTGGTGATGGGATGCATACGGCCTTGATATATTCATCAACCATATTATTTTCACTGGCTCAAAACAAGACATGTTTTTGTATTGTTATTGCATCCCCATTCATTTACACTTTCTAGATATTTTTAGTTTTACATTGTCAATTTAGTTCAAAATAAATCGGGATTCATAATAGGTTGATTCTTTGCATATAAAACTATTGACACAAGGACATTATTCGCACACAGTGTGCAGAAGATCTGCAAAGGGAAATTGCCTTTTGTATTTTCTTCTTGTACAATGATTAAGATTTGGGACTTGGTCAGTTTTGAAGGCATAGGCACTTTAGGGCAAATGTCCTCTCCGGTCTTTCCCAGTACAAGTCTTCACATATAAATTATGAAATGATCACTTGCCTTTTCACTATTTAACATCTTCCATAGCTACCATTACATTCAAGATGCTTACAAATGTATCTTGACAATCCATGGTAAAAAGTGGACTAATTTGTTATGTTGGTTATAACAGATTTTTAACATTATTGGCTGTATCAAGCCTGGGAAATTGGAGCCAAGTGCCTTTCCCAAAGACACACACAGGCAGCCAGACTTGCCTGGGCAGCTATCAAACTTTCAACCCTTGCATTAGGAGATATGGTGTCCATTGCTCTACCAAATGGGTTGCCAATGTGGTTTTCTGAGAAATCTTGCCAGTAGTTTCCCATGGGTCAGTGGTTCTTCCCTGGGGTATTACCCCCCCCCCCCCATTTCTTCATCCACCACATATACTGGCCACCATGTCTCATGAGCAGAAAAGTGACATTAAACCCATAGCAACTATGGGGGGGGGGTATCATGTCTCCCTAATATATCTTGTAGGCCACATGCTCTGAATATTCCCAGCGCAAAACTAACCTGGAAGGCATGGTTCTCACACCATTCATTCAATATTGGCATAATGGAATAAGTAAAGAATTTTCCCTCCTTTTCTTGTCATCTTTTTTTCTTCATTGTCTCCTTGGTGTTATTATTCTTTTTATGTATTTGAAGTATATTCATGATTAATCAAGTTTTAGACATTAATAAAATGGGGGAAAAAAATATCTTTTACATACATTAAAGTTGGTAAAATTGCATAATAAAACTAAACCACAAATGAAAAACTTTTGTAATTAAAATTATTGCATTTGGTTGAACAAAATTGTTATAAAGTGGTCTGTAGTAAATAAAAACATCTGGAAACAAAAATATGCTGCAGTGTTATCAGATAGCAGGGGTCAACATGAAACAGACATTTCCAATTGCCAGCAGGGCTAGCTCATGGGTATGGGTAAAAAGTGGAATCATGGAATCAGCAACAGGTAGAATGTAAAAAAAAACTGCATGGAATCGAAATGCAGAATCATGGGTAAAATGTGGAATCGAAAATGCAAAACGAAAGTTTTTTCATAAGAATTGTTTTTAATAAAACCAAAACCTCTATTCAATGAGACGAAAGTGTTATAATCACAAATTTAATAAATATAGTTTTCAAGTTTTATTATATTTTTAAGTTAAAAATGAATGTTAATACATGTAATGTTATTTGCATGTATTGTAATTGTAACTGGCATCATTTTTCTTTACCCTTACACACATGTTGTGATACCATCTTTGAAAATTTCACAACCAATCCAATCATGGGCCTTAATTTTTCTTGATTTCCTAGGTGTTGGTTGCACTGCATCACATTTGTGACAGATATCATTACATATATCGAGCCTTGAGGATGTGAATGGTTCAGGTAGAATGTTAAGTTCATCTTGGATTGTCATTGAGATAATTGACCTTAAGGGTGCTGATGGTTCAGGCAGAATGTTAAGTTCATCTCTGATTGTCATTGCAATGATTGGATTAGCGTCGCTGGCAGCCATGACATCAGCATCACATACTTGTGGTTGCTTTCTTCCTGAAGTTGTGTTTGGTTGCTTTCGTTTATCGCATCACAGCTGCGTTAGGTTAAGAGGACTATGATTGATTTTTTTCTTGGATACATTTATCCATACATGCAGCAATTATATGGAAAAACCAAGAATTTGTAGGGCAGGAACAGCTAACTGTAGGATATAAGTGAATGACCTGAGGTTTATTAGTGCCATTCACAGTAAAAACGGCCAATTGTTGTATCATGGCTTTGTTCAGATGCTTGATCATCAGTGCATTTTTGTATCATGTCTTAATTCAGAAAGATTTACTCAGATTGTTGTTCCTGATCGTAGTCTTTAGTGACATCATCGAACTTTTGTATAATGGTTGCATTCAGACAGTTTGATATTCCGTGCATTTTGGTGTACTTACTTTAAAATTATCTGAGTGATTTTTCTGATGAATTATTGCTAAAATTGTTATCTAATTGTTTTTGATGGCACACACTGTTCTATCAAATTTTTAATTTTTTTAAATTATTTTATTTGTGTGTGTGCATATATATACATATATATAATATGTGTGGAATTGGCGACAGGTAGAATGTGGACTCAGTCCACATTTTTTCCCCCATTCTATCTGTTGCTGATTCCACAATTCCACTTTTTCCTATAACCCCAGCTCAGACGGAAAATGAACTGGCCCTCATGACTTTGGAAAATTCAACTGGCCCTATGGATCTGCAGCTGTCAGTATTAAATGGCACTCTTCAAAACCTTTAGGCAACATGCTGGCATTTGAGGGCTAAATTGATCCCAGAATAGTGGAATATGAATAATCTGCTTAATTTTAATTTTATTTAAACTAGAGGACTGTGAAAGGGCACATGGTCATGTTGAAAATGAATAAAAAGAGAAATGTTCACTTAGAATACCAACATATTCTTGTTTGTGCTAAAATATTACTGAGGGCTAATTTTAGACCTGGCAAACTGAATTTTCTTAAATTTCTTAACAGATATTTTCAGTAATGTTTACAGATACTGGTATTATTTTAAGAATCTAGATATTTGAAAGTGATAGCCTCTACAGCTCTTTGTAGATACAGTTCGTTAGAGGTGGGTACCACGAAAAATTTATACTGTGGTATACCATGTATTTTTAAACATACTGTGATTCGCACCATGGTATACCGCATTTATGTTCTAGGGCAGGGGCCTGACACATTTTTAAAACATTTCTGTCGATAGGTGGACAAATGTCTTGCTCTGATTGATAGCAAAATAACAGTACTATGTCTGTTATATTATTTGAAAAAATCGTTATCTTGAGATAAAAGGAAATATATGAGCTCAAGAGAAAATTGCCCCCCCCCCATTAAATGGTCAGTTCCTTATAGTACCTGAATTTGCTAAGTGTTTGTTAATTGTTGTATAAGTTGTAATCTAGAACTGTAACTAAAATGGGATGATTTACCTTAAACTAGAAATTGTGCTGACATTTGAAAGCTTGTTGATAAAACTATGAAGTTTTGTTGCTGTATGTTGAATAATAATTTATTTTAAAAAAAACATCTACTTTTAAATGTTACTGGTTATTGAATTGCACATTGATTCACTGAACATCTAGGACTAGTTTTTTAATGTGCAAAAATTAAAAGGTGCAGCATCAGAGCCAAAATAAACTCAATTTATTCTTCATTCTCTCTGCACTCTTTCCGCTAAAATAAAAACCATGATAAACATAATCTCAGATGGGTAATGATATAATATTAAATTTATGAAACTCATTGAATAATTTTCAGCTTTTTGTTTGCCAAGGGTTGTTTAGGGTTTAACGACATTTGTCGATGTACAATAGGCTATACATGGCTGTGAGGATAGCTAGTAGAGGAAGAACAACTGACCCATGAGAAGCTACTGGCAAGCTTTCTCACATAGCCACATTGGCTGAGCCCAAGACTGGAATCCACATGGACAGGGGTAGGATGTCAGTGATTGGTAAAGGTAGCACTTTAGACCACTTGGCCACCCAGAGCCCCTGAAGTCTTGCCAAGACTAGCAAAAGCTGGAAATTATTCAACTCATTTAATAAATTTAATATTAAATAATTATCAGTTTGAGAGCCTCTAGATATAGAATTATGAAACTTAGGAATGCATCTTACTGAGCACTTATTCCTCATTTCAGTTGTAGGTCAGGATTAATTATATTTTATGCATCACTGACTTGGATTATATTTTGCGGTTCATGGTCATTTCTGAGGCAATATTCATGCTAAAATCATGAAATTGATGATGATATTCATATCTGTTACTTCTACTCCATTTTGCCAATAAAGGTATTTATGACCTATATTTCATGCTCAGTGATTTTCTATAACTTTTGATTTCGATATTCATATCTTCGGTTCTTTGTATTTTCCAATCATGAAACTTGGTAATTGGATGCATCTAGGTTACTGCTACAAACTTGAAACTGAAGAAGGTATCTGTAATCTACACTGCACTACTAACATGGGTTAAGTATTTGTGTTTATGATGACAGAGTCATCCATGCTAGACCCATGTACAAATTAACCTTCCCAGAAGGCTATTGCAGTGGGATGCAGGAATATATATGCTTATTCAGTGACTATATATTGTATGTTATGTATATTTATTTTAATTATTTGCTTGTTGGTTTTAAAAATTTTTATTCCATTACATGCTATTGTAATGTAACTTTGTTTACTGGATTTGACATTGTCCAGAAATTGAGTTCAGTTCTGTTTGACATGGCTGTTTTTTTATTTCATTAGTAAACAGCAAATAATAGAATTGCTGCATCTAGTTTCTGACCTTGATTCAGAACCAGTTTTGGTAAACAACTTTTTTTTAAGTTTTATTTTTATTTTCTCTCAGAGCAAGAATCATTAAGTTAAGTCAAGGCCATACCTGGAGTACGTGATATGAAACGTGTTTACTGTTACAAACTTCTATATTTTCCAGAGAATTGACCCTCATCCAGGAATCAGTTTTGCGTATTAAATTAGTGTATAACTGTTTTCTTGATAGAAGATAGTTCAGTCGGGCTCCAGACGTTACGTTGTGACCAGTTGGAGTTGAAATATTATTTTATTGAATTTCAAGTGATTCTTTGTCCTAGAAATACATAAGTGCTCCTACAAAATTTTTGGACAAAGCATTCACTGAAATTTATACGGAATTCAAAACTGGAGTAATATTTTCTGTGATTCAACAAGAAACTGTTGACACATCTACACTTTGAAGGTTACAACAGACGTCATTATCTTCCATTTTGGATTTCATTGGGATTCAAACTCAGTTTCGATCAGGACTTTATATTACTAGGACTTCAATTTTTTAATTCTTGGATTATTTTTGGATTTGATTCGTAAAACCTTAAGTTCTTTTTCCTCATTTTTCACTTGGTATTCTGGGGAAATAAATTATTTGTTAAATTTTACAAAGCTTGTTGTCTTCACTCTTTTCTGTTACTTTTTGTAAGAGCCTAGACTCCTAACATGTACATAATGAGATATTAACCTGGCAGGTTAACTGTATTGTACATATAAATGAGTATAGGAATTGGGAGAGTGGACTGAATGCTGCTTGCTTTTTATGTGAGGCCTCACCAGTAGTGGTTAATCAGAGTAATTAGTGATGCATGAATTGTGTACTGTTGACTGTCACTTCAGGGTTACTAATAGCCTGTGACTTTCGCCCAGTAAAATATAGCCTTTAAGGGTGGAGAATGATAAGTTCTTTTTTCCAGCAGATCTTGAGAAGAATGATTCTAAAACTTTTTTCATAAAACAGCAC
The DNA here is from genome assembly GCA_016617855.1 of Megalonaias nervosa. Classification (NCBI taxonomy): domain Eukaryota; kingdom Metazoa; phylum Mollusca; class Bivalvia; order Unionida; family Unionidae; genus Megalonaias; species Megalonaias nervosa. The sequence goes on from JAECUM010092831.1 coordinate 111,602, forward strand.
GGATCTGTCTTTCATGAAATTATTACTTAAGCTTTGATTTAACAGATAATAATTTGTTCTTTTTTACTAATGTCTTTTATGCCCTGTCACAGTAGGATGGTAGGTGCTTCCATAATATGGCAGCACACTATACTGGCTATACTGTGCCAGTTAAAAGTTTAAATTTCAAATTCAAAATTATCAGAAGTTCAACTGTAAACATACATGATTGCCAAAAAAATCTTATGTTAGAAAAAGGTCTCAAAATTGGTGGAGAATAGTCATTTTTTAAATTACTAGTCCTTTTGGCTGCAAAGAAATTTGGTTAAAATCTAGAAATTAGTTTAGTCTGATTTTTTTAATCTGCAAGTTTATGTTTACAATGGATCCTCAACACCAATGAAAGTTGAGGTGATCTATGTAATCATTGATTACTACTAGTTGATTTTTTTTTTTATTTAGCTGAAAGGCAAGTGTGTGCCTTCCTTATTTAATTATTAGGATGTGATATCCACCCCTGATCATCATCAATTGTGCATGAAAAGAAAGAGACTAAACATTTATGATTATCTTTGACATGGATTGAATTGTGTGTCAGGCAGATGTTTTCAGTGGTGCTTCTTTGCTTAGATGAATTGGTAGTGAATGGAAGAATATGCCAGTCTTAATTGGATGAATTGTCTCTGATGGAGTTGGTTGATGTATTATTAAACTTTGAAAAAGAACTTTTTGAAATTCCAGAATTCTAGGTGCAGATTGGTATACAAATATATGGCAAAAAAATTGCCAGCTACCACCTTTTATTGAAACTCCAGCAAATGGATAAAATCCAAGTCAGTGAGTCTGGTTGCTGGATATTTTACAGAATTGTATGATTTGCATTATTATAAATACAGTACTCAGTCATTATAATGCTGTCCATGGGATCCATATACTGCCTTGTAGTGAGATTGCCTTATAACTAAGTACATGATAGTTTAATTTTACTGCTAAATAATAAAAAAATGGACTAAATGGACTCCAACACCATAACCTGCTTCATAACAGGCACTGCGTTATATTGAAGGACCATAAGGTGAGGGGATACCGTCTTTTGTCATTTTGTCATTCACAGGAGGGAAAATTCATTGTACTGATTAGGGTTACTCAGTTGAGAGTATTGAATTAGATCAGTCATATCTGTAGTCATGACAAGCACAGTTAGTGTATGGTCAATATTTAGTTCATTTTATTCCCATCAGACATAAATTGACAGCAGCTATTGTAAAATCTGGACAATATACAAGATCCAATCCATTACAATAATCCAGAGGTCAGAAAGAAGAAACAAGGTGTTGTGCAGTTAACTAAAAATAGATTTATAAGTTGATAGAAGTTGAATGAAAGCCAGTATATTTTGACCCATATAAAGTTCATAGTTATATCAATATAGAACTAGGGCATTCCAACCCTGTCAGGAAGTAGGCCAGATATTCAGGGTCAGCCATTTCATTACTTAGCCTCATTGACCTGTGTCTAGATATGTGGTATATATTACCAGAATGTGTTTCAGCTATTATAGGCATGTTTACCTGAAATCTATATAAGAAAGGACACATGAATGGCTAAAGTGGCAAAATGACATAATGATGAAGCACTCAGTTATTGTCTCATATGGGCTTAGGTGGGGCATATATTTATTCTTAAAGCAGTTTCAGATGGCTTAGGAAGTGCCTGTTATAGTCTAGTAGAGAATCAAATTCTACACTGCAATTGGAAATTTCAGTCTAATGTATTATGATTCATAATGCAATTAGATTAACAGACTCTGCATCAGAAGAATCTGACACTAATAGGTTGGCAATAGGCATTTAATTTTGAATAGATGTGTAAGGGAGGCAACTTCTGATAGTACTAATCTGTTCAGTTGTAGGTCTTGTACAACCATTTTAATTCTATCTATTAATCTACCTACTACCTCCACCTGCCTATATCAAGTAATGCTTTCAGGTGTACTAGTACACACTCCAGGGTGTGAGGAGAATCTACTTGTTGGAAACAATCACTTACTGCTTTTTTTTTAATGCTATGGATTCATTCTTGTACATACACATGGCATGATTCTTCCTGTAAAGTGGACTGCCATTTAATGTCCCCATTCCATGGATAGCACACAGCTTCGCATCATACCCATCAGTGATATTAATGGAGGTATTCCAATATGCAGCTTCTTGGGAACCGATTAGGTGGCGCTCACCATTTATTATGTACTTTTGAGAGAGTGACGTATGTAAGGTGAAGTTGTTTGCATTTAAAACATGCACTGTGGAGAGAATGTTGGCACACCTCTATGCTACTTTGATGTAATGTGGCTGACATTTCTTTGGATATTGTACTTTTGGAAATTGTAAATGATCTTAACACACTGCTAACTAAAATGACTGCTCCCTTGTGCTTCAAAAATCAGCCTGAATTTGTCTAAAGTACACTATCCTTAGCAGCTAGTAAAATAGGGAAAATGAATTTTGCCAGACTAGACAAAACCAGCTTCTGAAAGTACCCAGCTTCTGAAAGTGCAGTGAATGAATTACCAAATATATAAAATGTAAAAAAAAGTTATCGGCTCTTTTTTCTACAATTTACCTCTGAAGTTCAGGAAGTGAAAATGACCAAGTGGAGCTAGCAGTTTTTTTGAAAGGCGCACATCTTGAGTAAGGCCAAGCTGTATACTCTATAACCCATATTACACCCATCAATCATACACAAAAATAAAGGGAATTAAAGGTTCTTTGAACAATACCTAAGATATACAAGGTCTTTATTAAATAGCCAGTATAACCAGTGAGGGAACCCGGGGAAATTCTTTTTCCTTAAAATCCTATCCCTATGCAAAATATGAAACTGTAGAGCGCCACCTTAGTTTTGAATCACAAGACTACCACCTCCCTAAAAGCTTATCTGGTATCAGTGCCTGCTGCAATATAGTATTTTAGCAGTACATGTATAAATATCTGCCAGTCTATGACAAAAGCATCACATTGTTCTAGACATAGTGATATGATCCTAAAAAGTCCCAATTAAATACTATTCTGTGTCAGCCTTGTTTTGAGGGTCACCAGGAAATTTGCTTTGTCATTAGTTGTATCATTCATAGGTCTAGAAGAATTCAAGTACACTTAGGCTGCATGTACTTTTCAGATGTTTCTTTTTTAGATGAAATTCAATTTCTGGGCAGAGATTTAGGATATAGGCATTTCCTTACTCTTAAAAATGCAGTTTAGCAATGACAAGACATAAAACCAGGCTAAAGTCATTCCACACCTACTCAAAATAAAAGTAATATTCCTGCTTCAAATTGATTACCTAATCTACTTCTTTTGCTTCTTTTCTGTATTTCTAAAACAAACACTGAATTTGATGTTGTGGCACCTACAAGCATTGTGGATAACGGATACTTCTGTAGCAAGAGTTTGTGCTAGAGGACCACTCAGTGTTAGTAGCCATCTTATAACCATTTACTCTTATCTAGATGTACAGGTGGATCTGACACACTACCCTTTTTTCTTGATAATATAATATTTGATTGGTTAAAGCCTTTGTATTTACCAGCATGGAATTTAGCAAAGGGTTGAAAATAAATGACTGGAAAATACTTGTAAATTTGATTGTCCATGTTCAAGCATGCTTATATCCAAGGTTTGTAATAAGGAAATTTCGTCAAGGTATGATGACTATTCAAAACATTGACTCAGTTTCTTTGGTAGAAAATCAAACATATTATTACCTCTCCAGGGAAAAAGCTATAGGTTTGCCTGAGTAATGTAGATGAGATCCAAAAATATGCATGTATTTTAAACTAGTGTTTTCTCACAGCTGATGTTTTGTTTACTAGAGAAAGGAGACAGAAAGATGAGCAATTAGTTTTTTAGGCTTAAATATTTTTTCATTTAAAGATAATGTTTGACAAAATTTCATGATCAACTTTCCCCTTTGCAATTTTCAGCTGATGTGTCTCATCTCATTTCTTCATCACTCTCACATGCCAGCTGTTCCTTTTATGCTATTTGCAGGTATTTTCCACACCAATATAACTTCTGTGACATATTTAACAACAACTTTTCCTCACAAGCTAGCAGGATTGGTTATTATTAGATGAAAGAGTCTACATATTGTCTGCTAATAATAATAATAATAATAATAATAATAATAATAATAGTACTTTAGAACCGAGGTACTGAAACTGTCATGCGAGGACCACTGAAAGTTGCAAACAATTGAGAATTTGAACCTTACTCAAAAAACAGACTCATCCATCACGTTAGAAATGAAGTATTAATATTAAAACATGTTCTTTTATTTATGGAACACAAAATATTATTTTAAAAGTTTTCTTCATATGTTGAGCTTTTATGCAAAGTACTTTACAATAGTTAGCAAATGGTACAATCAGCATTAGAAAACATCAGTAATTGGTCCACCAAGACCAGCAGCAATCATCAAGTGGTCCACTGAGACTGTTAGCAGTATTCAAGTGGTTCATGAAAAAAAATGTTTGAGAACCACTGCTTTAGAACAGACTGAGCATGAAAAACACCATTACTGTGAAGTAATTTACTGCATTACTTTGAAAATAATTGAGATGTTGCTCAGTCATCTCCAATAGGTTTTTTTTTCAGATTACAGTAAAACTACTTCTTGATCAGAGTAAATTTTAAATCCTATTCCTGATAGAATGTTTGTTTGTTTGGTATCAGATTTAGGTGGGAACTGTGGTAGCTCAATTGGTAGAGTGTCAGACTAGTAACCCATGGGTTCAGAGTTTGATACCCTCCAGGCCAGTCTTCTGTCAGACTTGCAACCCATTCGTTGAAAATTTGATACCCTCCAGGCCAGTTTTCATCAGCTGCCTCAGTATGTCCTTGGTCAGGGCACTTAGCTCCCATTTCCTTGGCATGTGTTCAAAGTGCTGTTAAAACCAACACAAATAAAATATAAGAATGGCTATTTGGGGAATTGGCATTACACATGCAACAAGCTATAAAATTTTTATTTCTGACAGTTTTCTACATTTTGGTTTATGCTCAGTGTTGGTGTGATTATTTATTTGTTCAGTCAGTCAGTAGATGTGGCATATATCACCTGCATGTGAGTGTAGGAGGGATATCAAATATGTGAGAGATTCCAGCAATTAATATATATGAGAAGCAGTGAGGTCAGTGTTGTTGCTAATTCATTTTCTGTTTGATGCATTCCCATGGAGCTAGAAATTGAAAACATTGTATCTTGGTTTTATTGTTATACACATGCGTTTGTATATATGCTTAGCTATGCTGCTGGAAGCAGATTCACTTTTGTGGGTTGTTTGTTGGGGCTTTATCCCATGTCCTTGATTTAACTTAGATTATGTATCTGATGTCAGAATTTTGCATACTTATCTTTAATTCAGGCTGATAAAAAAATGGGGTTGGAGTTAAAAGCATATGCAGTATTGTTTGAATCTTTATCTTTACAAGCAATTGGTGGTCAATTACTGTCATAATAATCTGCTCAGGAAAATCGATACATAGCAAAAATATTGTTGCAATGATGCTTATGATCTCAGTTTAACCCAAAAATGCAAGGCATTGTCATCATCAACATTATCATCATTATCATCATTATTATTATTATAATATAAGAACATGCTGATAGCAGGGTTTGCATGTCCATTTGGCAGTGGCAGTTTATTTCTGATTTTGGTGACAAAATTGAACTTTGGCATCAAATTTAGCTATCGTTGTTTACCAAGTTTAGCATGGGCTTGCTCTCTTTTGGGATAACAAGGGTCATTTAAGGGATTGTTTCAGGTGAAGTAGTCACCCTTGTTCATGAAGTTTTTCTTCAGTGTGCTGGGCAAAAAATGAAATTAACATCAGACTTTGTTGGTTCAGAAATATGTATCCAAGCAGAGTGGAAGATTTTATTGTCTTCTTATTGATTCAGTAAAGCTTCGAGTCTATTTCCCACAAAAAATTCTGAATCAGACAGGGATAACGGTAAGAAAAATCCACATAGACTTAAAATTGATGTACGGCTTTTATGCTATCATGTTAAAACACCAAATGGATTTACAGATTACTTAAATTTCATTCTTGGTTCAGACTGGAGTGTCTTTTTTCTCTGGTCATCATTGAACTAATACATCGTATTTAGTTATTTTTTTGTACCTGTTAGCCTTCATGCAGTACTGTGTTTGTAAATGACCTTACGCAAGATTATAGATTGCACCGCATATTGAATCACATGACATATTAACCTGTTGACCTCCAACAAAAAGCATTTGGCAGAGAAGTGTGTTTCAATTTAGTGATATCTTTCTTTTATTATTTTTGTTATTCTTAAAAATGGAAATTTACCAACTGGCATAATTTATACTGCAGAAAATATATTTGTATTTCAAGTTTATAAATCATGAAAAGGAATTTTAAAGCAGCTTGAGAACATATTCATGGACAAGGAAATTCACTCCAAAAGATGTTAATGTATTTAGTATATAGTCTAATCTTTATTAATTTTAGTTTATGAAGCCTTAGAGGTAAATGAACTCAAAATTTATTGCAAAATTGTAAATAGTTACTGTTACGAAGTAATCTGTTGTACGAAGTAATTTTAAAGTTCAATGCTGTTTGTCTGATGGAATATTAATTGATGTGTGTTGATGTTAGCATCTAACTACATACTTAATATGACAGAGATAAATGACTGAAACCATTATTTGTGTATTTTATTTTTATTACAGTTTTCATCCCCCTCCCCTACATCAGCTCATTGACTCAAAATAAAGTGCCACTCAAGTATCTGAAAGATCTAGACAATGAAATATTATTTGGGGACAAACCAACATTAGAGTGCAAATTTTCAAACTTTAAAATAATGCAGTCTGGAATTATATACTTCTAATAGAACAAAAGATACAACAAAGCCTGAAGTTAGGGGTTCTCCATCCATATACATGACATGTTCATATTTACACAATTTCAGGTTTTTTTTAAATCATACTTCTGTGCAAACACACACATGGTAATTTCCATCAGTTGTGTCCATTCAGCTGATCATGCAAGAGACCAAAAGTCTTTTTCCATCCAAGACTTGTCTAGGTTTTGCGAAAGGAATAAATCTAACTCCCCCATGTAGACAATATGGATATCAGCTGTTATAATTACAAATTACACTGACTTTTTTCACCATTCTCAGTGGAAAAATCGAGGAACCATTGCAAAATGTGTAAATATTTACAATAACTAATTCATTATCGCACCAATCAGCTTGTTGGAGAAAATGGTAGACATAAATGTTGCTCAAATATGTGTCTAATTTACATTTGCTGATTGGTTAATTGAACAACATGGTTGACAAGTGGCAATATGTCAGTGGTATTATGGGGGTATGTTGTTTGTAACTGAGTTAACATAGACCCAGATCTGCCATTGCATAATCCACTGACAGATCTGGCTCTGTGCAGTTTGTTAGGAGTAATCAGTTGAATAAACGTGATAGACCATGATCTGCATGTGCATTATGCTTTGGCAGATCAAGATCTTTGGGGGGTTTTGCAGTTTGACTTGACTTATAAGAAAGTATATACGGTATGGGCTGTGTTATGGCTGGTGGCCTTCACTACTGAATAAATGTCCCTTTTGTTGTGTGCCTTGGGGATGTTGTTGTTGTTGTTGTAGGGTTTAATGCCACTTTTCAGCACAAGATATACATTGTGGTCAGTATAACTGGTGGAGGAAGAACCCTGGAAAACCCCGAAGAGCCACCAATTCACAAACAGCTACTGGCAAGCTTTCTCATGTACCCACGTTAGCCAAGCCTGAGACTCGAACCCATGCAGACAGAGGTGAGATGGCAGTGATCCGGAACAGTGAGTGCTTTAGACCACTCGGCCAATCGGGGCCCCACCATAGTGATGTAAAAACATGACTTGATAATGGCACTCAGTAGAGTAAGGAGAAAAATCTTATTGCTTTCAGATTTTCAAATTGTCTGATATTAGTGATGATGCAGAATCAACCATCTACTTAAAGATTGGAGAAACAGACAACTTTCCTGATGCACTGAGACAATTCCAGCAGAGCAGTTCTGCTCTCAAATGTGGCAACATAAAAAAAATGAATTTTCAGCACTTGTTTAGGATTGGCAACAAAACTGGCTTCAAGATTTTAAGTGTGAGGTGCCAGCATCCTATTTCAGACTCCAGGAATCATAGTTGTCTGATCATAGGGTCTTTTCAGAAAATCAGCCAATAATAATGACAGAAACCTTTGTAGTAACATATTATCTTGTAGGTCAGTTTTATTGACTTGTCCATGATATAATTTGGACTTTGTAATATCAAGTATTAGTACACTTTAATTTGAATATAGGTCAGTATGTTTATATATGATTATCATACATGTAGTTGCTCAAGAAGTTTCATATATAAAATGTGAAATATAAATATGAGTAATACATTGAGTTCTGTCTTTACAAAAAAAAAAAACAGAAGAAAAAGATATTTATAAGGATAAAAAAATTGGTACAAAATAATGTTTGACCCTGGAACTACTCAATTTATTGTCTGCTTTGTTTTTGTTTTTTTCTGCCAAACATAAAGTTTGCATAAAGCATTACTCCCCCATTACAATGCTGCCCATGAGAGCCATAGAGTATACATGTACTGCCTTATAGTGAGACCACTTTATAAAGAAGAACATGAAAAGACGTAATTTTACCGCCTGAGCATGAAATGGGATCAGTGACCAAACCTGTCTTGTAGCAGGTATAGTGTATAATGAAGGGCCTTACAGTGAAAGGAATTGGGTGTGTGTGTGTGTGTGTATATATATATATATATATATATATATATATATATATATATCCATCCTTTGGAATTTTTATGAAGCAGGCCTAATATTTGATGTTGTTTAGCAGGATATATTTTAGTTAGTGTTACGTATCGGCTCGTTCAAAAGTAACAAAAGAAAAGAGTGAAGACAACAAGCTTTGTAAGTTTGAACAAAAATAATTTATTTCCCTAGAAAACATGGTGAAAAGATGAAAATATGAAATAGGACTTACTGTTTGTGAAGAAAATCCAAACATTTATCCTAAATACTGAAAAACTACAAGTCCTGTCACTAAATAATTTTAACTGAATCCAGGTTCGAATCTTGATGACATTCCAAGATGGAGGACGATGACGTCAGATGAAGTCTTTACACAAATGTCCAGAATTTCACGTTGAACCACAATTTGTACTGTACTATTCCAATTTAGAATGAATTTCACTGAATGTCTTTGTCCTAAACCACTTGTGTAGTTCTCCAGGGAAAAAAAATTATTATTTAAAAAGTAGATGAACTCCTATAGCTGTCATCTATAACAAGACACAGCTTGAGCTCTACAGATGTAAAGAAAAAAATAAACTCTTTCCAGCACAAGGAAAATAATACCTTCTTCTCAAGGTATAAGAATGATTCTGACTATTTCACAGGGACCTAAGTGTTTAAAAACCGAACCAAAACATCATTTCATGCACACGCACAAAGAACGCGTGGTTATTTCATCATCTAACAATCGCAGCACACAATCCAACCAAGCATGCCTAGGAAATGACCCTGGCCACAACCAATCGTTTACGCGTAGTGTTTACTCAAATCGACAAACTATGGCATGAAAAAATCGTGCTTATGCGAGTCATACTACGTTCTAAATAAACACGATGTTTCTTTCAAAAATATCAGATCCTGTGAACATAATCATCATCATAATAAAATATAATGATACAAAAATGAAATATAAAGAATTCAAATTTTAACACACAAGTAATTAAACTACATGGTCGTAACATTAGATTCATTATTAATTGAGGTAAAGTTTAGTGTATTTCTATTTTTTTTTACCTGTCTATAACATGCAGCCAAATGCCAGACAGGTAGATCTAAATCTGCTGTTGTATAATGTAACTGCGGATTTAGGTCTGTACTGTTTGCTTGAAAATATAACCAGAATTATAGAAATAGCCACTGATCTTCATTATGGCTTTACATTGCCTGCAGTTTGCAACACAGTACATTCCAACAGAATATTTATGTATCGCTTATAAATCCAGTCAAACTGCAAACAGTAAAGATCCTGATCTGCCGCAGCATAATGCTTGTGCTGATCAACAGCTGTGTTGTCTGTTCTGCTGATTATTCCTAACAAACTACACAGAACCAGATCTGCCAGCACATAATGCAACACTAGATCAGGGTCTGTGCAGTTTCCAGTTAAATTCATCTTTTAAGTGATTATATATGGTAATGCTGGTCACTTTATTGTATGCTGGCATACAGACCTGATATTTCCCTTTAAAACTGAGAACTTAGAAATAATAAGGTCTGACAGGCACCAATAAAAGATAGTGTTCTGGTGACTTTTTGAATTCCTGTTTTGATTGAGTAGCCCATAAGACTTTAGCATCGTTACACATGTTACTTGTTTAAATTTGACCACTCTGGTGGCCCAGTGGTTAGAGCATCTGCCTCGAATGCAGGAGGTTGCAGGTTTGAACCCAGGCCAAGTCATACCAAAGACTTATAAAATGGTACTAAGAGCTGCCTTGCTAGGCACTCAGCATTAAGAGGCTGGTGTTAGGACTGGTTGGCCTAGTGTCAGGACAATGTGACTGGGTGGTATATCATGCAACATGTCTGCGGCATAATGCCCCAGTGCTGGACATCACTATAAACTGCCACACTGCAGACATCATAGCAATATAACTGAAAAGCTACATTAAAAATCCAAATCATACACACTTTTGTTCAAAATTAAAGAAAAAATGTGAACAGCTTTAGGAGAAGAGTGAAAGGGAAGGTACACATTTTGCACTTCGGCAGATTTCCAAGTATTGCAATCACTACATGGGTTAATTGATATAGCAGTGTCCCAGTTTACAGGTGCAGTCTTGTGCTAATACACTTACCTGATTTTGTGTTGTAATTTATAAAGGCAGTGTCAGTTGTTGTGTGTGAATATCTGGTACTCATAATTGTACACGTTGTTCCTTTGGACTTAAATGTAACTTCCAGGTATTTAGTAGAATCTCTCTATGGAAACAATGACGCACATTTGATGTGTAATGTTCTATTAAGATAATACATTCATTGTCTGGAAAAGTGACCAGTCAGAATTATAGAACAATGAACGTACAAACATATGATGAATTCTGTTAGAATTATAGAGAAGTAAATTCACAAAAGTATAGGGCCTTTGAAAACTTGATGTAAATTCAGATGGACATTAAGCTTACTTTAAGCATAAATTTCATAAAATCTGCAATGGTTGTATAATGTTGATCAGTTTATGAATAATGTGTCCAGCTAATTCCAAGTTGTATTTTTTAAAAAACATTTCAAAATTTTCAATTTCTAACAGATTCCTTTGATACATTTGGTAAAACAGGAAACTATTTCACTTGTGATGGGAAACATACAGCTTGTCTTTGAATTTTTACACTCTTTAATTTTTAGGTAAGCCATCAGTCCAAGAAATGTGATCATTACTTTTTTTTGTTGTACTTATAACTTATTTTTCGTATTAAAATAATTGCACTAGGTACACTGCCAGTAGTATAGTGTTAAATAACGAAGTAAGAAAATGTGTGTACGTGTTTTGTATTTTTAATGTAGCAATAAAAAAATTTCAGTCATATCACTATGATGTCTGCAGTGTGGCAGTTTATAGTGATGTCTAGCACTGGGGCATCATGCCGCAGACATGTTGCATGATGTCCCACCCAGTCACATTATCCTGACATCAGGCTGACCAGTCCTAACACTAACCACTTAATGCTGAGCATCAACTGAGGCAGCTGCTAGTACCATTTTTATAAGTCTTTGGTATGACTTGGCTGGGGTTCAAACCCGCAACCTTCCACATCCAAGGCAGACGCTCTAACCACTAGGCCACTGGAGTGGTCTAGTAAGAAAATGTAATAAAGATGTGAGGAAATGCATGTTGCTTAGATGCAGGGGGACAATGGTGAGTGCTGAAAAAGTAAGGGAACATGCAAAAAGTAAGGAACGCCATTCCAACGTGTTCCAACAGCTCTTCACTGCTGCATGTACCTATAGTTTTAGTGCATACGACTTGTACCATTGGCATAGCACATGATCACTGCCTTTGTGCTGATAATGAAGATAATCCACAGTTGGTTACAGAATAGTTATTTATGATAAACATTGTTGTTGCACATTGGGCATGCTCTTGTGGGTTTCCAGCAGTTTGGGCATCCTTTTTTTTTTTGTCAGGAACAAAAAAAACGCCCACAATATGCCTACAACTTTTCATTGGTGAATTTAGGTTCATCCATATCATCTTGGCACTAGCAATGGACAGAGTTGCTATAGGTGATAAAACTGTAAGATGGCAGTGAACTCCATTTCAAAACAATGTACAAAACAAAGAAAACATCTGAGGTTTGTGCTAGTATATACATTAACAGTCCATACCACTATCCTCAAACCAGTACTTGTTAGCTCACAATAACAGGTGTAATTTCAAAGCCATTGTGTTGCATACATGAAAGAACATAGTGTACTTGTTCACATTTCTGTTTCTTTCATTATTGTACCTCTGTAGACCTATAATAAGTAAATGACCCTTTACTATGTAATTATTTTTTTTTCTGGTCAGCAAGTAAAGAAAAATATCATTGTTGCTTTCAGTGTAGCAGATTTATATACATATATGAAATGTGAAATAACTGCTCCAACTTAAAATAATGTATTTTCTGTAATTTTTCATACACTTAAAATGTATGCATTATCAGTCCCATAAAATGTATAATTTGAGCCCTGCTTTATGAAGTCAGCAGAACCCTAGGTAATTACGTTGCCCATCTGTCAGTAATTTGGCTTCCACATGATAACTTTACTGGAATTACTGGATTTTAACTACATTTATTTGGTTTCCACATGATAATTTGGTTTTCACAAGGTAACTGTATTGGAATTGTTGGATTTTAACCAATTTGGTTTCCATATGATAACTTTGATAGAAACTGTTGGATGGTTTCCACATAATAACTTTACTGGGATCTGTTGGATTTGAACTAATTTGGTTTACAGCTCTATATTGATGAGGCCTCAAATTGAGTTTGATTTCCAGGCTTCACTGCTACCATTTCAAGGAATTATGACCACAAATTGGTGATTGGGGGCCAAGAGTAATTACATTATCTGTCTTTAATTTGGCTCCACATGATAACTTTGCTGGGAATTGTTGGACATAGACCAGCCTGGTTTCCAAGAGATAATTTTACTGGGAATTGTTGGATTTTTACTAATTTTTGTTTAAAGCTCAGTATAGATAGACCTCAAAATGAATTTGATTTCCAGACTTCGCTGCGCTCATGTAGAGGAATTATGACCACAAATAGCCTATCCCCCTTTCATTTCTACATGTTGACTTTCCCAAGGATTGGGAGCCTAAGGTGGCCAAGTGCCCTGCTCACCTTTATAGATCACTGACATCTCACCTGTCTGCATGGGTTTGAGTCCTGGATCAGCTAAAGTGGGTGTGTCAGAAAGCTTGCTAGTAATTTCCTGTGGGTCAGTGGTTCTTACTGGGTTTTTTTTCTTCTTATTCCTTCACCAAATACACTGTCTGCCACATATAGACTATCATGTGCTGAAAAATGGTGTTAAGCTGACAACCCCACACCACCCAAGGATTGCTGGGCTTCATCCCAAATTTTGGTATGCAGCTGTATATTGATGAGATAGTGAGGACCTTGATTTCCAGCATTCCATGGCATCATTTACAGGAGTTAGGCTGTCTTGTTACCTGTCATTCTGACCCTAGTGTCTGCAGCACAACATACATGTACTAAGGTTTGTTGGATTTCAGCCCATTGTTGTATTGTGTTCTGTACTGATGAAACCTTGACGAGTTCAAGTTTCTGAACCCACAGAATTTATAGGAGGTATGCACCTTGAGAGTCTCTCCTCCTTACTTAAGATTTCTGCAGCAAAACTTCACATTGGTACTGTTGAATTGCAGTCAGATTTAGTTTTGGGCTTTAAATTGATGAAGTATTTAATAACTTCTATTCCCTGCAACTCAGACCTCATAATGAATTATATCTTTTTGTCTCTCCTCTTGACTTTAGGTTTTTGTAGTACAACTTTACCAAAACCATTTTTATTTCGACTTAGTTTGGTATGGGGCTTTATAATGATGAGACTTCCATGAGTGTCATTTCCAGTGTTACAACACATCATTTATGGGACTTTTGCTTCTTTGTTACCCGTCATCTTTGGTTTCTGCAGCATAACATTGTTCATTATTAATGGATTTCAACCAAATTTGTCATATGGCTTTATGCTGATGAAAACTTTAATAAATTTAATTTCTGGTATTTCACATCATCATTTAGAACAGTTATGGCTCATGATTGCTCTGTTCTTTGGCTTTTGTAACATTACTATGGAATTAAATTTTAATAGAATGTAACATGCAATTTTATCTTGATGAGACTTGAATGAGTTGGATTTCTAGCTTTCTGTTGCATCATTTAGAGAAATCATTGATTAAAAATTCACATAACATTGGTTTCTCATGTAACTTTTCCATTTTAAAGCCCTTCCAAGCAAACTGTAGTGAGCAGGGTCTTTGTAATACACTCATTGCAAATTGCTCTAGTTATATTTGTCCTCTAATTTTTGTGACCGCAGACTTTTTTTTATTAATAAGTTTAGATTTCTAAGAAATGAAATTTAAGATTTTGCCTACAATTATTTGTAAACCTGAAGTGATAAAAGTGTGAACAAGTGAAAAATGAGAGACAATAAAGAGTCACCATGATTTGCAAATCTTAAATGTTACCACATTTGCCCATGTATAATATGCATGCAATTGCAGACAGCATTGACCCAGATCTCCTGTCATGTACATGCAGAGATTTTTCTTCCATTTTCAAAACATGTCCTGTGGTCCATGGAATTTGGAATTTTTGTGTATAAAAATTTAAAATTTGGTAATTTATAATTTTATGTACACACTGTTAATTTACAAACACTTACAAACTTAAATTTCACCAGTTCACGGCAGTTTTACTCAGCCTTCTTTGTTATGAGCTAATATTGCATGTGACCTAGATTTCACATTTACTGGCTTTGGTTAAGTTGTCACATTTAGCTCGTGACTATATATGTTTTTGGAACAGAGCAGAGATGTTTGATATGCTCTATGCATACTACAGTACTCTATTTGGAAACATGCAACTTGCAGATGGATCTTTGTGAGCAAACCTCCCTCATTTCAATAGAAGGTCAGTATTGACCATATTTTAGGCTTCATTGACTTGGTTTGAAGTTATTGTTTGTTCATTTCTCAGGCACTTTTAATGATAGAATTGTGAAATTGATCATGATATGCATCAATCTCACTACCACACTCTTACGACAAAAGAGGCTGATTGTGACCTATATCTGATCTTTGGCTTTGGTTAAAATTTTGCATTTAGCTCAAGACTGGGATAAGGTGAGCCAGAGTGGGCTTTGGTTAAAATTTTGCATTTAGCTCAAGACTGGGATAAGGTGAGCCAGAGTGGGCTAAGGTGAGACATGTGAGTGATCAGTAAAGGCATGTGCCTTACACTACTTGACCACCTGTCACCAAGTCATTTATTACACTCAGGTTCTTTATCAAATATCACTATTCTGACTTACCATTTCCATTCTTTATTTTAAAAAGTAGTCTGATTTATCCCTATCTTTTCACAAGAGGTTGATGGAAAGACTGAGACTGTTATACCAAGATTCTTGAAACTTGGTGAGGGGATGCATCTTCATAAGTACTACATCCTCGTCACAAAAGTAGGTCAATGCAACTTGTATTACATGCTTTATTAATTTGTCATCAGAATCATCCAACAAGATGATTATATGCATCACTATTAGTACCACACCTTTTCCACAAAATGTCATCACTGTGAAGTAATCTTACATATTCTCCTGGCTTAATTTAAGTGTTTTGCATTCAGCTCACTACATTGTTTATTTTTATCCACTGCATGTTATCTACTGCATAATACTGTTATACCTGGAATTATTAAATTTGGTGAGAGGATGTCTTGATAAACATCTTCAGTACCATTTATCTCATAAACCAACGAGTCTGTATCGGTAAATAACAACTTGGCATCAGGCCACTTATTTTTTATAAACCCCTAATATAAATCGTACATGAGCCATTCTGACAAATCCAACACAGACGTGCCAACATAGATCGGTTTATTAAGAACCTGATTGGTCTTCTTCTGCTTGACTAAAGCTAGATTTTCACAGATATTTACAAGGCCATCAAACGTATTCAATGCAGCTAGTTTTTTACACTCATTTTTTATTATTAATGATTTCGATGTTGACTTGCTTCCTTATGTTTTCCATGGTTTTACTGAAGACGGAATTATTCATTAGCTTGAAGAAGTCTTTTTTGAAATCTGTGGTCGCTTGATCTCGCCGAGCTGTATTAGAATCGATATAATCTTTCATCCAGCATTTATGATTAAATTTTAACACACGATGAACTTTTATGTCAATCAAGCCAGTGTTTAAGATTTTTATAATGACAGATGTAATTACGTTTGTTAGATAAATTTGGAACTAACTTTGCTACAGTACATGGACCGGATGTATGAAGAGATAATTGCTCCAGTGATATCATGTTATCGGTTACAATAATTTTTTCTGCGAGATATGGATAATCGTTATGCATATCATGTAATTGTTCAGGATAATCAATATCAGCTTCGATGAAATAACTTGCATTGGTAAAGTTATGTTCTTAGTTTCCTCAATAAACTTTTCTGGAGAGGTCCACTTGAATCCATCATATGGCATTGCTTGTGACATTGCATATCCATACAGATTATAAGGATCGAGGTAGATAATATATTCTATTAACTCACTAGCATTGAATTGTTTCATGTACTTGTTATTTGCGTGGGCGTATTTTTTTTTTATAACACTGATACCGCCTTGTATTCCTTTTTAAATAAAATTATACATATCAGGGTCTGTTAACAGCTCCAACCTGATTTTAGAAAACTTTAATAATGCATCCCATGATAACCCAGGTGCAGAGAAATACTAACATGGATCAAGCTCATAATTTTTTATACTCATTTCGCGGAAGCTTTCGAATATATCGCTGAGCAATAGCACATCAGTTTTTAGGTAAATATCATGATAATCAGCAAATGTTTCACAATCAAATTCTCGCCAAATCATCTGGGCATGTTTATAATCATCATCTGAATTATGTTTATTATTTAACGATGAGTACCACAGCCATACAATGAAAGAGGCTGATCATGACCTATATTTGCTAGCTTTGATTAAGTTCTTGCAGTTAGCTTATGACCATGTGAGTTTTTGGCATACTATCCTCCTTCGAATCATGTCATTTGGTGATTGGAGTCAGCTTGAAAAGTTCAATATCCATTTTATATTAAAAAAAAGTATCATCTGATCTATATACTTTATGCTTCAATGATTTTGTTCACATTTAAAAGTTCATTTATTGGGTGCTGTTTATGTTCGAACAATGAGACTTGATAATTGGATACATCGCTGTTACCACTTCACCCTTAATACCTTAGTAGATCATAGTGTGCTACATATTAGGTTTTACTAACAAGTGTTAAGTGTTTGTATTTATTATCACATGTATTCATCTGTGCTGGACTCATATACATCCTTGCCTTCTCAAATGTCCTTTTCTGATGATTGAGTTGGAAGTATGCTTGTTTATTTGTTTTAATGGTACTTTTAATGCATTATTGGTGATACAAGGCAGAGGAAGTGGGAGCTAAGTGTCTTTCTCAAGGACTCCAGGGCAGCCAACCCAGGCTGACCTGGGCAGGTGTCACACCTGTGACCCTAGGATTACAGGTCTGACATTCTACCAGCAGAGCTACTATGGCTTCTAAAGTAGGAGTAACGAGTAAATATATTTATTCAGTTCAATAGTAAACTTTAAATAATAATTACTATAAATTATATATTGTAATACATTACCCTCATGGTACATTGTATGTCAGAAGTGTAGGAATTAGATGAGTGGACTGCTTGCCACATGCTTTTCAAGGTTCCTTAAAGTCAGCAACTTTCACTTTGTAAAATATGACTTCTAGGGGTGGACAGTGATAATTGCTTCAAGCAGATTTTAAGAATTATTACTTTTTTTTAAAAATAATTGTAAAAAAACAACATTAATGTTTTTTATCAACTCATTCCAAAGACTACATTGATATGGAAAAGAATGCTATGTCATAATACTTAAATGGGTAGGATGAGTGGGTGGGTAGGTCGTTAGGTGGATTCACAGTATGTCAGCATATTGATGGTTATATAGTGCTGATTAACAGTTAAAATTTTAAATTTTATTATGATTCAAAGTTTAAATGTAATATTAAAGAGTGCAAACGAATATCATTAATTAGGAAAGGGGGGCATGATCACTAATCAGAATTTATTTCTGCATGATAATGTTTGCAGTAGCTATGGAAGACTAACAAAAGGAGAGGTGAACTATGTAGTCATTGATTACACTCTAGTCTGTATAACCTTCAGTTTCTCTACAGACTATAACTCAGTTTGGTTCCTGTTGGAGCATCTTCACTGGCCAAAGTTCCAATATGTTAATCTACACCTGGGCAGATTAATCAGATATTAAGTGCTTTGGGTCTGTGAATTCATTGGGTGCAGTGCAACCCACTGCATCCAATCAAAATCAAGTTGTTAAAATTTGAGTGCTTTTCCTTCATGATTGAGAGACATGGGGAGCACACAACTGAAATGGACTCATAAATAAGCAGTTTTCCACTGCCAGTCCGTGTTCGCACAAATACGTAATTTCCAGCAAATACACTTGTAATGGCTTTTCTCTGGTACAAAGCCATACTTTTGATGTTAAACTTACGAAGTATCCTCTTGAAGTCAGTTGCCTCCACCATTTTCGGCTGATGTACCATGCACCATTGTTACATGCTGTTGGTTAGTTGGCATTACATAGTAAGGGAGGCAAGTCCAATAGATGTCGTTAGGACGAAGCACTGAGATATCTGATTGATCTGCCAAGGTGTAGATAGGATAACATATTTGAATCTTGGTTATCAAAGATGCCTTTGTGGGTGGTCACATATTTTGGTGGGGCCCTGGATGGCTGAGTGGTCTAAGGTGCTCACCATTATCAATCACTGCTATCACACCTCCGTCCGTATGGGTTCAAGTCTCAGGTTTATCATATGTGGGTATGTGAGAACGCTGCTAATTGCATCCCATTGGTTGGTAGTTTTTACTGAATGGGCTTTTCCCCTGAGTTCTTCCTCCACCAGCTATACTGGCCACCATATACAGCCTGTCTTGTACTGAGAAATGGCGTTAAACCCAAAACAAAAACAAATTCAACAACATTTTGATGCTACACAAGCTCCTCAGAGGTCCAAATTTTCTATGCCAAAAAATACCCAAAATTCAGTAGGAGAACCCCCAAAACACCTTAAAATAATGTATACCCCAGAAAAATACCCCCAAAAATTAAATCCCCAATAATATGGAAAAGAATTTTCATTCCAAATACACCAGTGGGAATTTATAAAGCCTATACAAAGGAAGCATCAGTACCTCATTCAGACCAAGGAGCATCAGGATAATATTATGATGATATACTTGAATTCATCTTTAGGCTCCGATAGGTAAATAGGGCAAATCGATTAATTATCATGCTACCTTGGGCAAATAGGGCAAATTCTGTATTCGTTAGGTTTGATCGGTGATATATATATTTACCTTGTTCATTTTCAAGTCATTGTGTACTGATACTGAGTTTTTAAAATGAAATTGTATAGCTTTTCTCCACAGGGGAAAGAAAGTAATTACATGTACCAGATTTAATATAGGATTTAAAGGTGGGGTATTACAAAAATTTTCTTCATAATGTGATAGTGCTTTCCCATCAAGCGATGAATCTATTTTCCAGTGTCTTCTTTTTGGCAAATAGAAGATTGGCCATACTGAAAGTACTGGTTAATTCAGACATGAGGAAACACATATATAATTAAATGCATCTTCTTAGGCCAGCAACCATATTAGGTGGAAATAGAATCATAGAAACACATCCACATCGCATCTCAGTTAAATGAAGAAAATAGTTTCAAAAAAGTTTGTATAAAAATATAAAGGAAATGCTCGTACCTTACCTCTTACAGCAAGATTGCTGATATACTTACTCAAATGTAAGACCCGTTTTAATTATGAAGGGAGACATTGCTGTAAGTATTTTGACATAGTGACCAATTTTTTGCTGATAAATGGTCAGAATCATGTTATTTGTAACATGCCAACCTCATTTTATAACTGACATGTGGTCAGAAGCACATCATTTTTAAGATAGTGACCTCTTTTAGGACATCTTGGTGAGAATCGCACACAACTTCATGACTTTGTTCATCCTGCATGTCCTTGGTCATAATGCTCTTCAAGCATTATGAGAATTACTGTATATGCTTACTTACAGGTTGTAGCAATGATTGGATGTAATTAGATTTGGGTTTCAGTCTGGCAATACTTAGCTGATAACCTGCTTTACCACTGCACAGTAGCTTCACAGCACATTATGTGGCTTTATTGGTAGGTAATAGCAAAGTTTTCATATGCATGATATATTCTGCTACTGTAGACATATTTTTCAATGACTGAAGCTAAAAAATAATTAATTTATCAGGCTTAAACCCCCCCCTTTCCCCAATGGGATCGTTTTCAACCTCCAACCCTCCCCAGCCCAATTGGCCCCCAAAAAGAAAAAAAATGATGCAAAAGTATCTCCTCTGTGGATGGTTGGATCCTAATGGATTTCAAGACTATTGGGTATGCAGCTTTATGTAGACAAGACCTAACATGAGGTTGATTGCCAGCATTCTTGTAACCATTTGGTTATGTTCTCTGATTTAAGGGATCACAAGGTTTTGGGTTCAGGTTGTTACTGTTGTGAGCAAGTCACTGAACAAATCTTTTAACAATGATTGCTCTAGTCAGCCAGGTTGTAAATGGGTACCAAGGTTGGTTGGTTAGCCTGTGTTGGACTGGAATTACTGGGTATATCCTAAACAAGCAATGTAATGTCAGTTACTTTATGCCATGGAAGTCTGGATAACTTGGGTCATCAGGCTCAGATAAATTTAAACCTTAACATTATGGCTTGACCTACATTCATTTTGTGAGAGTAAGTCCATTTTTATTGGACTTTGACCAGATTTGGTAGACTATTGTATGATTGACAGCTTAGTTTAGATTGAATGTCAACAACCTTGTCATAATTTGGTTGAGAGTTGCTCAGATTGCATTTAGCTTTAGGATTATTTGATATTGGTAACAATTCTCATTCATTTTCATTTTCAACTTAATTTGATGTGCAGCTTTACATTGTAGAGATTTCATAAGAAGTTAATTGTCAGTTTATGGTGGAGTTATAAAGCATTCCTGTCAAACTTTATAAGAGTTACAATAAAAACATTAATGGTCCAGCAGATTTCAAAATTCAATTGCTGTCTCCAAGGCTACCAGGAACAGAACTGCTCAGTTGAACTCTGGGTATTAGTAGCTATTCACCTTTTAAAAATATTTATATAGTTTCATACAAATGTTGAAGTATCACATAGTAGCAGACTGTGTTACCCAAATTCACCATACAGTTGCCCAGTCCTGGCATTCTGGTAGCCCAAGATTTGTTAGACTTTTGACACTTGATATACACACAGATGGACAAGAAGTATTATATTCACTGTTCTGCATTGAAGAGATTTAGAAGATCACTTAGTTTTAGTCAGTATTGACAAAAACTCATCTTGTGCCAAGCTATCTGACCAGGCAGGCAAAGTGGACAGTAGACTGTTATTAGAATGATTACTGACCTTGTGAAAAATATACTCCAAAGAGCAACCCAGACAGTCCAGAAATATTGGCTGTACAGATGTGCAAGAAGGAAGACAGACTGGTTTATGATAACATTAATAGCTGCAGGCACAATTATTTCATAACTTTTTATTTGTATATAAGCTAGTACAAGATTAGTCATCTATCAGTTGGATAATGTCTTGCCTGCACAAATTATTGATGTAATGATGCTTAAGCAATTACTGTTATTTTTCACAATCTGAAGGCTATTTCTGCTTTTAGTAACTGTGAATTGAGCTATTGTAGCATCATTAAATTGTATGAATTGACTGAATCTGGAAATTTGCAACATAAAATTGTCGATGTTAACTGTCTTGCATTGTCAGATTGTTAGAGTTTGTTGCATTAAGAGCGAATACTGAAGAATATAATTTTTTGCTAAACTTTGTGTTAATTTCATATTGTAATTTACAGTGCACAAACCTTTGCATCTGAATTAGAATTGATTGTAAGCCCTAACTAGTTCACATTGATCTGAAGAAACTAAATTATTACAGGAAACCAGTCTGTGTTCTTATTAGCAATGGCTAATAGCAGACAGATTTGCAGACTACTCTGTTACTTTCCTGCAGAGGCCGCTAATTAAGTATACCAAGTTCCCCTATGGCTCTGGAGATAAATGTTTGTTTTTTTTTTTCACCAAGAGATATTTTCAGGCTGTGATTCAGTTCAACAAAGATTGTTATTAAAAAGGACAGGAGCTGTCCAGGCAGAAAATGTGCTTCCAGCAGGCAATATAGTGTGCATATGTTGATCTCTAGATAAACAAAAATTCTGTCTGCACAAGGCATTATTTTTAAAACTCTTTGAGCTCAAAACTCAGTGTTCAAGTTTGATATTCTGTAAACTGACATGGAATAAAGTCAGTCTAATTAATCTCTTGATTTCCTCATCTTCATTTCCACTCATGTCAGATTTCAAGCCAATAGACATATACCAGTGATTTTATATCTGATAAGGGGTTTGCTGAATTTGATTTCCATGGATGGAAATTTTTGATAAGATGACACATCATATGCTGCATGTTGCCTTCAATAAATTATTGCTGCATTATCACATTTTATATTCAGTGACCTTGATGATATGAAGGAAACAAATGTAGACCTGTCATATTGCTACAGTAAGTTGCTTATTTTTTCATACTTTCAACTACAAGGTTTAACTTTTCTTACTTTCAGCTAATGGCTCTCATATTCTTGATTTAAGGCCTTTACAAAGTTTAGCTTTTCATACTTTCAGCTAATAGCTCTCATACTTTTGATTTAAGACCTTCACAAAGTTGAACTTTTCATACATTCAATTAATGGCTCATACTTTTGATTTGAGGCCTTAACAAAATTTAGCTTATCATACTTTCAGCTAATGGCTCTCATACTTTTGATTTGAGGCCTTTACAGAATTTAGCTTTTCATACTTTGAGCTAATGGCTCATACTTTTGATTTGAGGCCTTGACAAAATTTAGCTTTTCATACTTTCAGCTAATGGCTTTCATGCTTTTGATTTGAGGCCTTTACAAAATTTAGCTTTTCATACTTTCAGCTAATGGCTCATACTTTTGATTTGAGGCCTTTACAAAATTTCGCTTTTCATACTTTCAGCTAATGGCTCTCATACTTTCATTTTAAGGCCTTTTTAAGGTTTAACTTTTCATACTTTCAGCTAATGGCTCTCGTACTTTCGATTTAAGGCCTTTTCAAAGTTTAACTTTTCATACTTAGAACCTTGAAATAGTTTAACTTCAAGAATCATATAACAAGTTCAAATAATGGTTCTGTCAGTATTTTGTTATGAAAGGAAACTGTTCATATGGACCTTTTGGTCATTCAAATGTTGCATGACAAACAACCCTATAGAGTGCTCACCAATCTAATTTGAATTCTGTTTTAGTGAATACTAATGTTTTTTCATCAAACTGGAAGTCTTCAATAGTATGAGAACAGCAGACTGAGATACAGTGTAATTTTCATTTATAACATAACATCCTTCTGTAGTTTAACATCTTTAACATTGTAAATTTGTTGGTCCAGTTTTCATTATATGTTTGTAATATACTAGAAACTTTTATGTAAGGCACTTTTTTTTCAAGAATAAAAAGCAGAATTTAAAGATCTAATTAGGCTAATTATAATGTTGCATTTTTCGAGTTTTTTCTACACCTGCTATAATGCAAATCATGATAGGATGCTGTCCATCCATCTGTCTGTCCATCCATGTCTGTTCCAATAGCTTGAGTTCACCATCTACAATTGCCAAATTTTTTAAGTAGCTTGCATTTAGGGCAAGGATGAAACCTGTTGTTTTAGGGGTTCACAAGGTCAAAGGTCAATATCACAGTGACAGAAAGAACAAAATGAATTTCACACCATGAATTGACTTGTACACCAGGTACCTTCACCAGATTTTGTAAATGGCTTGCATTTGTGATTAGAAAGAATATGTTGATTTTGGGACCAAAGGTCAAGGTCTCCATTAGTTTAAGAAGTATGGTTTCGGGACAGTATCATGAGTTTTTATCACCTATTTTGAGCAGATTTAATGGATGTGTTGCATTTGATATTACAAGGAAGACACATATTCATTTTGGGGTCAAAAAGGACCAAAAGAAGAGGGAAGAATGATTTTCACAAAACTGCTTAAGTGCTGTGCCACATGTCTTGACAATGAATACACCTCTTCATTTGGGTTGGGGGTTAATGTAGAAAAAATTTAGATTTTTGTCCCAGATTAGATATTTTTGTGCTGGTGGATTGGCAACTGTGTTTAATATTATTTAGTGACAGAAACATAGCACACAAGTTATGCAGCAACTGTGTCATTCACTACTGTACTTAAGTATTCAACCAGTCATAGAGGTTTTACATTAAGAAGTACACTGTATTATAATAAAGTACTCCCACACTATTAGGCCCTTCATTGTAACAGGTCCCGTTATAAGGCAGTTGTGCTCATGGATCCCATTTTATTATATTATTCAGTAGTAAAATTATATATATCATATCCTTCAGGACCCTGGGTGGTCAAATAGTCTAATGCATTCGCCTTTACTGACCACTGACATCTCACCATTGCCTACATGGGTTCGAGCCTCAGGCTTGGCCAATGTGGGTGTGTGAGAAAGCTTGCCAGTAGCTTCACATGGTTCGGTGGTTTTTCCTTCACCAGTTATACTGGCTGCCATGTATGGCCTACCATATGCTAAAAATGGCATTAAATCAACAACATCAACAACATTATCAGGCAGTCTCACTTTAAGCAGTGTACTTTATGATTCACATGGAGAGTGGTGTAATGCAGGAGCTGTCAGATGTAATGCTTCATATAAGCTTCTATGGTTGGATACTGTGTTACCATTTTGAATCATCATATGCAACAGATCAATGTCCAAATTAAGCAAAGGCTGCAAAGCTGTCTTGTTTTCCTTTCTTCAGAATTAGGATGGTACATGCAATATACTGTAGTCATAGTTGCACACCATAATACTTTCAGTAATGTTCGTTTGTAGTGAAAAACACAGTATTATGTAAACAGCTGTAACTACATAAAATAAAAAAATATGTGAAAACTGTATTTTCTGTAATATTTCATAGTCTTGTTCTTAGTCTTTTTATAATTATATCCCTGATTCATTAAGGTTACTACATGTAGAATTCACATTTTTGTTGACGTGAGATAATTTGGGTGTCTCTGTGGATGTCTTTCTTGTCCAGTGTGTAACTTGTATTATGGTATCATTTGATATCTAAACTTTCACTGTTGATGCACCAAAACTGCTTCCCAGAGATTTTTACTTTCCATGATTTTTTCAAGTTTTAAAGTAATTATATGATCTAATTCTATTACTTTTCACCTTTTACCACCAAACTTGCATTAAGAGTGTTTCTTTCAGATGAAGATGAGGAAAGTTTTAGGATTTATTCAGAATTACTTCAAAAGTTGGCTTTGTCCTCCCTGTCCTGGTTATATCTTCTGTATCTTTTACACCTGTGGACATCAGACTTGAACTGTGGGTGCATGTAAAGATGAACATGACAGCATATGTTCAAAATTGTTCATAAATAGTTTTTTGGACTAATACCGTTTTGCCAAATTGCTACCTAACATACACTGAGGGTATATCTTAGAATGAAGGTGTGTTATGCACAAACGTTGGATTTCTGTAACTTGTTTTTGATGAATTATTAAAATTGCTTACAAGTCAGATCCAGCCTCTTATTAAAATACATATGCCTACAATGCTGTCAAAGTTATATTGATAGGTCATCACAGAATGAATTGTTATATACCAGACTGTGTTAAAAATTATGGAGTCTCAAATTTTGATACATTTTCATATATTGCAGTCAAACTGTTGTTGTCGGGGTTTTTTTTGGGCTTTAATGCCATCTGTCAGCACAAGATAGACTACACATGACAGCCAGTATTAAACTGGTGGAGGAAGAACCCAGGAAATCCCCAGTAAGAACCATTGACCCATGGGAAGCTCCTGGCAAGCTTTCTCAAATACCCACATTGGCCAAGAATGAGACTTGAACCCACATGGACAGAAGTGAGATGGCAGCGATTGGTAAAGGCAAGTACTTTTGACCACTTGGCCACCTGGGGTCCCTTGCAGTCAAACTGTAAACTGTAGCTGAATCTCAGGATAAAGATATGTGACACACTAAAAATGGGGTCTTGGGACCAACTTTCCAGGGTTTATTCAGCATTACATAGAACTTGGCTCTGGACATTTGTTTAAAATTAAATTTTCATAGTTCATTTTCACTATAGTACTACTGTAAGCCTTTTCAGTGTTTAGTTCATTGTTGAACATTAGCCTAGATATTTCTATGACACAGTGTCCAAATATTTATCTGACAACCAATAATAATGAATAGCCTGTTGAGTGATAGCCTTCTGTGCTAGTCTGGATATATTGGACTTAACATTTGCATCTGTTTGCCCTTGTTCTGTAGTTTGAAAGCTTTATAGGGATCTTAAGTCTGTTCCATTTTTCCTAACTTTCAAAACAGATTTAAAACGAAGCAGGTATATACATGTTCACATGAAGATTTCATAATTTTAGGAGAGGTTTATCATGGAATCTGTTTCATACAAAAAATATATGTATATTTTCTATTGGCATGTGGTGTTATGTTTTATGTGACACAATACTTCTCCCCAAAATGCAAACCCTGGTAGGAAAATAGACAGTATCCATCATGGCAGGAAAGAGAAATGTAACAGCTTGCACCACTCCCACACATAAGCTTATAAAGTATGCACTGTAAACAATGATCAGACACCCACCATTTTATCAGTAAAGTAACCTACTGTATTTCTCCATTGGAAAGCACTTGATGGCACTGACTGAAAACTTTACATGTGAGAATTATACATATTTGGCTCCATGCATGACATCTGCCAGGCACATTTAACATGAAGACTGATTTTCAATTGCATGAATTAAACCATGATTCTGATTGCAGTTTCAAGCCTGAAATTTTCTCGGAAATTAACAAAACTTGATAAATGTGATATTGACTTCTTTGCCACAAGACCATATTGTCAGCTGCCAAGATATATTTCATACAAACCAGACCCTCAAGCTTTACTTGTTGATGTCTTTTCTGTATCTTTGAATATTTTCAACTTACCTAATGTTCTTTCACCCTTTCAGTGTATATCTTAGTTCTTCAGAAATTGGAGGAGTGGGGAGGGGCACCAATCTTTTGTACTCAGACATGGTTCCCCAAAACTACTGTCTTTTGTATCAGATCAGTTGTACATACTGCCCAGAACATTTGAGATTCTGTTTCTTTCACAGGACCCAACCATAATCTATGCAATTGAAAAAGCTCCTTTTTTGGAAGTGTTTCAGTTGCCAGGCAGGCTATGGAGAACAAACTTAATGCAGTCAGTTTTGATATTTTGTGCTCCCAGTCAACACAGTTACAGTATTAGACATATTTCAGAAATGGATATGCTTTTAAGACCAAAACCAGATAAATCCATTTTGCTGACATCAGTATACCATACATACCTGCTTATAAGGCAAGTCCAACTGCACACTGCACAGACCCAGATCTGCCATTGCATAATGCACCAGCAGATCTTGGTCTGTGCAGTTTGTTAGGATTAATTAGTAGAACAAACAACATACTGGTATACCCTGATCTGTAGGCACATTATGCTACAACAGTTCAGGATCTTTGTTGTTGGCAGTTTTGACTTGACTTATACGTGAGTATAGATAGTATTTTGTTTTGAAATTCTTAGCAGTGCTTTTTTATAATGGATTACATATAAGGCTATCAATACAGCCAGATCTACTATTAGCAGCTCTTTGTTTGGTCATATGGTTCCAATTATTCTCAATACCCATTAATTAAATTTTTAGAACATGAGTGTTTAATAAGAGACCTAATTTACCCAAGAAGGTGGTAATATGGGACGTTGCTATTGTGCCAAGATACTTGCTTCTGCTATTGCTTTCTGGGTAGTGAGGGCAAATCCTTCATTTCTTAGATCTTAGAAATTTAGATGTAAAAAAAGAACTAGAAATTTAGATGTAAATAAGAAGAGAATAACCTTTATAATAAATGATCTTCTAAGTAATCACAATTCTAAGCACCAGACAGACAACTTTATCCAGTCACTCTATAGATATTTAGATAGGACCAACAGTATTAGGAATAATGAAACCAAAGTATTTGTTAATTTTGAGGACCCTTTCCAGGCAGTGAACAAGGACACTATTTCAGGATTGCTAGAATCCACCTTGCAACCTGTTGGCACCAGTACAGATATTTTACTCTATATAGATAGTACAAGAATGGAATTCACTAGTGCTATTTTCTCAGACAAGGTACCTCTTGCTACAGCATTGAAGGACTCTGTATTAATTGTATGGAAAAATGGGAACAAGTCTAGGTGAAGATAATATAGGGTATATATGAAGAAAAAAATATAGAGACATTGTTTTATTGATGGAATTTCAGTCCTTTAACAGTCTTGAGTTTAGAACACTCATTACTGAAATTAGCACCTGACTCTTTGGCACGGAATTGAAAGCACATGTTTCAAACACATGTAGGTCCAGAAAATGCAGTGGCTCATATCCTTTTCTCTACACAGAAGCTGTTTTTTTTTCCAGGATGCATCTATACTGATAAATATTGGTTTGATCCTGAGCACTCAGACATTAAAGTTATTGAAGTTTTAATATCATGGTGTTTGCATAGGTTTACTATGAAAACTGAATTAGTACCCATGGGTCCTATAAAAACAGCCAGTTGGAGCAGAGTCTCTATGTTCCTGGAATATTATCGGAAACCTATTACATATGACTTGACATTCAGTGAAAAACTGTTTGAATCAGTTGCAACCCATTTCTAGTAAATTCATGTTTGTTGAATTTGTCTGCATAATAAATTATCATGATTTACAATGTGCATTGGTTTGACTCTTTACCCTATGAGCCTAGGCTCTTAAAATAAGTAACAGAAAAGAGTGAAAAGCAATAAGTGTTGCAAAATTCAACAAATAATATATTTCTCTAGAATATAAAGTGAAAATAAAAAAAAAGAACTTATGGTATTGTGAATTAAATCCCAAAGTAATCCTAGAATTATGACGCAAGTCCTAATAATAAAAGTTTTGAATAAATTTTAGTAGAAATCCAAATTAAATCCAACGCTGAAGGTGTTGATGTGTCTGTGGCGGCCTGTATCATGTTGTTGTACGAACAGTCTTTTGTTGAAACACAGTACTGTAATTCCAGGTTTGAATTCACTAAATTCCAGTGAATGTCTCTGTCCAAGAATATTATATTTTTATGAGCACTCTGTATTTCTAGAGAAAATATAACTGAATTAAATAATTTGAAGAAATAAATTCCAGCTTAAATGAACTCTGGACACAACAATAATACAAAATTGATTCTGATAGATCTTAAAGCATGAATGAATAATCTTTCCAGTGACAAGATTATAAAGTCCTCCACTTGACCTCAGGTCACAATTAGCATTTTCTAAAGAAAAAACTATTACCTAATGGAAAATAACCTTCTAGAAACTTCTTAATGTTTACAAAATAAAATGTGACTTATAATTAGAAAATCTGTTAATAAAATAATTTGGACTATGTCAGGTATGCCAGGTAAATTGTAGGGGAATTCCATAACCTAGATCAGGTATGCCAGGTAAATTGTAGGGGAATTCCATAACCTAGACTCAGACCCAATAAACATGTTTACTTCATCAGTAATGATCCTGATATTAAACCCATACACATAGAGAATATTTTAGCTATGTATTAGTTGTTTACAGAATATATAAAAATTCAATTCAGGTCAAGTAGAAAATAAACTTAATTTTGGACAAGGTTAAGTCCAACATACAGTGTTACATTACAATAGCTTATAATGAAATAAAAAATTAAAAAAACCTAACTAACAAACAATGCAAATTAAATATACATAACACATATTAGCATACACTCTAAATATCTCATGGGGTCATATGTGTTACAGAATATTCAGTGAATCTAGATAATTAAATGATATTTACCAAGTTTGATGATACTTTTTTTGAACCTGTAGTCCCCTTAGATCACATGCCCACCCACCCTTCCTGTCTCTAACCTTGTATCCTGTGACTTCTGAGACTAACCAGTCACTTGACCTATGCATCATCTAATGTGATCCCTTAAGGTACTACAGGTTCAATAAAGTTATAATCAAACTTCAACTTGGTAAGTATTGCTTTATTTTCCAAACTTGTGATAGTTCAAGAAAATTCTTAATAATAAAACTTTAATCCAAAGTGAAATGAGGAATAAAATCAATCAAAATCCACTTTTTAAAAATCAAACAGTTCTGGCATTAGCACCATCTGGTAAATTAAATTTTAATAAATTTGATGTTGGTAATTAAATTATATGTAGCAAGGATACAATGTTCAATCATGAAAAGGTTAAAGAGTGTCAAGGTTTATGCCTTCAGTTTGAGTTACACATAAAGGCTTTGCAGGTACACACATCATGTATTACTCAGCAAAACATCCAAAAAATGCCGTGTGGATTTATGTCATTTATAGTTGAGGAGTTTAAAAATGTACTTACCTGACTTTAATTATATAATAATACTAATAATAATGTTGTTTTTTTTAATAAAAGATAACTTGGTACAAATCTTTTCTCTCTTGTGGCCTTCTCTAAAGTCTACTCGAATACAATATATGCATTATTTAGCACTACTTTATTCTTATTTAATATGTAGTTGGTGCATTTATTTTTCAAATCACAGAGGGAATTGGATTGCTGATTTTGCAGTTTTGTTTTACATGTTTTGTTTTTTTTTCTTTTTCCTGCCCACTACACTACAGGCTCAAGCTATGTTGTTATTCATGTAGTTTCAGGCTTTCAAGTCTTGAAATACATTATTTCACAGCAGCAGAGGGCACCTTAGTGCCTGACACTAATCTTTGACCGCAAGATTTTCATGCTTGACGTTAGTACCAAGGTCCATGACACAATAAAATATTACAGGATTCCCAAATAGTTCAGATCTCTGGTCTTTTCTAAACAGGTGAATCATTAAAATAATGTCAATTCGCAGCCATGTTCTTAATTTTTAGCTCAGCTGGCCATAAGACCAAGTCAGTTTTAGGTTTGGTCCTGTGTTTGACATGTGTCATCTATTCACATTGCTATTTTCAACTTCTCAACAACTGTTTTGCCAGTTTCAGTCAGACTTTGTAACCATTTTCCTCAAGATGTCTAATGCCATTTTTTTTTTCAGGGGGATGGCTACCTTAGCAACAATATGACTTCTATAGTAATCAAAATGAAAAATCTATTAATGATACTTTCTCCAGAATGGCTCAGTCATTTTTGATGACACTTGGTTGGAATGTATCTTAGGACATGCTGTATCAAAATGATGTCTGGGTTACTGCTGGCAATAGCATGACTGACTTAGCAAAAATGGGTGACAAACCTGTTTTCAACTTCTCTTGAATGGCTCAGACTTGAAGAGCTTATTGGATGGCCTGTTGTCATCCATCTGTTAGTACCAGTTTCTTATAGCTACCTCTCCTAAACTACTTGGAGGATTGTCATGAAACTTTACACACACATTCATCTCAAGGTCTAGTTGGACCCAAATCAAAATGGTGTTGCTCAGACATCCATTATGGCTGCCACAGGCAGTGATCCTGAGAATCTTGCTATTGCTACTCCTAATAATTGATGGTCTTATCAGCATCGGGTTTTCAATGGAAGACTAATTTATGGTGTCTAGTTGGTCCTAATTAAATGTTGCATTGATCTGATATACATTATGGCTATAACAGTGTCCATCTTGAAAACATTGTTATTGCTACTCCTCCTGAATGGAAAGTTGTATTGGCATGGGGTTTTCACCAGAAGACATCTTGTGGTGTCTTGTTGTTCATGATTAAAAATGGTGCTGCTCAGACATCCAGTATGGCCACCACTTTGTCTGTCCTGAAAATCTTGTTATTGCTATTCCTCATGAATGGATGAGCATATCAGCATGGGGTCTTCACTGAAAGACTTCTTATGATGTTTAGTTGGTCCTTTTTTTCAGATATTCATCTCTAAACATTTTTTTTTCATCCATCATTTTCACTTCCCAAAGCTTTAGAGGTAAATTGGAAAGAAGCTTGCTAAGAACACTTTTTTTGTCAAATTTAATAATTCATTAATTGCAGTTCTTCAAGTGTTCTCTACCTTGGCAAAATTAATTTTCCTTATTTTGATAATTGCTAAATTTAGTGTATTTTGGACTAGTTCATTTCTCAAGCACATGGAGCCATTTTGATCAGCTCTCTGCTTTAGGCAGCATGTTGATTACCTGACACTGCATATAAAGAAATTATAGTCACAATACATGAAAGGAAAATGGAGCTATGCCAATGTTAACTCCATTGTGCTTGTAGCAGTTGCACAGAACTTTACCTTATACCTGTCTGTCTTTAAGAAGTACTCTACACATTGAGTGAGAAAGAAGCTTATTTGAAGTTAAATGTCAAAAGGTCATGGCCACTGTGACTAAAGATAAAAGATGAATTTAGGTTACATACCTTGACCAAACTTTGTGGAGGCCTTGCATGTAAGGTATGGAAGAAGCCTGTCAATCATGGGGTCAAAAGGTCAGTGTTGAAGGTCACTGTGGTTGATAGAAAAAATGTGTTTTGCAGAAGAAGTTTTGTTCTAGAGCGAGTTCTTTGACCAACTTTTGTGGATGACTTGCACTAAGGGTAGTTAAGAAATCTATAGATTTTGAGGTTTTAAAGATTACAATCATAATAAGTCTACAAGAAAATAATGGTTTCTGCACAGTTTGTTTAGTTTAAGACTGCATACCTTGACTAAATGTCTGGGTCCCTTCTTTGAGACCCATTGTCCATTAACAAAAGTCAATCATGCCCTACATAGAAGAATATTAACCATGGAGTAAGGCATATAATGTGCCATTCAGGGTACAGTTATTTGAAATGGCAGTGATGCCAGCATGTTTACAGTCTGGTGGAACTTGACCGTCATCATGTGACTGTTGGAAAATTACAGGTAGCAAAGGAGCTGAGTTCTTTAGCAGCCAATTTCAGTACATGGTTTAATAGTTTATCTGGTCCATCTGCTTTTGAGACATCTAGATTTCTGATAAGTTTCTTACCACCATTTGCAGTCAACTGTATATTGGGCATAATAAATATGGACAAAGTTCTTTAGATGATAGACTGTCATCTGCCTCTCTAGCGAAAGCAGAATTGTATTGGTAATTTATCTGTTGGTTTTCTCAGCAGTGGTATGGAGGATTTTTTTCCATAAACTTGCAGTTAGAATATACTGGATTGGTCAGATGTTTGTAGTGGGATGCTTTGAGTTTGCAATACATTGATTTTGCCTCCTGCCCACCCCCATTGCAGGTCCAGGTCTCCATGGCGCGCGTGCGTGCGTGTGCATGCGCGTGTGTGCGTGCTTTTTTTCCCTAGGTAACTTTACTGGGAACAATTGGATTTTAACCAAATTTCAGATGTACATCACATGACATTGATGAGATCTTGAAAACAGTTGATTCTAGCCTTTTCCATAAACATTAGATGAGTTACTGACCCTAATCGACTACCCCACCCCCATAATTTTTGTTTCTGCAGTTTAATTTGTTGCACTTGAACCAAATTTGGCATGCATCCATGTATTAATGAGACCTTAAATAAACTTGATTCCAGTGTAAAATTTACAAGTTAGACACCCCGTTTGCCCATCCTTCTGACTTTCATTTATGCAGCACAACTTATTTCTTGCATTTCAACCAAATTCTGTGTGGACCTTCATATTCATAAAACCTTGAATGAGTTCATTTTCCAGACTTCCATGACATTATTTAAAGGAGTTATGCCCTCAGTCTGTGTTCCAGAATTTGATTTCTGCAGCATTTACTTTACCAAGGATTGTTCAATTTCATCCAAATGTATCAGCTCTTTATACAGATGAGACCTTAAATGATTCAATTTCCTGTGTTCCAGTATAATCTTCAAGAGTTATGACATCTTATTACACCTTTTATTTCTGCACCATAACATTACATTGAAAGTTTGGATTTCAATCAAATTTTTCAGACATTTATATCGATGAGACCTTGAATTAGTTGGATTTCTAGCATTCAACAGTATCATTTATGGGAATTATGCCCCCTGAGTGCCCAATCACCTAACTTTGGTTTCCTAGCACAAATTTGTTTAATGCCATGCAGAACAAATTGTTTGAGAGGGACCTTTGCAATGCACATATTGCGAATAGCTCTACTTTTGAGCTATATATAAAATTGTTCCACAAATATTGCCTCTAGGGCTGATGAAATTGCCCATGTTGCCTCTGGGGCTGATGAAATTGCCATATTGGCTCTGGGGCTGATGAAACTGCCAATTGATAGATTTGAGCAGTTACATAGGCAATAATCATAACCATGGTAACCAGGCTTCTAGCAGGACTTTTATTGATGCAATTATAGAAACTCAACCTGCCAAGTACCTTTTTGAGTTTATTATTGAAGGATGTTTTAAATTAGGAAAGCAGATTGTCACCTAAAATATATGGAAATTCTGTGGTTTTCAAACATTTTGCAGTGGTCAGATGAGGTTTATCACTTCCACAGCTTCCTCAAGAATCCCTTTCAGTTATTGCCTTACATTGTGGTATAATTCTTTTTTGATTCAGTTAAGATCTGCAGACCAACACCATAAAGGACCAACCATTTAATTTTCAGAAGTGGTGAGGTGGCTGGGATTTTCTTTCAAACCAGATGGGTTTTATTTTTATTTACCACAAGATAATATATTTTTCCAGCTAATATAATGAGTTCTTTTTCTTCTCTACAATTTCAGTAAAATCCCAGCAGCAGCCCCCACCCCTCCATTACACGGTCAGACCCAGACTGATGTGCAATCTTATTAAATTCATTATTAAAAATGATGATTGCAACATTTCACAAGGGGTTGATGTTCTTTGACACCATTCATTCTCACACAAAGCTGGGGTTAGTCTGAAAACCATAAAGCCAGATCATCAAAATGGCATCATCACATACCAAATCAACATCTCTCTCAGCATCAGTTAACAAAATTGCAACAATAACAACAAGGGGGAAAAAACAACTACTTGTGTGTCATTAAACTAAGGACCTATCACCATTATTATATGATGTGAAACTATTTTATGCTCAGAGAAACACAAAAATCTGGTGTCTTGTACTTCAGCATTATGTTTGCTTTACATGACTGACTACAAGTCTTAGAGGTACACCATTTTGGCTTTCACATAGAAATCTAAGAATAGAACAGTAGTACAAATGTACTTTTACCTGTTTTTGTTACCTATTTATAGATACATGTACATGGATGTACTTTTGAGACATGGCCTATTATTTCATTAGTTTTCCATATATTTTCATCAGTAATCCCACATGCATTAATGAGTTGACATCTCAGATCTGCATCAGTGTTTGCACCTTCAGTGCAGGAATGCAGTTTTTCCACAAATTGTTGTCTCATGTCCCCAAAACCCTGACCCTGATGCATTCTCTGTGACATTTTTATCATCAGGAAAAATATAAAAATACTACATTCTGTAGTTCATGTCTATCCACATCTGTGTTGGCATTAACAATGGCAATAAATTCTGTTAGATGGCAGTTAATATTATTTTAAAACAACACATTTGGCAGCCAAAACATTTAAGGCATCTGATAGTCTGTGAAGTTGCAACGTGAAGTCTTTGATCACCAGTTACATAACAAATTTTCCAGTTTCAAGTCACACCTAGAGCAATGAAGGCTTAATTTAATATGAGGTTGAATTACTGGTAATGTTAAAAGGGACTAAAATTTAGGCTAATACACAATTTGTCATCTAAGTAATAAAGTATTAACTTGAAAAGTAAGTCAGAAAAAAATGGGAATTATTGTAATAAATGATAGAAGATAATGGGTGAACACTAAATTTAAATGAAAACAGGATCCAGAATGGAAAATAACATTATAAAGTGCAGCTGTTTTCAAGTGAACCAAATGTTTACTATTTTCATGAGTCACTTTGCTCTTGATAAAATGTTTATTGCAATAATGCAAGTGTCCACGAAAAAGACAATAGTATTGTGCAGATGATGAAGTTAATGTGTCAAAACTATCGAAGCAGAAAAGATCACTGCTAATGCATTAAGTACAATCAGTGAATTTTTTTGTTCCTTTAAAATGTTGTGTATCTCCCAAATTTGGAGGATTGGGTGCAGTCTCTTATCTCATTCCCATAGGATCTTTGGTTCAACACTGCATAATTTGGGTCAGCTATGATGACTGTAGCATATTTATTTATTGCCTTGAATTTAAGAAACTGCACAGAATTTGTATACCAAAATGCATGTCTAATTTGTGAATATTGTATTAAATGGCCAGTCACTAAGTAAAGTTGACATGTTCAATAGACATATTTTTAGCACACCTAGCTTCCAGATAGCTTGAAAAAGTACTCTTGCTCTGATTAGTAAAAAAAAGGACTAATTTTTATCTATCATGTAAGTGATAAATTAAATATTATGAGATAACATAAACAAAATATCCCAGTAATTAATTCCCCTTCCCACCCCACCCCAACCCCAAAAGATTAAATGATCAGTCCCTGAGGCCAGGTAAACTGTAGGTATGACCTTGCAGATGTGTTCCTTCTGTCCATTAATAGTTGGTTATTGCCACATTTGGAAGCAGTATTTCTAATCCAACTTTGATCAAACTTGGAATATAAGGTTACATCAAGATAGTCAGTGTTGCGCGCCTTAGTGCAGGAAGTCTGGGTTCCCACAACATTTCGACCCATATCTCCGAAGTCTGAACCCCTGTGCACCCATTGGGTGTGCTTTTTCATCAGGGAAAAATATATGCCTAATACATGCCTAATACTCTTTCAGTGCACATTCATCCACATCTATGCTTACTGTTAGCAATGACCAGAGTCACTCAATGTGCTTAACATCCATTTTAAAACCACATATCTGTCAATCAAACAGTAAAGGTGTGTAGTTGTCTGCAGGTTGCAATTTAAAGTTTTTGTTGGCTTCAAGTGTAACATGTTTTCAAGTTTAAAGGCACAACTACAGTGATGAAGACTTAATTTACTTCAAGGTTGAATTAATGACAAAAGGGATTGAAAACAGGCAAATGCACTAATTGTCAGTTACAATCATTATATTCTCAATCTGAAAAGCTAAACAATTCAGACAAAATAATGGGAATTATTAATAACAAATGCTAGTAGATAGTGAGCAAATACAAAAGTTGAATGAGAGCATGATCCAGAATGGAAAATTCCATAGTGCATCTTATTTCAGTTGAACCAAGTTTTCACACATGTTAATGTTTTCATGTGTTACTTGAGCACATTATAAAACATTTATTACAATAATATGTGTCCAAGGAAAAGATGATACTAAAATGCAGATGACAAAGTTAAGGTGGCAAAACTGTAAAAGCAAATAAGAATATCTCATTTTTCTAGCACTACTTGTGCATTAAATACTATCTTCTGTTTTCCTTTGTCTGCTTAAAATATTATGTGCCCCCCCCCCCCCAAATTTGGAGGATGGTGTCAGTGTCTTATGCTTTTGGGGTCATAGTTGCAGCACTGAGCTCATGGAATATTTTGATAATGAGTGGCAATCCATGCATATAAATAAATTGATCTTGCTTCTGATTGGCTGCACTTGTTACCACACTGGAGGCCATATTTCTGGTCCGATTTTTATAAAACTTGGAATACAAGCTTACATGTATATGAAGATCTTGTACGAGTTTGACAGAGGGTGAGAGCCACACATAATAATGAGTTTGAGGATTTGCTCAACTTAATGCCTCACTTGTGGTCATATATCTGATCCAGTTTTAATCAGACTTGGAATATGGGCTTGTATCATCAAGTTTCAGGAGCTTATCAGATAGTTTTGGGATATGAATTCACAGAAATTTTGAATAGGAACAGCCCTTTGAGCCTCATCTTGTTCTTTGTGCATATTGGGGCATCATTCTCAAGGCTATAATTAGTACTGTATTGTGTGGCTGGGCATCATATATATTAAGTTGAATTACTTATAAACTCACTTGTTAAGTTGAATCCAACAGCAAATTGCACAGCCCCAGATCTGCCATTGCTTAGTGTGCTGGTACAGTATACAGAATGGGTCTGTCTTGCTTGCAGTTGGATCCCAGTTATGAGCGAGTATATATGGTAGTCTTATTTGCCTGAATTTGCTTATCTTTATACTCATATTTTTATGTCATGCTTATACTGCCTGATACATTTTACTCTTATTATAAATCCAACCACTTAGCAAATATTTTTCAGACTCATTTATGTGTTACATGGTGTGATTAAATGGCATAGTTGCCATGGAAATGTATCTGTTTCAGATACCAGTAATTATGCATGTCGAGCAGAACAAAAAGGTTCCAGCATTGAGGCAAAAATGCAAATTGCGATTTATGCGACCAGCCAGGGATATACATCATCAGATTACCTGATTTTTTAATGTTGATGTTTTGCAACAAGCTGTTTTGTTAAAACTATGGAGGCCATATATTTGATCTGATTTTCCTCAGACTTCAAATAAAAGCTTATATCATCTAGACCTTCATAAGTTTGGTAATGTGAATCCTGTTGTTTATGATTTTCTGGGTTTTTAACTCTACTGGTCATAGATCAGAAGAGCTTATGGGCTGGCCCATTTTCTGTCTGTTACCACAAATTTGTTATCGCAACTCCTCCAAAATGACGTGTAGGACGGCCTTAAAACATTACATACACATTCATCCTTTCATATAGTTGGTCCTAAATGAAAATGGTGACAATCTCCTGTCCAATATGGCCACAAAGGCAGCCATCTTGATAATTTTGTTTTTACTATTCTTCATGAATGGATGGTCTGATCAGCAAGGGGTTTTCACATAAAGACAACTTATGATATATACCTCAATTTAGACAAAAATGGTGCAGATCTATTGGCCAGTATGGCTGCCACAATGGTCATGTTTAATATCTTGTCACTACTCCTACATGGATGGTCATATCAACATGGGGTTTTCAATAAAATACTTTTTATGATGTCTAGTTAGTCCCATCCTTGCTAGTCAAGGTTCTGTTGTGTTAATCATATCTACGCCTTGGCAGTTCAGTTGGATATTTCAGTGCTTCAGTTCTGTGAATTTCATTAGATGCAGTACTGCATCCAATCAAAATCAACTTGTTCAAATTTGAACACTGTTCCTACATGATCAAGAGAAGGGAAACAACTGGAATAGACTCATAAATAAGAAATTTTTCACAGCTAGTCTGTGTTTGTACAAATACCTCCTTTCCTTTGAAAACACCTGTAATGGCTTCTCTCTGGTACATAATCATACTTTCGATGTTAAACTTACAAAAGTCAATTGCCTGTGCCATTTTCAATTGATGTACAAAGCACTGCAGTTACATGCTGCTGGTTAGTTGGCATTACATACAAAGGGAGGCAACTATGAAATCCAGTATATGTCGCTAGGACAAAGCACTGAAATGTCTGATTGATCTACCAGGGTGTAGATAAGGTTATTGTATCAGATCCTTGGTTAGCGAAGATGATTTATTCCTAAATGAAATGATGCCAATCTGACATCAAAATATGGTCACCATGGCAGCCATCTTGAAAATCTTATTTCTACTCTTCCTGATTGGATGATCATATGAACATAGGGTTTTAACTGAAAGACTTCTTGTGATATCTAATTGGTCCTAAATGAAAATGGTAGCAAAGACCATCTTGAAAATCTTGTTATGGCTGCTCTTCCTGAATGAATGTTCATATGGTGAAAAATATGGATGGTCATGGTTTCACCATTTGACAGTTAAAAGGAAGAAATAATCTTCTCTTCAATTCCTAGAAATTCTGATTGCCCATTAGACCATCAGTCCCTTTGAGGAACTCCTTATTTGTATAATAAGTTGGGCATCATTTTAAGACTCTTAAATGGAATGTTCTTAGAACTTCTTCCTGTTTACATTTTTTGTAATCATGGGCCAAACATTTAATTTTGGGGTGAGAATGTGGGGGCTATGGGATTTTTTTATATTAATTTCCATCCTCTAAATTAGCTTGAAAAAAATTCTTCATCAGATCTGCAGAAAAAATAAATAATAACATATTGGTTGGGGAAAAATATTCTGTAGATAAAAGAAAAAGGAAACCCATTTTGGATAGAAACTGACATCCCCAATCTGATTAACATCAGATCTCCACTGTCCTGCATGACAGCAACCACTTAGAGGTCATGATCTGGTGACCTTTAAATTAGCCAATGGAAATGTAGCTTCAGAAATCTGAAAGTGACTCAGATTGTTTGGCACACATTGATGCTCCTTCATCATACTGCTTACACTCCCAAATGCGAAGGTATAAGACTTCATCTGATTGGCTGATAAAATTAGCAGTTAGGGTAAAAAAATAGGGCACCAGAATATGACCCCAAAGTGGTAACTGTCAGATCTTCATGTAGGACATTGGAGGTCTGATTTTAACCATATTGGTCACAGCTCAACACCAGAACTACCACCACAACTCCCGTCTAAAAATTATAAGGTCAGTACCTTTTATGGCTGACTTGTGTATAAACTCAAATTACAGATATGAATTATGATATTATTGTTTTGTCTGTTCACTACTGATGAACATTAGCATATATGTATTTGTGATTACACTAATTTTTCTCAGTTCCAACCAATATTCCTGTAGGACCTTATGCCTGTCAATACCATATTCCTTCGTGTATAGAATGGATCTGACTGAATAGCATAGACTCAAATATGCCATCAAAAAATGTTTTGGCATAATTGAGTCTATGCTGTTTATTCTGTTATTTCAAGTTAACAGCATTGATGTTGATCAACAGGCACATGAAGTGACTGCAGATCTGGATCTCTGCTGTTTGCAGATGGTAATAATAATAATAATAATAATAATAATAAATAATAATAATGCTAATAATAATAAAGACTTTATTTAGAGAAGGTAACTTATTTAGTTACAGAACTAATCTACCCTTAGACCTTCTATCTGTTATGTACAATATATACAGTATATACAACATAATGTGAAGAATCTGGTTTGACACTAAATAATTAAGTGATTTTAAAAGTCAAAGTATCATGCCTGGAACACATGCACAGGCATCTGTGAATACATAACATAAACATATATAAAATATCAAATATCATCCTGCATTGAAAAATTCAACTGTGAAAATAATGCAAAATTATAGAAAAGCAGACGGTATTTTATTGTACTAGAACTGTTCAATTTTCTAAAGATTTCATCCATTTGAGACACTGATTATGAAAAGAAGAAATGCTAGCAGCCTGCCTTATGTCACTGGGAATGTTGTTCCATACCAGTGGACCAGTATATTGAAAACTTTTTATAAACAATTCCTTCTTTGGCCTTGGTTTAATGTAATTTGTGCTTCTTATGGACCTTAAATTTGGAGTACCATCAGCATCTCTTTGGTTGTAGATACTGCTTAGATAGATTGGAATGGCTTTTCTGGATACTTTATACATCAATTTGGCCTTTCTAAGAAATATTCTTTCATGTATTGTTAAAACCTTTATATTATTCATTGTATCCTGGAAATTGTCTATACATTGATCTAGAATTAAATGGCAAGACCTCTTTTGGAGTCTTAAAAGTGTTGTTATGTTTGAATTAGAGGTATTACCCCAAATTACATTACAATAGTCCAGATATGGCTGAATATAACTTTTATAAAAGATGACCCTATATTGAAGAGGAATGTTTGTTTTGATTTTCCTCAGTAGCCAAAGATAACAATTAACATTTTTTGAAACATGTTTAATGTGAATAGACCAAGTAAGATTGTTATCTATGAATACACCAAGAATTTTATCCTGAGAGGTCATATTAAGGCTCACATTGTCAGATAGAACCTGGAGTTTGTCGCTATCTAGCCTTGCTCATTTTTGTTGCGTTGTAATTAGTGGGGCTTTCATTTTTTCTATATTTATGATCATACTGTTTTCCTTGCACCATACTTGAAGTCTGTTGAGAGCATCTTGTAAGTTATTTTCAAGTACCATTTTGGTTTTACCCATCTCAGACAATGTAGTATCATCTGCATAGAGGTCAGTGGAAGAAACTGAAGTTCCAATCTTAAGAGGTAAGTCGTTGATAAAAAGAATGAACAACAGAGGTCCAAGGATAGAGCCCTGTAGTACACCACAATTAATATTTTTACTTTCAGAAAGTTGACCATTTATAGATACTTTTTGCACTCTATCGGTTAAGTAAGAAGTAAACCAGTTTAGGGAGTTTTCACTGCATTGATAGATTTTTAGTTTTTCAAGCAAAATTTCATGGTCTACAAGATCAAAAGTTTACGAAAATCAACCATAATAGTGCCTACCATTTCTCCTTGATCTAATGCTTTCAGCCATTTATCAATCAAAGATACAAGTGCAGTTTCACAGGAGTGATTCTGTAAAAAGCCATGAATAAG
Organism: Megalonaias nervosa; assembly: GCA_016617855.1. NCBI lineage: Eukaryota > Metazoa > Mollusca > Bivalvia > Unionida > Unionidae > Megalonaias > Megalonaias nervosa. Next base: position 154,683 of record JAECUM010092831.1, read on the forward strand.
ATCATAAGTGTTCAAATAGTTGAGAAAAGAATCATGTACATGTTTTTCTAGTAATTTGGAGAGACAAGGAAGGATAGAGATGGGTCTTTAGTTATTTACATCATCTTTTGTTCCTGCTTTATGCAGTGGTGTAACCTTGGCAGTTTTCCATGTTTGTGGAAATTTATTAGACGTAATACTTTCATTGCAAATGAAAGCTATACTCTCTAGAATTAGAGGTGCAGCTACCTTTAGTAGCCTTGGTCCAATCATATCAAGTCCTGTAGCTTTACAATCATCCATTTGTTTAATATATTTCAACACAAATTCTGGACTCATTTCAGGAATTTCAAACTTTATATTGTGTGGTAGTTTTTTAGCACAAAAATGTTTGAGTTCCAGATGATCAGATGAAGTTCTGGGTTCTTTAAGGTTTTCAGCAATTTGAACGAAAAAGTTGTTAATAATATTTGAGATGTCAGTTGGATTATCGGTATAAATGCCCTTATGACTTAGGGATAAAATTTCAGTTTTACTCTTACATTTCCCAGCACCAAACTCTAAACATTTTCCAGATAGCTTTCGGTTTATTTTGGTTTTCATCCAGCACTTTTTTGTAGTGCACTTGTTTGGCTTGACGTATCATTTTATTAACTTTATTCCTCCAAACTCTATATTCAGTTTGATTTCCTACTGATTTAAGTTGGTCTCTTTGCTTTATTGCTTCTAAAATTTCTGGGAAGATCCAGCCTGGCTGGTGGTCTTTCTTTATCCTTTCTTTAAAAGGGGCATGTTTGTTCACTATACTGATGAACAGATCTGTCCAAGTATCTAAAATATCATCAATAACTTCAAAGATTTGGACTGTATTCCATGGAATCTGTTTCAGATCTTCCAGGAATTTAACAGTATCAAAGTTTTGAAAAGATCTTTAAGTAATGGATTTATGGATATTATTTTTTTTTTTTTATTTGCCATTGACTTTACGTGTTGGAAAAATTGCAAAGTGGTCACTTATACCAATCTTTGGAACCATTACTTCCAAAACATTTTCTTTTGTATTGGTATAATATGATCTATAAGTGTTTTAGAGGTAGATGTTACTCTGGTGGGTTCATTTACTAGTTGGTCCATACCTAACGAAGCAATAAAATTCATCCAATTCACTTTATTTGATCATTGAGAAGGTCTCTATTTATATCACTTAGAATGTAAAATTCTTTCTCTCATTTGAAATTTTGTCTACTTGAAATTCAAAATATTCACACCAATCAGCATGTGATGTTGGGAGTCTGTACACAAAACCTACTAAGTAGGGCTTAGCTTTTTCTGGAGTGATCTGTAGCCAAATGGATTCTATTTCCTGTATTTCTAGGTCTTCCTGTCTACTTCTGTGCTTATAAATTTGCATGATATATCAACTGCCATTGCCAATATAGGCTTGCATGGAGGAAGACAGAATATTTGCTTTGATGTACACTAGAATCTGTAGTAGCAGATGCTGCAGTAATCATAACTGGCTTGAGGCATGATGTTTTCTCAGGAAGTTTTTTTTTTTTTAAAAACCTGTAAGAATAGCTCAAAGATCCTACAACCTACATGAAACCAGTCTATTTTGGTCCATTGAGGTCAGGAAAGATGAATGTTGTTGTAAATGCTCAAGGAGTGGCAAACCTTAGCTAAATCAAATATCATATTCATTCCTTGGAAAGGTGTACACCTAAAAATATTTTTGGGCAAGTGAATCAATGTAAGAAATCTGGCTCTAGCATTAATTTAATATTCTCAATATATGTATACATAATTTTGAAAGAGAATAAGAATTGAAGATTCATCATGTCTAAAAAGGAATAAATCAGATATTTCACTAATTCAGCTTTGTTTAAGCTGGTGTATTTTGAATACTTGATCTACTAATAATCACTATTTAAACGCCTGCCAATGGGCAGATCATATTATGCTATGTTGTCCATCTGTTCCCAGTATCATTTCCACACAATAACTTGAGTGGTCCACCATCTACAGTTACTAGACTTTGTATCTGACTTGCACTTGGGATATGGAAGAAACCTATCAATTTCAGACTCCATGGGGTCAGGGTCACTCAGACTGAAAGAAGAAAAATGGTTTCTGCATAATAACTTTTGAGTTCTCTGTAATCTACAAATTCCAAACTTTATGGACAGCTTGCACTTGGAGAAAGGACAAAATGTATTGATTCTCTGCTCAAAGGTCAAGGTCATGACTGAAAGAAGAAAAATTTCTGCACAAAAATGTCAGGTACCATTATCAACATAGAAGATTATAGAACACCAGGCAGGCATATAAATTCATGTTCACTGTACTCTTATTTGGATACTTGAGATGGATTTTAGAGGTAATAACAGTGTTTCATTACAGACATCAAACAACCTAGTGAATTAAACCTCTCTTTCTTTTGAAAAAATACCAAATTTATTTGATGAAACCACTGAGTAGTATGGTTGGATGACTCTGAAATACATTCAAATTTCTCATTCAGTATGACTTTCCTTTACAAGATAACATGGTGCCATTTGTAATGTTATGGGTTTTATGTACATGTTATGCATATAGAACAATTATGATTGCAACCAACATTTTGGGGCATACACCCCTTTAAGGGAGTGTGCATTCTTCTTTAGAATTGCTGCCTCTTAACCCTCTCATGAATACCCACTACCTGGTAAAAGACCACCTTGTCAAGGTTAAAAATGCGCAGGTGTGCATGATGCACCATTTTGGGCCTGTTTACCCTTTCATCCAAAGGTGTAGTAATTAATGGTTGTTGCCTTCAGGAGTTTAAGAACTGATATGTATTAATATGCCCCTAAGTAGAAAACTAAATTTCAAACCATGTCCAAAAACAAAGCATAAATTTTTACGATTTTGTACCACATTATCAATCACCTCTCCAGCTGGGCCATTATTTGATTCCAGAAAAGGTGTCCCCATTAAAGACCATTGTAGAAGTTAATGCTTGATTTTTGTGTCAGACCACATGAATCCCTTATCAGAAAACATTTTGTAGTTGCGAGGGTAAAAGAGAGGTTAGCAGGCATAGATTTGGATGTGGTCTGATTTTGCCAGTTATTCAGTACTGATCCACATGACTTTCAAATACTGACCGATTAAATTATCTGTCTAGACGAAAAGCATTTTTTCCTATTTATGTGGGAATGAAATTGATTGTAGGGTGGATCAACTTTTGATGAGTCACAAGATGTGTAAAAAGATTCTGGCCTGGCTGAGATAGAGAGTAGGTGGCAATAGTGTCATGCATAAAAGATAATTGAATGCGTCTTTAGGTGGGGGTCCCAAAATTAAGGATTGCTTTGTTGTTTCATTGATTGTTGATTGACAGTTATTTTTTTTAGAATGCATTAGATCAGATGGCTATGAGTCTTTAATCACACTTGATTAGTTTGGGATTTCTCTATGACAGACCACATATTGTCACAGCAGCAATCACCTATTCAATAATTAGATGTAATAATAATCATTCTCTCTTTGTATATCACTATATCTCTTTGTAGATACATCTAGACCGTAATAAGTAAATATATCAGGAATGTAATAAGTAAATATATCAGGGGATGTAGTAATAGTCAATTTAACTGAATAATCCAGATAATCATCATACAAATAATCAACATTTTGATGTACTCTGGTTTTTAGCTCTGCTAGTCATAGACCTGAAAAGTTTTTGAGAGGGCCTGTTGTCTGTCATACATCCTTCTGTTCATTAGCACAAATTTGTTAGTGCTACTCCTAAACTACTTGCAGCATTACCATGATGCTTGATACACACTTTCATCCCAAGGTTTACTGGGTCTTAAATGAAGATGGTGCTGCTTCAGCATCCAATCTGACCACCACAGTGTCAGTGGCCATATTGAAAACTTTCAGATAGCTCCTTCTCCTGAGTGAATGGTCATATCAACATGTGTTTTTGTTTTTTTAGAAGACTTCTTATAATGTCTAGATGGTTGTAAATGAACATGGTGCCTATCTGACACCCAATATGGCCAGCAAGGCAGCCATCTTGAACTTGTTTGATTGCTACTCCTTCTTAATGGAAAGTCATTAACATGGTGGGTTTAATTGGACGACTTCATATGATGTCCAGTTGGTCCTAAATGAAAATGGTACACATCTGACTCCAGTATGGCAACCACAGCATCCATTTTGAAAATCTTGTTATACCTCTCCCGAATTGAATGTCATATTGACATTGGGTTTTACCAGGAGACTTACAATGTGTTGTAGTCCAATTTTCCTCTGACATCAGAGGTTCAGAAGTCCTGTGATATCAACAATAAAACCCTTGCCAGTGTTCATGTACAAAAAGTTTGAAAATATTAAATGGAAGACATGTAATGTTTGTAATAAAAAATAATGAAAGGACACACAATTCTCAACATATTTATTCCTAGAATGATCACCAGAAACCTTTTGCTGTTGCAGTTCCCCAGATTAAGCCAGATTCATCAAGCATAGAGCATGTGTCCAAAAAAATTGTGTGATTACAGCATTGTTTCTTGATGAATCTGGTTTTCTCCAGGTTCCTGTGACAGCTTGAAAATCTTGTTATTGCTGCTTCATATTATCATGAGGGTCTTGCAAAGAGATTTCTTGTGATGTCTGCTTGATCCTTAATGACAATAGTGCTGATCTGACAACCACTATGGCCACCAATGCAGGTGTCTTGAAAATCTTGTTGGTGCTTTTCCTCCTGAAAGGAAATTAATATCAGCATGATGTTTTCACCAGAAGGCTTCTTATGATGTTGAATTGTTTAGGTATGAAACAGGTGCTGCCTGGACATCCAATTTGGCCACCACAGCTTGAAAATCTCATTATCACTACACCTTCTGGGCAGAAAGCTATATTGACATTGGATTTTCACAAGAAGATTTCTGATAATGTTTAGTTGGTCTTAAATGAAAATGGGACTGATCTGACATCCAATATATGTTGAATTGATCCTAAATGAAAATTGTGCTTTTCACCAGAAGACTTTTTACTATGTCTGATTGGTCCTAAATGAAAATAGGACGGATATGACATCCAATATGGCCACCATGGCAGACATCTTGCATTTTTTTTACTGCTACATGTTGTTCTCCAGAATAGAAAGTCATATCAACATGAGATTTTAATCAGAATTCAAATTATGGTATCCGGTTGGGCCTAGATGAAAACAGTGCCCTGCAGACATCTAGTATGATTGCCACAGTGAACATTATGTAAATCTTATTATCACTAATTCTCCCGAATTGATGGTCATATTGGCATGGGCTTTCATCAAAAGTATTCTTTCATGTTTAGTTTATACTCGATGAAAATGATGCCTATATTAAGTCCATTATGGTTTCCACAGCTGCTAATTTGAAAAGCTTAACACTCATTAATGAGAGATGGTTTTGGCACTCATAAGTTAAAATGAACAAATGATTTTATTTTGGCAATATTTTTCTTAAAGTAGAATTTCAGTCCCTCTGAGAGACTCTTACTTATTTTTGTTTGCTTTTTTAACATCTGTACCTTTAAAGGTCTTTTGTGCTGTCATGGTAGGTGTGGTGTCATGCTGTTACCTTTAAAGGTCTTTTGTGCTGTCATGGTAGGTGTGGTGTCATGCTGTTACCTTTAAAGGTCTTTTGTGCTGTCATGGTAGGTGTAGTGTCATGCTGTTACCTTTAAAGGTCTTTTGTGCTGTCATGGTAGGTGTGGTGTCATGCTGTTACCATTAAAGGTCTTTTGTGCTGTCACGGTAGGTGTGGTGTCATGCTGTTACCTTTAAAGGTCTTTTGTGCTGTCATGGTAGGTGTGGTGTCATGCTGTTACCTTTAAAGGTCTTTTGTGCTGTCATGGTAGGTGTGGTGTCATGCTGTTACCTTTAAAGGTCTTTTGTGCTGTCATGGTAGGTGTGGTGTCATGCAGTTACCTTTAAAGGTCTTTTGTGCTGTCATGGTAGGTGTGGTGTCATGCTGTTACCTTTAAAGGTCTTTTGTGCTGTCATGGTAGGTGTGGTGTTAGACCTTCTACATCTATACATATATACCAAGGATCCCCAAATTCTAATGGCTCTTGCTGGAAAAATTTTTTAAGAGAATTTATGTGATGGCCAGGTATTTGAGAAATTTAATACAGTATAGAGGCATTATAAGTTAATTATCAAATATACCATTTTCAGTTTCAGGATTTGCTTTTGCTTTGGTTTTAATGTTATCATTCAGAGTTTAACTAGTTTGCTTTCAGACTAATATTTTTAAAAATTAATTTTTCTTTCAGAAAACTAAAATATAGAATTTCACGTAACAGTAGTAAACACTGCTCTTAACTATTTATTGACAACAAGATGAGGTGGCCGATTTGTCTAAGGCTATCACCTTTGTAGACACTGACATCTCACCTCTGTCTGCATGGGTTTGAGTCTTGAGCTCAGTCAGTGTGGGTATGTGAGAAAGCCAGTAAGTTCCCATGGGTGGGTGGTTCTTTCCAGGATTTTCCACGTTCTTCCTCCAACAAAATATACTGACCTCCAAATATAGCCTATCATAATGGTGAAAAATGGCATTAAGTCCATACTAATCAACCAACCAACAACAAGAAGACTTCTTCCTCAAAATAATATATAACATTTAATTAATGGGTATTTCCAGCAAAGTCCAGAGGTAAAGTTTTATTTGATCAGGTCCTCCAACAAGTGTTAATGAAGGATGATAATGACAATTGCTATTATATTTTCCATTTTATTAGGGCTTAGGTTACACATATGCTATTCAAAAGCTGTTGTATGTGCTGAGACACAGCCCTAAATATAGTTAAAAAGAACAAAGTGCATGGTGTTACCAGTGTACTGGTTTACCACAGTATTTTTTCCAGTGGTACATACCACGGTACTGTTTCACTCTACTGGTACATTGGTAATATCTCTCAGTAACGAATATACAGAAATTACCAAAGAATTTTGTTACAACTTTAACGATATTTAAAGCTTGTTTTAATTATTCATGACAGAATAGTTCAACAAATTATCCCCTTTTTATACAGATGTTGTATCTGTCACAAATTAATGGTGATTATTACAAATATAATTATATTTTTGGTCCTTTAATGACATATCTGACATGTGTCATGTATACCAATGCATTGGCCAAATGGAATATTGTGAAACATATTTGTGCCAAATCCAGCTTTCGGAAAAATTTCGGACAAAACCCCCCCACAGACACATCGTTTTTTAACTATTTCCTAGCATATATGAATGTGTTTAATATATATATATATATATATATATATATATATATATATTCCTCTGTAAGACTGCAAATCATGCAACAATTTTAGATTAGTGCACTAGTTTTCTGTCTGAACTTTGCGTAGTTTCTCAAGTCCACCAAATAGGTTCTTTTGTGTTGAGTGTGTTGTATATTTACTCGTCCTCTCTGATTAATATCTTGCCTGGGCATTGCCATCCCACTCAAAATTTCCCTGCATATTATATCAGTAGTGTAGCTGTAAAATTGTAGGATTCAGTATCAACACTATCTATTTGTATCAATATCTCGTTAATATCAGTATGATGTCTTTCACAGTATCAGCTATAGTATAAGCTTAATTATCCCACTTTAGTTACAGCTTTTGGATTACAACATATACAACAATTAACATACACATAGCAAATTCGTCTAGTATAAGGTACTGGCCATTTAATTGGTTTGGGGTGGCAGGGGTTGTGATTTTCATTTCAACTGAAATATTTTCTTTTTTTAATATCAAGATAATTCATACTTTTCCAAGTAATATCATAAATAGAATATGAAGTTATTTTGCTATAAATGAGAGCAAGATATTTTCCCCGCTACTCACAGAAGGAAATTAAACAAGGAAGTGTCAGGCCCTCTTCCCAGGACATTAAGTTGTTGGTCCTTAATATAATTATACCATGATACATATTGCAGTGCATTCCAACAGGGTACAAAATATTTCATTGTAACAGCTGTGGTAGAAGGGGATTTGTATATGCTAATAGTACAGACCTTCAAGCAATCGTTTATTATAAGGTTTTGATTAGTACATTAGATCAGCTTTCACACTTCTTTGGTCTGTGTTTTTTGGCTATAGAGTGTAAGATCAAGTGGGAAAACAAAATGACCAAGCAATTGCATATGAAATTATGGGCAACTTATATCCAGTGTTGGACATGTCAAGTTAGCAAACAGGCTTTTTTAATTCATTTGTTGACAAATACATGTACTGTTGTTTTAGGATATCTCATATTTACATACATACATACATGTATACATACATACATAGATACATACATACATACATACTTACATAGGTACATACATGCACACATATATACATACATACACGCATGCACGGATGCACACACACACATGATCAGACAGAACATAACTCATTACAAAGTTACAATACAGTATTTTTAAAAATCCATCTTTTCATTTTTAATAAAAACAAATTATATCTCCATTTGAATCATATTAAAACAGCCTTTGTATGACCAAGATTGCAGTAAACCTGTGTGACTTAGAATTGGATTTTCACTTGACTCCAAACAATCAGATTGGGTAATTTTAAATACTAGTATATTGTTGACATTTAATTACCTTGATGAAGAGATTGATATATTTGCATTTTTAAATTTCATGGCAGTTTGAAACTGAATATTTATTGTCCCATATTTGAAGTAAAACCTCAAAAGTGCAATTGACATGAGCCCAATAACTTAGAGTTTATCTGTGCAGTAAGAAAAAGTGTTGCTGGTTGTCATTCCTAAATTTACATCATACAATCTTGTACATAAAACAGGATTTAGCGCTGTCTGGTGACCCATCTCTAGGTGCAAATGATAGACAGGATATACACTTTTGCAGACAAAAACCAGACCAAAAGCTTTAATTATTGAACCGGTCTGAAACAGCATTGGCTTTCCCAGTTTTTGATCCATCATAATCAGTAACCACTTTGACTCATTGGACTTGGACAAAATTGTGTTATATTTTTTGAATTGGGATGATGCATGATTTGCATAAATAAGAATCTCAGAATTCACAACACTATTTTTGCATTGATATTTACATAGAAATTTTGCAACACTGAGGTAATTGTGCTTTTCCTTTCTTCATATTGACAATTGAGTAAACAGGTGACATTTTGATGATAATTAAAGTTAATTTGGTTAAAATATTTCTTGAATCTCATAAATTGTGTTAAAATGATGAAAGTTTATTGAAACAATTTTTCCAAAAATGGCATGAAAAGTAGACAATGTTTATGAGACTAAGATAAACCTTTATGATCCTTTTTATCATGTATGTATGTATGCTTGCATGTAGGTAGGTATGTATGTATGTATGTATGTATGTATGGATGTATGTATGGATGCATGTATGTAAACATGTATGCATACATATGTATGTACACAATATTCTGAGATTCTTATTTATGCAAAGTTCAATCTATCAGCGATAAGCTTGACAATGCAGTTTCAATTGACTCATCATTACCATACAGTTGTGATATAGATTATACACTGCAACTTTTAACAGCATTTAAAGTCTCTGTCGATTTGGTTCTTACAATTGTGATGAAGAGTGCCCAGTCATGTGAACTTGATCTGTTTATGACATCAGTGCTTAGATGCAGTATTGCCTTCACTAACTGATGTTATTAATACTTCTCTATCATTCCGGGAATTACCATCAATTTTTCAAAACTGCCATTATAAAGCCTTTGTTGAAGAAAGCGTCACTTGACCCTAACGATTTAAAGAACTATCACTCTGTTTCTAGTATCTCATTCATTTAAAAAAATTGTAGAAAAATTGTTCTATCCCAGCTTGTATCTCATCTGAATTCAAATAGTCTTTTTAGCAATGTAGTCTGAATATCGCCCTCACCATGGTACTGAAACTGCTCTTCTGGGAGTAGTTAAATTTTAATGAAAAAAAAATCATTATCCTTGGAGATATAATTTAAATTAGACCAGTTACTGCTAGATTTTTTTATTCTGCATATTTTGACACCTCGATCGGCACTAGATCTTTATAAATAAGCATGCTACTATCATTTTTAGTGGAAAAATGCCCTTCTTTGCCTATTAGTCCGGAAGAGCAAGAGCAGCTTTTTGCATTTTGTCAAAGCTATCTGTGCTACTGTGATATCCCTGGTATTGTTGGAAAGATAATTAAATTCCGCATCTTCTGACACCACAAACCCCCCTGTATTACATTAGATAAAAAAGAATTTTGCGTGCAGGTTGATTTTTTGATGTGCAGGTTGGCGTCGGATTGGCTTTACTAAAAGTTCTGTATTTCGCCTCGAAGAACTCGATTTATTTTTAAATTCAACCATGCTCTGTCATTTGACCATGACGACCACCCTCCAGCTAAATATTTTCTCGGCATTTTTTTATTTTTAGCGATGAAAAAAATAAATCATTTCAAAATGACCATCTCGCGCAGCGAGTGAAAGGCAGAATTCTGAGACAGGCTGTTGACCTTCACTCAGTTGTGGATAGTGGAAACATTATAGTCCTTGCCAACATTGACTTGTCCATGACATTTAACACAATAGACCATAATATATTATTTCACTGTCTCCAGCATGTATTTGATATCCATGATGCTTACTATGGTTAAGTCCTACTTAATCAACAGGACACAATTGTGTCCATGAAAACATTCCAGTCAAGTTGATGTGTGTTTTGGTGTTCTACAAGGCTCAGTTCTCCTCATTTTGTACACTCAGATGCTCTCAGGTGTCACAGATGGACATCCTGTGTCTCACCAATTGTATGCTTTTGACTCTCAAATATACAAATCTAGGTGCCCAACGGAAGTTGAAGCTACCATCCAAGGCATAGAGAAGTGCATTTTCAATGTGACATCACGGATGACAAATTGTAGCAAGCTGCAGATGAATGATGATAAAATTAAAGCCATCCTGATCATCTTGTAAAGACTTTCACCTTCACATCCTTTACCTAAATAATAAGTATCAGCAATACCAACATTCAATTACACAGTACAAAACCTAGGTTTCACTCTCAACAGTACACTCTCATTACACCAACATGTAATGAACAAATGCAAGGCTCCATAACTGGAGCTTAGATGCATCAGCTCTATTCACAAATTTTCTTTTGATTGATGCCACTAAAACACATGTGTTCCCTAGTACTTTCAAGACTCAACTGTTGTAATTCACTTCAGTATGGTTCAAAACATGGTTGCTTGGATCATCTTTAGAGTACAAGGAGCTGAGCACACACACCCCTGCTCTGTAACCTTCATGGGCTACCCATTCAATCTAGAATCAAACACAAAATCTGTTCACTATGCTATATTTCCTCAATTGGCTCCAGTCCAATATACCTATCTGATCTCACCCAAATGTACACCCCATCTAGAAACTTACACTCTTCTTCCAACACTCGCATTGTCATTGTTCCCACTGTTAAAATGAAGTCATATAAACAATGTTCTTTTGCACACCAGGCCCAGCTATGTGGAACAAATTGCCCATAGATGTTAGACACAAGGACACTGTGATCTCATTCAAGAATGTTCTTAAAACTCACTTATTTCAACTACAATCACATACTTAAAGACTTAATAATGCTTACTTCCTTGATTATGGTCAGCATGTTTTTGTTTTGTAATTTCATGATGTTTCTTTTTGTAATCTTGTCATTGTATATATTTTTATGTGTTACCTGATATTGTAAAGCACTTAGAGCTTTTAAAGATTAGGTGCTGTACTAAATCCATATATATATATATATATATGTGTGTGTGTGTGTGTGTGTGTGTGTGTGTGTGTGTGTGTGAGTCTGTGTCTGTGATAATTAAATGGCTATTTAAAATATTGATAGAATATCTTTTATGTGTATGTGTGTGTTGTTGTTTTGGGTTTAACACCATTTTGTTAGCACATGATAGGTAGTAATGTACATAGTGACCAGTATAACTGGTGGAGGAAGAACCTAGCAAAATACTGGTAAGAACCACCGACCAAAGCAAAGCTGACCAAAGCAAAGCTACTTGTTGCCGCATAAGTCATGCTTGTAGAGGTATCATAGCCTTGTTGTGACTCTGTCTTTTTTCTGGGAGGCAACTGTTTGCCCATCTGGATTCTTCAGCTTGACATGAATGGTTGTTAAATTGAATTGATTGGCACATTGGGCTCAGGAACAAACACTCTGTTGTCTTTTTTTAACTCTGCATCAAGGAAGTTTTAGAAATGCACATTTAAATTATGGCACTTGCAAAACTCAAAAAGGCTGATTCCCAATGTGGTTCATCTTAAGATGATGATTTTGTTTAGCTAATACTGGCTAATGATAGTGATCATGACAATTTTTGAAAAGTTTGAAGCATATCAGATTATTGGAGCTGGGAATATGTTCATTGAGATAACAGTGAGTACACCGTAAAACAGTGTTAATTAAAGGAGTCCAATGTACATGCTGGATGGACAAAAGCAAACAGTGTCCTGGTCCACCCCAGTTGCAGTGGTATTTCAAAATTAAATGTACATGCTGGATGGACAAAAGCAGACAGTGTCCTGGTCCACCCCAGTTGCAGTGGTATTTCAAAATTAAATGTAGAAAAGGCAGAATAAAGAGCATAATTAAAACAGTTTTTTCACTAGCAGACGATATTCTGCCATTTTACCTGGACAGTGATCAACCTGCCAGTTTTCCTATATGCGATCACCAAAATTTACCAGTTTTAACAAGGCACACTGAAACTAAGTCAACTTACAAATCACAAATATACATACTAACAGAAAGCCTGATTTCTGTTTATGTATGTAATTTTCATAAAAGTATCTTGAGATCCAGTGAATTTATTTCAACTTCCAAACACCAAATAAAGTCAATGGTAAATCTGCCAGCTGACCACAAATATAGTGGCTGATTACATCATTCGGGAACTATCTGTTAGGAAGCAAAGATAATTATTTGATCAAAATACCTGTCTGATTAACTCAAGCAGACTACGGCATTGATGGACTTGAAAACATAATACAGCATTATGGAACAGATAACAAATCATGCGTAGTAATCACTAAAGTACTGATTAAAATAATAATAAATTTTAACAGAGCCTATGTTAGTCAGCAGAATTATCCAAAAGACAATACCTGTGAGCTTTGGAAACTTGTAAATAACAACCTTGACTGGGGCCCCGAGTGGCCGAGTGGTCTAAAGCGCTGTCCGTTACGGATCACTGCCATCTCACCTCTGTCTGCGTTGGTTCGAGTCTAAGATTCGGCGAATGTGGATATGTGAGAAAGCTTGCCAGTAGCTTCTCGTGGGTCGGTGGTTCTTTCTGTGGATTTCCCGGTTTCTTCCTCCACCATTAATACTGGCCGCCATGTATAGCCTATCTTGTGCTGAAAAATGGCGTTAAGCCCCATGACAACAACAACAACAACAACAACCTTGATTCGGGTGATGATAATAGCAAGAGATAAAAGAAAATTGTGACTTATATCCTTGTCCTTTAGAACCACATGCAACACTTAAGTCTCACAGAAAAGGTTGTTTTTCGTTTTCTTTTGGAGCTTAATGCCATTTTTCAGTGCAGGATAGGATATATATGGCTGCTAGTATACCTGTTGGAGGAAGAACCTTGGAAAATCACCAACCCACAGGAAGCCACTGGCTTTTTTCTCACATACCCATATTGGTCTTGCCTGAGACTTGAGCCCTAACAATAGAGGTGGAGATGGCAGTGATTGGTAAAAGCCAGTGCTTTAGTCCACTTGGCCACTCAGGGCCCCCAACTTAAAAGGTCATGTAAAGGGAAAATAATTTGGTGACTAGTATCCTTGTCCAAAATTTATCTTTTGAGCAAGAGGAAATATTTTAATGAAACTTTACTCAGTTATATATCATATATAGAAGATGTGTCATATACCATTATTATAACCTCTTCCAAGTCAAAGTCACAGCAAGAAAAAATGACTTTTATCCTTGTCCACAGTATAAGCCACTGAAGTTATTTTAATGAAGCTATAACCAGTTATATATCATGACCAAACATTATGTCTCATGCCATAGTCAAGTTGCTGACCTCAGAGTCAAGGTCATGGCAAGGGAAATCAAATCAGTGACCTGTATTGATGCACAGGTGTAAATTTTGAACCGGTCGAAAAATTTTAATGACACTTAAATATTTTATGTTTCTTGACTGAGAACATCTCACATATTTGCATTCTAAACCCTGTCCCAAGGTCAGGGTCATAACAAGGGTTAATCAGTGGCTAGTTTCCTTACCTAGGCTGTTAATTTTTAAGCTCTGCATATATTTTTTATGAAACTTTACCCAGATCCACAGCTTATCATACATTAATCAGGTCCCTAGCTGAGAGTCCAAGGTCATTAATAGGGAAAACATCATGAGATGGATGTAACATGTGACATGGCTATATTATTGCTAACAGAAGCAGAGGATTCACAGCATGCCTACTGTATTTGCTTGTGTATAATATGCCAAACTGCCAACAACATAGACCCTGATATGCCATTGCATTATGCACCAGATCATAGGAAGAATGTAGATCCTAGTCTGCAGGATATTTTTTAGGCAGCAGGCAGATTTTTAGGCTGTTTTTGCAGTTTGCTGTGGGATATACATGATTAAAGATTATATATGGAAACAATTTTAGACTACATGAGGAGTTTCAAATTGGAATATCAACATGATCAGAAAACCAAGGGGAGTGAATGAGTAAAATGTTAATATATTTTATCGCTACCTGCTGCTGTTTATTGTCATAATGTACCATAAGTCTCCCATGATAAGTTCATGCTGGATGAGAAACCAGTTGCCTCTTTTAAGAAACTTTGAGCATTTCCTACCAGCATTAAAAAAAGAAATTTTCTTAACATTGAGAAGCCTGACTTCAAATTTAAATTAAAGAAACCACAAGCTCATGTTCTTCCTGTCTCCATTCTCCCCTTGGGCCCTCCTTACACCCTCCATTACTTGGCTGATGATTTTGTTCAAAGTAACATATCTCTCAGAAAAATTAAACATTTCTTTGCCACAAACATATCTTTAACCATCTGTGGGCTTGGGGATGTAGAATAAGCCTAATGTACTGTTGTCAGTGTCATAAGGGGCAACTAATGGCAGCAGAAGCCAGTGCTTGTTCAGTGGTTAGCATGCTGGACTTGAGACCAAACGGGTACAGGTTCATATTATACCATCAGATCAGTCTGTCGTTCTTTTGGCAAAGCACTTATCTCCAGTTGCCTCGGCATTAAATAACCTACTTGTGTTGCTGTGCCATAAAGTGTAAAACCAAACCAAACTTTTAATGGCCAAGGTCAATAGGAAAATTTAAAAAAAAAAGTGTTTTGACACCTTGAATTAATTTTGTAATGTGGAAACTACAGATTTTGATAATGTAAATGAAAGCGTTTTGTGGTTTTTTTACTGAAATTCATTATTTTCATATTAGCCAGATTGTGTTTGTGTTAGCTCTTCTTACTACTACTCCTGAATAGGCCAGAAGAGGTTATGGGATGGTCTTTTGTCTGTTCTCTGCTCGTCTGTTGGCAGAAATTTGTTATTGCTACTTCTCGTAAACTACTTGAAGGATTGCAAAGACACTACACACGCATTCAGCTCATAGTCTAGTTGGTTCTAAATGAAAATGGTGCCACTTGGACATCCAATATGGCCACCTCAGTGGACATGTTGAAAATCTTGTTATTGCTACTCCTTCTGAATGGATGGTCATATCAAGATAGGGTTTTCACAAAAAACTTAATATGATGTCTAATTGATTCTAAATGAAAATGGAACCAATCTGATATCCAATATGGCTTTCACAGTGGCTGTTTTGAAGCTCTTGTTATTGCTACTCCTTCTAAATGAATTGTCGTATGAAAATGGGGTTTTCACAGAAAGCTGCTTATGATGACAAGCTGTCACTAAATGAAAATGGGGATAATCAGAAGTTCACTATGGCTGCCACAGTGGCCATCATGAAAGTATTGTTATAGCCACTCCTTCTGAATGAAAAGTCACATTAACATGGGATTTCACCAGAAGAATTTTTATGTGTAGTTGGTTCTCAGTAAAAATAGCGCTGATCTGGTGTCTGGTTGGTCCTAGATCAGAATAGTACTACTCAGACAGCCAGTATGGCCACATTGGTGGTTGTCTTGAAAATCTTGGTATGACTACATTTCTTGAATGTATGATCTTATAAGCAAAAGGTTTTGACTGAACAAAATTTTATGATATTTATTAATAATTGTGAACTGACATCTGGAAAATTATAATATCACTGTTTCTCCAGATGGTTTGTCATGTTGTCATTGTGCTTTTACCATAAAACTTCTAAAGATGTCCAGATGGTACAAAATGGAAATGGCATGCATCTCATTTCTAGTATGACCACCATGGCAGCAATCTTGAAAATATGTTATTGTTACACCTCCAGAATGGAAACGCATATTAACATGGGGTATTCGCCAGAAGACTTCATATAATATCTTTTTGGTCCTAAATTAAAATGGGCTGATCTGATGTCTAATATGGCCACTGGTAGCCATCTTGAAAATCTTGTTATTGCCATTCCTCTTTAAGGGAATTCATTTTGACTTGGTTTTCACCAATAGACTTCTTAAAATACCTAGTTTGTCCTAAATGACACTGGTACCAGTCATACATCTAGTATTGCTGACACAAAGCCTGTCTTAAAAATCTTTTTGTCACTGCTTCCCTGATTGGATAGTCATATTGACATGGGATTTTCACCAAAAGAATTCTAATAATGTCTGTTTGGTCGTAAATGACTGGTGTCCAATGGACATCCAGTATGGTCAATGTGGTAAGCAAATTTGATTTTTTAAAATATTATTACTACATCTTCTGAATGAATGGTATTATCAACATGGGATGTTCACTTAGGACTGACGATAGTGCCAATGTGACATCCAGTATTGCAGCCACATCAGTCATCTTGAAAATCATGTTAACATTCACCTGTACATATAATCATATGAACATAAAGTTTTCATTAAAAGACGTCTTGTAATGTCTAGTTGGTTTTAACTCAACATTTTTAGGACATTCAGTAGATTTCTTATAAAGTCAAATTGGTATGTACTGAAAATGGTGCTAAAGAGACCTTCAGATTTTTGGCTTTGTTGGCTGTCTTATAAATCTTGTTATGGCTGTTTTATAGAGTTTATAGTTAGTGACATGTGGTTTTCACTAAAAGACTTCTTACAAAATGTAGTTGGTTCTAAGTGAAAATTGTTTCAATTAAACTTTTAAAATGTCTGCCATTTGTAGTCATATTAAAATTTTTAATAGCTATTTTTCCTGAATAGATGGTCTTTTAGAAATAGGGATTTCACCAAGAAACTTCTTTTGATATCCAGTTGGTCCTAAATCAAAATTACCAGTCGATTGTGGCCATCTTCAAAGTAGTGTAATCACTACTGCATTTGAAGACTTGTTTATAGCAGCAAAAAGTTACACTTAAACTCATCTCATTATATGTAGTTGGTTCTAACTGAAAATGAAGCCAGTGTGATCTTGCAGAATTTGACTAATCTCATAACAGCTTCTTCTCTTTAACAAATGACCATACCGACTCAAAAGACACAAAAGCACACTTCTCTCCGGCAATATATAAGTATTCCTATATTAAAGTGATGCTGATAAAACTTCAAAAAAATCTTTCGTATGGATACTTCTCTTGATCTGTTGGTGCTATTAACATGGAGTTTTCACTGTAAAAGTATTGCAGGAACTTGTAGCTCTGCTTCGTAAAAAAGGTTCACATCTGACCTCTGTCATGGCACCATAGTGGCCATATCAAACATCTTGTTATCACTACGTATCTTGCTTGAGTGGTAACATTAACACTGGCTTTTCACAAAATCAATTTTTGCAATATGTAATTGTTTTTTATGAAAATGGTACAGAATCGTGACCAGCATCATGGCCAGACTTTTGTGAAGGCGTTTTGAAACCCAGAAACATTTGACCATGGAATCAAATGAATTTAAATCATTGCCTAGTGTGTACAGTTCTTGCAAAATCCTTCTAATGCAGATTAAGTGAATCTAATAATATTTTTAAATTTCCTATTGCAGCATAGATTGATGGCACACAATCTCATAAATATGCATGCCAGAACATAAGCCTTTTTGGTGTGTATAAGAATACATTGCAGTTGAGTTTGTACTGGTCTGCAGATAGCACTTTTTTATCCAGTTGAAACTGCTTAAGAAAAACTACATATGCAGCACCTACATTGTTATGTAACAGTAATTTAGTGTGGCACTGGTATGGCGGTGTGTCACTTCAACCAGACAAGTGCCCATTCTTGTATGGATTTTGGGTATACACCACTCCCTTGATAACTTGCGCCCGGATAACTCACGAACCCACTTATAACGCGGTGTCTGGCATGGCTCCCGATTTTTTTTCCAAAGAAAATATATTTTAAAATGTGCTGAACGTGAAAAAAATTGTGATAAGAATTGGTAAATTGGTAAACTAAACCTTGATACATAGCTCGTTTTATCATCGGAAATGATGATTATTGCCCGTAAAGATAGAATCCATATTGTGAAATTTGTAAGTTCTAATAAGATATCACATATTATGTTTGGGTTTTTTTTGAGAGAAATAGTTGTCAATACACTGTAAATAAACAGTCTGGTGAAACAGCGATCAACAAAAAATTCTGGTAAATGCTAACAGGTGGCAACAGAGAATGAAATAAACACCAATTAAATGTCTTGCTATGTGAAATTCACATTCTAATCCTTTAATTTAGATTCAATGTAAACACTATAATCACAACATATTCTCTTCTATGAAAACATGAAAAGAGTCAATCGACCATCACATCGAAACCCATGAGTACTGCTGTGAAAACCTAATTACATGCCGGCTTTGTTTTGATCAACAACTTGGGGAAGTGTTTGTTGCATTAAAAAAAATCAAGTAAAAGAGACCTGTGTTGTTGTATCACTTTGAATATGTCTTTTGTATCAAATCAAGCGAGGGAAGTACAATTAAAAAAAATTCAAAGGCATGCCAATAGCAGCATAAGTTCTTGTGGTCATTACCATTCTCAAAATTCATTTTATTTGACCAATCGAAAATGGTTTCACATTTTTATGTACTTAACATCATTAAAGTATATAATATCAGTAATGTATCCTAATCATTTGTAAATGTGACCATGGAGAGCAAAGGAAGTAAGCGAAAGGTGTACTCAGTGACTGAAAAGCTGTGCATCATAGATAGGGTTCATAATGGCAAAGCGAGATCCAACGTTTGCAGTGAACTAAAAAATTGCTGAGTTGACATTTAGAGGTTGGCGTAAGGATTAGCAGAAACTTCAGGATTATTTACATGATGTTGATTCAAATAATGGGATCAAACGAAAACGAGCACGGACTGCAGACGATACTGAATTAAATGATGCTGTGTATGCATGGTTCACACAGCAACGTGAACAAGGTGTTCCCATCTCTGGAACAATTCTCAAGGCCCAAGCAGAAAAAATGGCAAAAAGTATGGAGAACGAATCTCATTTTAGGGCAAGCCATGGATGGCTTTGGAGATTCCAGCGCCGACATAGAATTAAACAAAATTCATTGTCGGGAGAGATATGCTTAGTGAATCAGGATGCCGCATGTAATTATCCATACCAGCTCAGAGAGATAATCATCCGTGAACAATACACAGAGGCAGCAGAGAAATCAAAGAGTAACACAAAAAAAATTAACAGATGTTTTCAAAATGTGAAGTGATATTTGTCAAACGTGTCACAAACTGCAAGTATTATTGTGTTCTAATTTACGTTGTTTTAAATTTTTAGACCCATTAAATTCATGTTGGTAATGGTTAACCCTTGTGAATTTTTTTTTTTTTTTCATTTTACTTCTACTGCAATCAAATCTACCTATTGTTCAATCAACGTTGTTTTTACGAAATGAGTGTCGATCTTTTGTATTAAAAAAAGTCTACTTTGGATCAAACATTAAAACTAGAATTTATCCAATTCAACACAAAAATTAGTGATGTAGTACACAGTGTGCGAAGTTGTACATGTGTTAAGCAAACGGAAACCACGTGGAATAATGTTTTGATGATCTCCTCAATATACTGTAAGTTATCCTGAAATTAATGTTACTCTGTGAGGAAAAAAAGTAAACAAAGTACACTGCTATGAAGAGATATTTATTCACAGTTAATCTTAGCACAATTATTAATTGAGTATTCAACACTGTAACATGCCAACCCACGCACCCCCTTTTGCCTCTACGTCGATCCCTTTGTTAGTTTTGATGTTTGTTATAGGTCCCTTGATAACTCGCACCCTTGCTTATAATGCGGTCGATGTTTTTGGACCCCGTTGTGCGCAAGTTATCGAGGGAGTGGTGTATTTGCATCAGAATGGCTAAAATAACTTCTGAAATTAATATAAGCCATGATTTGGAGCAAATAGAAATTATTCATTTTGTTCAGTAGTGTACTTGTTTTGTGATCATTGTCGATTCTGATTACACTAACAATAAGATTATAGACTGGCCATAGTAATATAAATTTTGGCTTATTTAGATCTGTATTGATGGAAGCTATCAACTCCAATTAAGGTAAACAAAGATACAGTTGATAATAGTTTCCAGTAGCATAGTCAGTAGATGAACAAGTGGTTGTGGGAAGGGTGGGTGGATGGAATCCACAAGTGTATTACTATTCGGTTCAATCAATTCATGCACAGCCACACTACTGGAATTGGTCTCTCCAACAGGAAATTTGCAGTCAGTATTAGTTTTTATGTAATATATGATTGACACTATCGATAATTGAATAATATGAATATAAAATTAAGGAAATTAAACAGAAGATTGACATTATCTGCTAAATAATATTGTTGCAGAATTATTCAGACCCAGTTTAATTTTCATTTCCATTTCAACCAGGCTAATGACAGTAATCTTGTAATTAAGGCTGGCTAAAATTCCCAATTTCTAATATCAGTGCTGGGTTTTTTTCTTCATTTAATGAAATTGGATTGATGGTGTAATGAAAGATAGAATTGGTCTAAAAGCTAAATGTAATTTATATCGGTGTTTCATACTGCACCAATAAAACTTGAATGTCATTCTATAATTGTGCAGTGGTACTAATAATCCAGAGTCCAGTGCACTTGTCACAAGTGACACATCCATCACTGACATAGTTCAAAATTTTGAGTGTGATGAACTTTTAACATTAAATGAACAATGAAATTTTGCTTTTTTAATGTTTTGCTGTTCATGCATGTGGTCCCGTTTATACTTAAAGTAGCTTGATCTGTTATTCTTTGATGATTCCTGTCATGACATTACCGATAGCAACTTTAATTCATGTTTTGGGTGAAATTCGTTTTGAAGTATTATGGCTGAACTGCAACTAACCATCTGTAAAACATCATAACAATGAAGTACAGACTAAATATGAAACTTTTATTAGAGTTTGTGTTCACTGATAACCTGTGAGTATTTGCTAATATCATCCATTCAATTACCACTTGTGATGCCTATGAACGTCCAGTACCCAAAATTGTTTTTAAGTTCTACTATTTTATTTGAAATTGTTTGGTTGTTAGTTCTGCTTTTTAATTGCCAAGTATGGAAACTGAAATTTCACTGAGAACCTGTTTTCAGGATCTTGTATGTTCTAATTCAATGTGTCCAACTTATGTGCTGTTTACATAAAGTTTGGGGCCCTGAGTGGCCGAGTGGTCTAAAGCACTCTCCATTACGGATCACTACCATCTCACCTCTGTCTGCGTGGGTTCGAGTCTAGGATTCGGCAAATGTGGATACGTGAGAAAGCTTGCCAGTAGCTTCTCGTGGGTCGGTGGTTCTTTCCGGGGATTTCCCAGTTTCTTCCTCCACCATTAATACTGGCCGCCATGTATAGCCTATCGTGTGCTGAAAAATGGTGTTAAGCCCCACAACAACAACAACATAAAGTTCATTTCAAGATCACATACCTTGGCTAAAGGTCAAGGTCATTGAAACCAGTTGGTCAGTAATCTCCAGTCAAGCATGCCCTACTAGTGGCTACATAGAGGACTGTTAAACAGAGGGAAGGTGTATAATGTGTTACTTACCTTACACTTGTTGCCTCCTGTACACATACTGTTGAAACTTGGCAGGGGTACAGCTTGACAAGTATTAAATCCCTATTGCAAAAATAGGTCACAGTTTCCCATATTTTATGCATTACGGACTTGTGTTAATTTTGTTGTTGTTGTTGTTGTTATAGGGTTTAATGCCATTTTTCAGCACAAAATAGGCTATACATGGCGGCCAGTATTAATGGTGGAGGAAGAACCCGGGAGAACCCGGAAAGAACCACTGACCCACGAGAAGCTACCGGCAAGCTTTCTCACATAACCACATTGGCCGAGCCCGAGACTCAAACCCACGCAGACAGAGGTGAGATGGCAGTGATCCGTAACGGAGAGTGCTTTAGACCACTCGGCCACTCGAGGCCCCTGTTAATTTTGTTTTAATGATGAATGCATGAATCATTAAACTTGATGAATTTTTTTTACATCTCTCCTAGTACCACAACCATACAACTATGTCACTGAACCCTACTTTGAATATTTTACCAGCATAAGTTAATTTTTTGCATTTAGTTCATGACTATATAGGTTTTTGCATGCTAAGCACATGCACATACTATTCTGTGTAGAACCATGAATTTTTTATGAAGTGATGCATTCTGATCACCACTGTTCTGTCATTTCTTTGGGTGATAATAGCCCATATTGTATGCTTCACTGACTTGGTTTCAGTTCTGTATTTTGAGGCACTCTCCATGTTTGAATAATGAAATTCATGTTGATATGCAACAGAAAAGCTCATTGTGACCAATATTTCATCTTCTGACTTTGGTTAAGTTTTGGCATGTTATATGCATGCTACCTGACCAAGAATTATGTAACTGTCCAGTCTGAATGGGTTTATTCTGTCCAAGTATATTCCTCTCATACTAATTATTTATAAAAATCTTTTTTTTTTCTTTATTCTGTCCAAGTATATTCCTCTCATACTAATTATTTATAAAAATCATTTTTTTTTTCCAAAACACCTTACTTCAGAATTTCACCCAATCACACTATTATTTCCACTCTGCTGTTTTTATAAATTAATTATAAAATTGACAACAAGCAGGCTTTCTACCTCGAAATTCATAATATTTAATGGATGGGCATTTCTGTTAAAGTTGGATGGTGTAGTTTTATTTAATGAGTTCCCCAGATAAATCCTGGAGGATGATAATAAAGGTTAGTTGTTTCTTACTAGTATCTTTTTTTTATTAATTCGGGTCTTGGTGTCTCATTGTTCGAAAGATTTTTAATTTAATATACAGCAGGGATCGGCAACTTATTTTACATGCGTGCCACTTTTTTCCAGATTAATTACAAAATTAGCGAGAGCGTGCCACCAGTAAGAGAGTAACACTGCCACCAGTAAGAGAGTAACACTGTTAAAATTGAGAATTTTGGCTGCCCTTCACATGCCACACAAAACCTCTTGACCTGCCAAGCGTGAAGTAGGTTGCTGACCCCTGACATACAGTATAACCTATATTATAACACTTTTTGTATGACATATATTATGGCATCATTTGTATAACATACATTATAACATGGTTTGCTAGCAAGACATATTATACTGGCTGAATCTTAAAGCAGTTACAGTTGAAGAGTATTTTTATGTGGATTATGTCTTTTTCAGGAATGTCACCCAAATCTTCTTCATCTAGTACTCACAACAGTAATCTCAAATGTCTAGTGTGTGGGGACAAATCATCAGGAATCCACTATGGGGTATTGGCCTGTGAGGGATGCAAGGTAAACCTAATCCCCTTTTTCTGGCCACTAATATTGGAACACTTTCTTATTGAGTATGTTGATTTCCACCATGTGAGACAAAACTTTTGTGGATATTCTTAAAGGATGCAGTTTATATGAAAGCTTTGATGCTTTTGGAGGCTTTTACGTTTTGTTTACCAGTATCAGTTTTTTATATTCTATAAGTCTTTTTGCATAATCTAAATCTTTAATCTTTTATTTAGAGGAGTATATGTTTCCTTCAGTTCAGAAGATTTTATTATATTAAGATGAGCAGTTTATAGCTCTACATGTCATAGATCAGAAGACCTTATAGGATGATCTTTTGTCCATCATCTGTCATCCTTCATGTGTCCGTCCATTAGCACAACTTTTGTATGAGTACTCCTCTTAAGCTACTAGGAGCATTGCTGTGAAATGTTAGACACATTCATCCCTTGGTCTGTGTGAGGGATTTCTTTCCCTTGGTCTATGTGAGGGATTTCTTGTGTGGTTGGGGTGGGATTCTACTCATCTGTGGTATTCTTCTCTCTCCCGTTTCTCCCAATTCCTTCTCCTCTTCCTCCCCAACTTTCTCCAAATTCCTTCTCCTCCTCGACTTTTCTATACTCCTCCTCCTCCTCCTCAACTTCTCTATACTCCTCAACTTCTATATTCCTTCTCCTCCTTCTCCACTTTCTCCTCCAGACTCCTTTTCCTCCTCCACCTTCTATCCACCTTCCCTCCACCGACTAGACTTCTGTCAACTTTGACTGTTTGGCTAGTCTCAATTCCATCTCCACCTCTTGGAGACTCAGGACTCAATTGAACCGTATGTTGTCTGTCCCCAAAATAGCTTCCTGTCAAAACACAAGGATGGTACAATATTTTTCCTTAGCCCTCTCATCTCACACTGCACCCAGTCTATCATCAGATAACGGCTATTAAATTTCTTCAGTCATGCATTCATTCACATCGAGATACCCATATGTTCTTGTATGGTAAAACATCATAATACAGCATGGTATCAATTACTTCTTATAGATGCATCAGTAAATTCTGTCACATCAGTACATATTCCTAATCCTGTTATACTGCACAATATCATAATAATCAGACGCATTCCTTTACCTTACACTCATACAAAGTACACAAATATTCAAATATCCATGCTCTGATATACGCATACGTACGTCCATAGTAACTAATCTTACATACTCCAACCATTTTCCAAACTCACAATTCAAGCATGCATAAATTCTAACATAATGCATTAATAAATGCACTGGTTTACTACGGAATAACCTAATAGCGAATTACAAAATTAAATCTGAGAACATGCTAATAATCTACATAATTTTCTATGTAATGCTCAAGCCCATTTCTCAAATGCACATGTAAATGAAACACTACAAAGGTAATTATACATACTAAATGATGCTAGTAATTAAGTATACATACTACAAATAATTACAATTATGATGCTGTATTATTCTGCAAAAAACAAGCAAATAACTTATTGACCTTTTCGAAGCATTGTCTTTCCACAGAATCTGCCTCTAAGTTTTACCGCCAAATTACAAGTGGCTTTCTTGGAGTTACCTTATTGCTTAGCAATCTGTCTAGGCGAAACTAACTTTTCATTTATGAGTTATGAAAGTTATCATTCGGATCTGAATTGTAATCACACCCTCTGTCTCAATTCTGATTGGATGCTGCTGTGAACCGATCCAATCAAACTTAGTGGACAATGCCCCTCTTGCTGTCTGTCAACGTGGGGACTGATGAGAACATGCCCCGCTCACCCCCTGGGCTTCCCCCTGATCTTAGGACTAAGCTGTAAAACATAGGTGTGAAGTGGTGCGATCTATCACCTGTGCCGATTCAAGATTCCTGGTCTCTGGCTAGTCATGTAACCTTGCATAAGAGATTAACACTAGCCCGTGGCAACCTTGAGACATCAAACACTTGGCTGCGGTAATATTCCCAAGACAGATATTATAGCTTGCTTATATATGATTTTGTAGCTGGGGCTTAGCAAACGTGACAGTCTAGTTGGTCCTGAACAAAAATGGTGCCACTTGGACATTCATTGTGGTCACCACAGAGGCCATCTTGAAAATCTTGTTATTGCTACTACTCTTGAATGGATTGTGATATCAGCATGGTTTGTTATCTTTGCTCCTCCTAAACTGACAATCATATCAACATGGGGTTTTCACGAAAAATCTTCTTATGATATCTAGTTGATCCTAAATGAAAATGGTTCCACCTGGACATCTGATATGACCACCACATCAATCATTTTGAAATTCTTGTTATTGCTACTTCTCCTGAATGGATGGTTGTATCAGCATGAGGTTTACACTGGAAGAAATTTATATTTCCTAGTTTATCCAAAATGAAGATGGTGCCAATCTCATGTCTAATATGACTACCATGGCAGCCATCTTGAAAATATTCTTGTTGCTACTCCTGAATAGAAAGTGACATCAGCATGGAATTCCTGTCAGAAAACTCTTTGTGATGTCTGGTTGGTCCATCAATGATAAAGGTGCAGCCTGAGCATCCAATATGGCAGCCACATCTTAAAAATTCTGTTATCACTACTCTTCCAGAATGGATGGTCATAATGGTATCATTGGATTTTCAGAGAAAGACTTTTTATAATGTCTAATTGATACAAAATGAAAAGGTGCCAAACTGAAATCTAGTATGGCCACCATGGCAGCCATCTTAAAATTCTTGTTAATCTTACTCCTCTTAAACGGAAAGTATTATTGACATGGAGTTTTCACCAGGAAACTAGTTATGTTATCGTGAATGAAAATGGTGCCAATCTGACCTAACTATGGCTGTCACAATGTACATATTGAAAATCTTGGTGCTTATTCTCCTGAAGAGATGGTGGCATTAACATTAGCTTTTCATCAAAGTCTGCAAACGGCATCTAATTTATCCTAAATGAAAATGGTATTGATCTTTTGTCCAATATAACTGACACATTGGCTGATTTGAAAATCGTATTGCTCAAGAGCATCTGAAAGGGTTTCAACACATGGAATTAAAAAGAACAGTGGTCTTGAATTCCTGGAAATTCTTTTTGGATAGTAGAGCGCCTGTCCCTTCAAGAGATTCTTGTTCAAGATGGCATGGTCTGTGAGCCTATCCATTTACTTCCCATATTTAACTAGGTTTGTTAGCTCACTCGTAGAGATTTCCCCAAATGTTTGCTTTTAAAAATTAGCTGGAGAATGACTCCATCAAGGTCGGCTCAGCAGGACTCCAACCTACTCCCCACACTAGACAAGAACTGTCACTAATGATTCATAGATGCCAGCACAAGAGGATGCAATACAACTTGGTATTAAACTGTGTCAGTTAGAACTACGTACACATGCATTACAAAACTGATATTCTCAGAGATCTTTACATTACAAAGGAAATAGACAATAAAATAATTTACGTATACAAATTTACTTCAGATGAAGATATTTTGAATGAAACATTACATGGAAAACATTGCAAAATCTATTTCAAGGCATTTGAAAGAACATAGATAATCCACTAAGAGTGAATGGATATGATCCTTTACAAGAATGGCAATTGAATGTAACCTTGCCATTCCATCTTCTTCGTGAAGATGGAGCTGTCAACGCTGATAGTATCAGACCACTTTCATTGCCAGCAAGATTAGACACCTTCAAACAATTTATGATATCATATTGAACACCTACAATAAGAAGCATGTTGGTATTACCCAGGAAATAAATACATCAATTCTAACAGTCAATCATCATAATGTAGCATGTGTACTTGGCATAACACAGTACTGTGGCATCACTCGTGGCATTCATGCAGCTGAAAGGTGGCTAAAGCATGTGGCTGAACCAGAGAAATTTTACTTTGAATGTTTTATATGAAAACATCCCTTGCTTTACAAATCAGTGACCAGTGTTGCTTCTGATCTGCATCTGGTCAGTTTACGCGAATGCCACTTGATTTGGTTCCTTGACAACATTGTCACACTGCAGAAAAGAGCAGATCCTGATCGTGGCCCAAGCCATACAACACATATATGCACACTACCGATTACAGTGAAAGGGCTTCCAAAAGACGAGGTCACTTTAGATTGGAATCTGGAAGAATGAGATGGTGATCCAAATGTGGTTGTAAAGATCGAATAGTACTGAACAAGAATGATATTGCGAGATGCAGATTCAATCTATCTGAGGGAAGAAACAGTCATGCAGATGTTGCTCACCCAACATACATGTATATTTTGGGATTTACATCACAGCTTCATCTACATTGCAAGATCTACTTAATGATGCAGCAGAACGGTCTACCACTGCCATCAAAGGCAATGAGATCTCCTCATTGGAGAACTCATTCCAAGATCCAAGCATTATGGAAGATCCCATATACTCAGCCACCAAAGGAGTAGATCAGTCATGTAGTGATGAAGAGGACGCTGAATTGGATGACTTAGTACTTGACCATTCACATGGACTCTCGGATATTTTTGCTCATAGTGTAGCTCAGCTGTCCACAATCGAAGAGGTTTCTTCGCTGCCACAAAGAATGATGAACTAGAAGCAGAAGAACTTTTGAATGAATGCACTTTGATTCTTAAAAGCATTCCTATAACAAACACAAGCAGTTCTGCTCTAGCAAGTAGACCTTGTAACATCATGCCACATACGTCAACCATGCAGCCTGAAGAAGACTGGACAGTTCATTTAGATGGTTCGCTATCAAGACAATCATCTGTGTCAATAATTTCTTGCCTAAACCTTTCAGAAGATCATGAAATATCTACTGAAGGCAGCACAACATGTAACAGAAGATAGCACTTTAGCAGAAGAATGTAACGAACCATCAAAGTCAATAAAACCCCTGCCATTCAAGAAATATCAACCACCATGCCTTCTCTGCAAACCCCCACCTCCAGCAATTGGAAAAGATGATGATAAATGGAAACTAAAAGAATCCTTTATGACTGACTTGTAAAAAGTGGACAGATTGTTCAAGAACAAAGTGAAAAAGACCGTATTTTATTTGCTCCAGATCAGATAATTGCATCAAATTTGTTCATTCTCATGGAAGAAAATGTGAAGTACAGAAAATTCTTTCCAGAATTTCCTGTTCTTCACCTCATGAAATCCAAGATAACCATCTTGTTTAGTGCTTATAAACATGTGGCATATTCCATCTTCTGAAATTTCTTCAGGATGATGAGGACGAAACAGAGTGGACTAAATTAGTTACCATAACACATATTGAAACAACAAGAAGAAATATCTGAAGGCTATCTTCAACTCTCCATTTGGCAATCTTCGTAAGATTCGTTGAGTGTCTTGAGCCACCCACCGCAAAATCTCTGATAGAACACATGGCAGTGATGTCTGTCCTCAGAAGATCTTGAAGGCAAATGGGATGGAAAATATCTTGAATTCATTGATGCAGCTTGTGATAGCATTGGAACCTTCCTGCTTCATGTAGAATTGATGAGGCATTGTGATGAAATTGTTGGACTGTCGATAGCTGAGAGAATTAGTGGAACTCATGGATATAATTTGCTACTTTCCACAGTCAAAGCATCCTTGCCATTTGCGTTTGTAAATGGTGCTGCATCATATGGCACATTTTCTATCCATCTTCTGTGTGAACATTTTAGTGCTGGATATTTTCACCAGCAACTCAAAGCCTCACTTTTTGCAACACCACATCATGGAAGTGATACCAACTTCAGTTTGGATTCTCAACGTGAAATGGATCATCGTGATGCCCTGAAAACATTCAGACCATCAGCAGCATTAGAAGCTATTGTTCCAAGAATGTCAGCAATAGACATATTATTAAGTGCAGACGAATCGGTTTCAAAATGTAACACCAAAAAAAAAATACGTACTGTCAAAGAGGAAGATGAATTATATAAGCATGAGCAGTTTCTTGGAAAATATGTGACTGAGAGAGATCTACAACATGTAATACCAACTATAAGAATGATTCTGCGTTGAGGAACCCTACCGACACATGAAGATCAGGTACCACAGAACATAAATGAATTCAAGTCCACACCTTTGCCTGGGTGTATCTTGGTCAGAAAAACGTTGCAAATTGGAAATTGTCTCGTCAAAAGATACTTGTGTCAACAGAGCTTGTTTTCTCTTACTGAGTATGACATGACATGCCTTGACAATATTGATGCGTCCATTGTTCTAAAGCAACGTGTGAAAGCTGGAAAGAGTGCTACCATCACACGTGCAAAATTTAAACCTTGGAAGACTGATGTAACTGCAAAACAAGAAAAGAAAGAAAATGCTACTGAAGCTTGACAAATTCAACGAGCATACCACATTAGATATGAATATTGTCAAGCTGTTGTTACATCTGAGTGCACTAATGGAAATGTTTCAAAGTCCAAAGGTGTATGGACTGCTTCGGTTTCACTCTTGGCTGAGTTTAATAAGGATGAAAATAATGAAATTTCACCTAAGGGTGATCATCAAAAGAAGGACGCAAGCTTAATTCTACTTGAAGAGAAGAAAGTTCCTGTTCGTATCTCCCAAAGGACAACCACATACCTAGTAGAGTTTGCTGGGGTCAAATTTAAAGCATTTGGCGGATCTGGGCTTCAATATCTGCAGTACGTACAAAACGGAGTTTTGAGGTGGTTGCTGAAAGAATTCTTGTTTGCATCACATGTTGTTATATGTGAAGAGAAGTATTATTTCACCCCAAATGGCCTAAAATCCATGACTAGGGCGAAAAGAACCAAAGAAATTAAAACTGACATCTACCACTTAAAAGATGACGGTGAGATTATCAGCGCAGAAAATATTACCAAACCTGCAGTCACTAAAGCCATGAAGGGGAAAAAATGATCAGCAATTTTCTGACTAGTCATGTGAGAGAACTTTGAATCATGAAAGATATCGTTCTAGATATAGATAGTGAGTATTATCTCAGTCTATTCGCATGTGATACTCCTGAGCATCACAAAGAGATACCATGTAAACAGTGGATATCCCAGTATGGTCCCATTTTGCATCAGACAAAGGATATTTAAGTTCTGAGGAGTTGGACATCAAGCAAAAGAAAGGTAAGGCAGAGCTAGCTCAGTCAGATTGACTTTGTTATATTGCAACCAGACTTAAAAAAGGAGATAATGTTGTCAGCTATGTATCTTCAGAGGACATTGATAGTATTCCCATACATATTCTAGCTGTTGCATTGTATTTGCCTCGAAAGAATCTTGTCAATGTCATCATCAGAAAGCCTGGAAATGCTGGTAAGCTCGATATCTACAACATCACAGGAATCATCAGGGCTATTGAAATGAGATATAATGAAGACAAAATAGCGGTGATTCTGTCTTTCATTCTCAGCTTGGGTAGTAACAACTTTATTCCTAAATTTTATGGGATCTCACACGCAGAGTGGTTGAAAGGTATATTTGAAAATGAAACCTTCAGGAGAAATCTCTTAAGATCCGCTTAAGACCAGACTCTGGGCATCTCAGTGTAACCATTGACCCGGGGGGGGGGGGGTTTACATAAGTCTGCTGAAGAACCTCTACTGCCCTAGCAAGCATGATGCTGAAAGACTTCCCTTGGAAGAAGTAAGACAATTAAAGATAAAACTGCCTGGGAAAGGTGTAAGAAGCCCAAAGTTGTGGATGCTTCCAGTTACTGCATTTATTTTGCAGGAAGAGACGAGATGTTTGAAGATATAACCAATACTTCAGACTGTGGCTGAACAAGTAATGAATGCATACAATTCTTTCAATATAGCCTCCCTGTTAATTCATATTGGTTAATTGGATCTGTATATTTCCCAGTATACTTGCAACTGTATCAGTTTTAGTCATAACAGTATGAATTTTGTCTCAATAGATTTTGAACTACTATGTAGTGGTTTTCATATCAACATTCTACATTGCTTTGGCATTTTTTAGATTGACTTTAATTCAAATTTGCCTTACGTTTTGATCATAAATATGTATTCAATATAATTATGTGGTTTCACCATAATAGAACAATATGTATTGATTTGTCTGCCATGAAGAAAGAATCCTAGAACTCAATAGCCCCTGGCTAGTGTCTCAGGTTTGCTGGAAGCACACACACACACACACACAGATGTGTGTGTGTGTGTGTAGACACCCACACAAACAAGAACATTTAGTTAAGCAAAATGTTGATTTGGAAAGTTAATATTTTTCATTCATCATTTTTTTGTTCACACTGTTTATCTTTACAGTTAAGCTAATACAGCATGTAGTGTGCGTGTGTGTATGTGGATGTTTTCAATTGAATCTAAAGTGTATGTGTCAGATATTATGATATTATAATTTAAATACATGTATTTAAATTATAATTTGAAATAAGTCTAGGATGGAGTCGGCATGTCGATGTATGCTCTCAGAAAGTATATATACTTTCAGTGATTGCATACATTCGGTATAAAAGTATTTTTACTACTACATTCATAAATAGTTGACTTGTTTTTGATAGACTAAAGAACAATTATCCCATATGTTTCAGTTAACATGCAGAACAGCATTTTGTGTAGTTGGTTTAATTTCCGTTATTGGCTATCTATTCAAAATTTATGTTGCTTTATTTTCACCAACTTAAATGACACACTGAAAAATTATGTTGATTTAAATCTATATCAGATTTTCTTCAGATGCAAATATGTAAAATGCATTTTATTTTTTATCAGCAAAAAATCATAAAAAAATATAATGCCTCAAAAAAGGGAACTCTCGTGAAACTAAGAAAACTCTCATGAAAATACTTTCCTATCAGTTTTGATTGAAAAATCTGGCTATTTAAGTTTTTTGCTAGCTGTAAATTTCTTTCTAAGATAAGTATATATCAGTGGTTTACACAAAATTTACTGGTAAATGGTATTAAACAGGAACTAAATATATCTGATGGACAATGCATAAATGCTGCTCTTGTATTATGTTTAATGTATGTCATTAGTTTAATACCAAGTTGTATTGCATCCTTTGATGCTGGCACCTATTAATCATTAGTGACAGTTCTTGTCTGGTGTGGGGAGTAGACTGGAGTCCTGCTGAGCTGACCTTGATGGGGTCATTCTCAGCTAATTTTAAAAGCAAAAACATTTGGAAAAATCTCTAGGAGTGAGCTCACCTGGCCAAAAGTCCAAGAGAGCTTATGGTACCTCCATCATCCATCTGTTTAATGTCCGTCTTGGGAACTATGGTACCTCAGTTGTTTGACTGTCAGACTCAGTATGTCCCTGGAGAAAAATACTTAGCTCCTGTTTACTCAGCATAATGAATTTAAAGTGCCATTAAAAACCAACTAAACCCCAAAAGTTGCTTGTTTACCACTCTGGAACCCATATTTCTGATCCAGTTTTGACCAGATTTGTTATGCAGACTTGTATCATCAGGATCACAGACAAATTTGTTAATGAGCAATTGCCATGCATATTAATGAGGATCTTGCACTTGACTGCCTGTGGATGTTACCACTTTGGAGACGATATTTTGAGAAATAATTGGAATCTAGAGTAAAATTCATTCATATTAATTAAATGATTTTGATTTGTTTAGTTAACTTGTTACCACTCTGGAGGTCATATGTGTAGTTCTGATCCAACTTTGACCAAACTCAGAATATTAAATTATGTCATTAAGATCTTGGATGAGCTTTGATAATGTGAATGATCCACAGATATTAATGAGTTGATCTTCCATTTCATTAGCTAAGTTTGCTACCATTTTGGAGGCCAGAGCTCTGATCCAGTTGTGTCCAAACTTGAAGTTTGGGCTTACATCATCATGAGTGTGGTAATGAGTGTGATCCACACAGAATGTGGTTTATCTTGCAGCTGATTGGCTGAGCTTGTTATCAAAGAAAGGTCTGATTATTTTATTACAAAAGTTAATACAAAATTTTAAAATTCAAATAAAAAGTGGTGAAAGTGCCAATGCCTAATGATGTTGTGATGTTGTAGTATCATGAATAACAATAAATCACACGATGTTGTATGGGGCAATGGAAAAGCATCTCACAGGTATTGTGAAATAAATGCTTATATCTCGTAAGTTTGATACAGAACAAGATCCATGCTAAAAGCATCTAATTGGTCGAGTGTGTTGCCATTCCATAGGCCAAATATCGGTGTAGATTTTCATTAGACTTTAAGCTTTTGTCATCAAGATTTTGGATCATTTACATAATAAATGAGATATTAATTAGGTAATCATACATCTGATTGGCTAGGCTTGTTAAAACATGAGAGGCAGTATTTCTGACCCAATTTTGATCACACTTGGTATATAGGCTTGCATTTTCAAGACATCCAGTTAGTTTTATTATGAGTGAGATCTATTCATATTGCTTGGTTGAGATTCTTACTATGTACTTGAGAGATGAGATTTCTGACCCAGATGAAATCAGTAAATAGATGTGTCATAAAGATTTCAGATGAGTACAATTATGACTGGATCTATATACATTTATGACTGGATCTATGTACAGTTATGACTAGATTTATTTACAGTCATGACTGGATCTATGTACAATTATGGCTGGATCTATGTACAACTATGACTGGATCTATGTACAATTATGACTGGATCTATGTACAATTATGACTGGATCTATTTACAATTATGACTGGATCTATTCACAATTATCACTGGCTCCATGTACAGTTATGACTAGATCTATATACAATTATGACTGGATCTGTGTACATTTATGACTGGAGTGGATCTGTGTACATTTATGACTGGATCTATTTACAGTTATGACTTGATCTATGTACAATTATGACTGGAACTATGTACTTTACTTAAGTCTTTATCTTTCAAAAGAATTATCATCAGACTATAGTAAAATAGGTAAAATTTACATGATTTAAAAGCTGGTACATGAAAAACATCAGATGATTTCCAAACTCATTTTAAAATGCTCTTAGTGATTCACTACAGTGATTCTCCTAATAAGAGCACTCAGTAATGTTTTTGTTGAATAATGTTTTTGTTGAAGAATTATGTATTATAGTGGTTATTGTCCAGCTGAATAATAAACTGAAATAGATACTGTAATGACAAGAAGAGATTATATGAATGAATTATATTTTCTATCCAATAAAGATAACAGGAAAAGAAAGGATTAATGTATAAAAGTAGATTTATAAATCAGTAAAAGAATTACCCTTTCAAGGTGAAATGAGCAGTGACCTTTCTGTACCATTAAATTTTGTGACTTTTTCTTTTATTTCTTAATCTCCTGTTTCCGTATTTGATGCCTCATTTAAAAATTTACAAATATTTAACAATTATTTATGTTTTTCATACAAGATTGTATCAGACATATACATTGGTCATTTGATATATCTGAATCTTACATCAATAGTTTTTCAAAACTGTGTGAAATGTGAAATTTTTATCTTGATTCAAATGATGATTCTTTTATTTCCCAATTTATTGTTTCATTATTTGATGCTTCAGTTAAAACTAACCTAAAATTAACAGGAATTTATGTTTATTTATACATGATTATATCAAAGATATATTTTACAAACAATACATTGGTCATTTGATATTCTAAATAGTAAATCAGTATATTTTGTAAGCTGTTTTTTTTTAAAATGTGAACTTCTCCTGTATTCAGTTATATGAGGTTAGAAAATAATACAAGAAAACAACACCTTAAATATGATTTACTCTCATTCTTTTTTATAAACATTTTGCAGTATTTTCTGTCATTTTATGCAAACTGTAAATCTTCTTATTATAATTTTTTGTATGAAAATTAAAGGATTGTGCAAAAGATTTGAAACTTCTGTGTTTGAAAATATATGATACAGTAAATTAATTTTAATTTTTATGGATAGATAGTGTACCAAAAATTAGAGGGTGTGAAAAGTTAAAAGAATTAAGGTAATTAACATAGCATTGTTTTCTTAGATTGCCATAATAGCCTCCTTAGTGAAATGGTGGATATCAGGCCCACTTGGCCTTTTACTTTCTGTTTATATTGAAATGAAAATGGTTTATAGATGCCATTAATTTCAATGGCTTAATGAAAGGAAACTCCCATCCAGAAAAGTCATCAGAATTCTTGTTAAAAATCCCGTAATATTTGAATTGTCAAGACATTACAAGAATTATTTTAAATGGTCTAATTTTATATTTCATGATATATTTTACAATAGGTGGTAAGAATTAAATAAATGAGCAGTGGATTTGATAACTACTCAAACAACACATGTAATAATTGTTAAACTTTTGTATTCTTCAGGGTTTTTTTCGAAGAGCACTACAGGATGTTGGAGACCCAGCCAGAAAGAAGTGTTTTTATAATAAGAATTGTGAAATAACTGTACTGACAAGAAACAGATGCCAATATTGTCGTTTGCAAAAGTGTTTAGCATTGGGCATGTCCAGATCAGGTTGGTAAATTTTCACATATAATAAGTCTAAAATTAAAATGTTATTTTTTTTTAGCTCACTGGGATGGAAGGCCAGATTAGCATATACTTTAGTCCTGCATTTGTTGTGCATTGTGTGGCATCTCATGTGGTGTGCACTGATCAGCATTTGTAATTTTTACTGAACCAGTGTCCATATAAATGTGACATTACATCCTTTTATGAAAACCTTTCAAGTTTTTACAAATTATGCTAGCTTCCCTACAATATGGAGTTCATTGCTATAAATAGATATACCCATATATGACCCCTTTACAAGAACCACTAAATAGAATTGGACAAAATTAACAGAAAGTAATCTTTCCTTGAGCATACATGTGATTCTACCAAGGGTAGGACAAAAATAACATTTTAAAGGCCACCCACCAGTCATAGAATTTAATAGCTGAAATCAACCACTTTTGAAAAATGAAAGATTTTAATTTTTTAAATGGTATTTTTATGCATTCCAAACCAACATTGCAGAAACCAGAGACAATCAGACTATTGGTGACCAGAAATGTGAAACTGGTGCAGTGATGTATGGCTGAGCAATTGACTTAAGAAAGCTAACATGTTTACAACAAAATGTTAATTGATTATCTTATGATTATAATTTGGAGAGTTGATAGCCAAATACAGAATGTTGTATGAGATATTGTAAGTAAATAAGAGATCAAAGGTGGTCCATGATGGCTTTCAATTCTTTGAATAATAATAATAGGCCAACATTTGGCAGACATGAGATAAAAAGGAGAGACCAACCAATAATGATTTCAGCAGAAATACTTAAGTTAATACTTTTTGGTATTGTTTAATTGTTATCACTTTTGTTCAGTATATTTTCAGAGAAATATTTAAGGGCAGCTCATATATTTTTTCTTCAGTTCATGTCAAAATACCAAAATGTGTACATTCTTCAGTGCTGAAATTCCACTGTGTAAGAAATATGTGACACGGAATACATCTGTCCATCTTGGTGAACTTCCTTCTTGGGATAAACTTAGCTTGGAGGAGTATTGGAGAGCAGTCAGTTGCCTTAAAAAACTCAGCCACAGGAAAACTGGAGTTTTAATATCTTTGCTGGCTGAGCATGGTTGTTTTGTTATTGCTACATTTTAATGCTGATACAGAGATTACATTATCCATTGATCACAAATCACAAAATGGTTGAAATGAAATCTAGACCAGAAACTATTGAGAGCCTGCTAAGTGTGAAACTTAATAATCACAATGAATGGCATCAGTAGTCACCAGTCTATGATCTTGTGAAGAAAAATAAAAATGCTTTTGGGTTTCATCTTATTTTTTAATAACTTAGCATGCAGTGAACTATAAGATATTCAGCTCTTTCGTTTTCATTTAATTGATCAATTGTATCGGTTCAGTATTAACATTTGTCCCAAAAATCTGATTAATGTTCAAAATTTGCTGTTTTATTATAGTGTGAAAAAAATACATATAAAAAGAAATCCACTTATTTTCTTTTCAGTCCATTAAAACAGGTCAAATTTATGAAAATAAAAAATCTACTGGTCTAAAAGCTACTGGTCAAAATTTGTAAATCTTCCAGTTTGATGTCCTGGTTCTGTCACATGTATGCTTGAGACCTTTCAGGTTTGTTTAGATGTTTGACTTCAGATATGGCCATCATTACTGCATAATGAAAAAAGCTTTTTAAATAGTTTCTTCATAAGAACCTTTAAACATAATTCTTGCAGACTTGACAGAAAGCATTCTGGAATAAAGACCTTTCAGATTGTTACAGATGATTTATATCTGCTATCAAAAATAGCCACCATTACTAAAAGCTGCAAAACCTTCATGTTGCTACATGTAAGAGAGCACTCATCATAATTTTCCAAATTTGCACATCTACCATCAATAGCATCCTGATATAAAGGTCTTTCAGTTTGTTTGTTTGTTTGTTTTTTTTTCTTACAAATGATGCTGATCCACTATTCAATATGACCAGAAGAAATTTAATTGACTTCTCTAAAATTTGCTCAAGAGAAGCGAAGTAAATTTGACAGAATGCATTATTACAGATTATTTGTTAAATGGTGTACTACAGTAACATAAGTAAGGTAAGTAATATCAGGCCCACTTGAACCTCTGCAATGTACTCAGAATTTGTACTGTGTACTCTTGATGGATCAGATGTTAGCATAGGTTGGTCTATGAATTGAAGGAAATAAGACAGACTTTCATAGGTAACCATGCCAAACTTGAACCCCAAGTGACAATTTTAATTACAAAATACATTGTAATAACAAACATTTTCTAACTGTGAATGCTCTGGATTGACCTAAAAATTGTCATGGCATGTGGCAAGAGGCCATTCTCTATCTGTGTGTGAGATTGTGTGTGTGTGTATCCATGTATGCATGTGTGTGCACACATGGGGTGGGGGGTGAAACAATCTGTATCAATACTTTTTCCATATCATTACAAGAGGTGAAGAATTGATACAAAGATACTTATCCTATTCAAGTTTCTTTAATCTTCATCAGTGTGAATAAATAAATATTAGTCATTTGCCTTTTTATTCTTTAAACTGAGATATCGTCTAAAACAGTCATAGCAGACACATGCATTTATCTTTGTAGGTAACAAAGAAGAACTAATGACAACACCCGTTTGCCTTCTACAACTTTAGCAAACACAAGGCATACATGCCAATCATTACTCATTTGGCGTAATCATTACACTTTTTTTTTCACCAAATTATGTTTTCCGTGAGACTGCATATTGATTACGCTTTTTTGCTACAGTAAAAAATAAAATAAAAATAAAGCAAACAAAATTTAATTTGTCATTTTATTATTATCTCTTTAATTCCACTCATAAATTTGAGAATATTTGTAAAAAAAAGTGACTGCTGCGTAAGAATAGTATAAGAGTATTTTCTTTATTTGCTATTGATAGCAACTGTATATGACCCATTTTGAAGAAAACAGACTGATTTCTTCAACATTGATCTTTGCCTAACAGATTAATTTTATTGATCACGTAGTTATTTAGTGAACCAGAAAATGGCACCAGATGTTAAATGAAATGCTTTACGGTGTGAGTTTTGGATGTTATATGATGGAAATGTTGGAGCAGATGGATTTTTCAAAATTCTAAACATGTCAGATCAGAAATAGTGACAAATCAGAGCACCTGACCGTGATCATTGCACAATCACAATCATTCAGTGAAAGTTACACATGTAGAATAGTTGAAGCAAGTGCTGAATATAAATAATTTTTCGGTATATTTTGTGTTTGTATTCTGGTTCTAATCCATATGGAGTTTGCCATTTGTGACAAGATTTTTGACCAGCTGCAGAACCAGGTTAGTGGTAAAAATGTGTCTTTTTCATACATGCTGTAATTCTGGCATGTAATATATAGATTACACTTTCTGTGCCCAAATTTTGCTTTTTTTGCTACCTATAATATCAATAATTACGCTTATATCTCTCGGGGGGGGGGGGGTTGGCATGTATGAAAAGGGACTAACATGTGGTTTGAAATCTGCCCCCACAATCCATGCTGATTATTTAATCCCGTTGGTATCAGCATAAAGAAGACATTCCAGATTTGTTCTGCATGTGATTTATATATTTGACTGATTATTTGATAACCACTTTTGTGCAAAGTTTTGCAGTTGCTTTGCAATTTGTCTACTTGTATCGCAGATGAGGGCTACACTTCTGGTGTGTCACAGTTATATTCAATTCTGATAGATGGTTATTGTTTGTTTAGGTCCAGAGTAAAACAAGAACCACTAATCAGAACTTGAACTTGTTCACTGGGCGACACACCAAAAGTATTAGCATCCAGACTCAATGTAAACTTCATGCAGAAGTTGTTATTAAATGATCTGTAAAACGTACTTAAATAATACATGGGGTATAAGTTTGAAATGTCACCTTTTATGCTGATATATGTAATCAGAGACTGAATGTGCTATCTATGGAGTAAAAATCTGACTTCAGAGAAATGTTGCCACTGATCACAAACTTTATTAAAGTTGACTTCAACATTCTTATTCAGTCTTGTGATATGTAATATCTGTTTTTCAGCACATCTTTTTTGATGTACTTAACTTCAGTTGAATTGGGTTGTTCTACTTTGTTTACTTTACCTATGCAGATTAGCTAAATGGACTCACCCACAGCAGAATTTGACATGACACATCACCCTAGCTAATGTCAGCCAATTAAGTAATCTCTGAAAGGTGGTTGTATATCTCTGACTGCCTTAACTCTTAAATGTATTAGCTGTATGCCTTGAGGACAGGTTTCCTTGAGCTTTGAGCAGGACTGTTTAAATGTTCATAACATACTACAGATTACATATATATATTGTCGGGGTCAAGAAATATTGGGGGTGTTTTTGTTGTTGAAAAACTTTTGGGATAAAATTCCAGAAAATCTTGGGGTTTTTTTTAACATTGCCAGGTCCAGGGTGTGTCTCCAGAATAGTTTTTTTTGTGTGTGACACATTGTGTTATGGCAGGTATGGAAGTGGGTGTTGTCAAAAATTTCTCTTTTTCACTCACAGAAATGAGTGTATGTCTGCAGCAGTTGTTTTGCATCTGCAGGAAGTAGAATGTGAAGGAATTGATTGTTAGTCATCTCCACTCCGATACGTGGACTTGTTCTAGACAAAATTCTTCTTGCCTGAGGAAACTGCACTTTTTCTTCATTTTTGAAGATAACACTGTAATGCCTTCCAAATTTAAAGGAAATGTTTTGAAAGTGTTCATGCAGTAAAAAGCCAAGAGGAGTCATGCGCCTAATCAAATGGAGCAGCCTGAAATGGCCTTAAATAGTTTTAAAAATTCACTGACACCTAATAGGCATTCTGTTTGGAAGTATTTTTTGAATCTTGTCATGGATGAAAATGGAATATGAACAGATGTCTCTGTGATCTGCATACTAGAAACAACCAGTATGTCAACACATATAAAATGGCAACACCTTTTAATTACTGAGAGACCTTCAGAAGATGAAACAAACATCAATTTGATATGTGTATGGTATTATAGGCTATGTAACATAAATCATATAGTATCTATATACGACAAAGGTGTATTATTTCACCCCTTTATCTATCTACATCCCTATCTCTCTCTCTCTCTCCATATATATATATATATATATATATATATATATATATATATATAATCTAATGGGTAAGAGAGTTATAATTTGTTCCAAGCAGGAATCAAACGCAAGCCATGAATAATGGCCAACTATTGAACTGTTGCCTAGCTCCCATGCACCAGATGTATAAAAGGAAAGAAATAAGGCCCATTATGTTTTAATTTAAAATAAGCCCTTTTGACATCAATTTAGAGAATGTCTCATTTGCGTATATTTTGTGTTACAGTATTTTTGTACTGGAGGAATTTAGAGAATTCAAGGCAGGGTGAATGTACTTGCACAAGTAACTACTTGTACTTGATTAATTTTCCAGACTTGTTCATCAATGTTACCAGGTTACCAGATTTACAGACTTTTAATAAAAACAAATACATGTTGTGCTGACTTGGATCTGTCATTTCATTGGGATACAACAGATTAGGGTCAATGCCCTATTCATTTAGAGCTCTTGTACAACACAGTGCATACAGTAGGCACTGCACATGTTGCAAGTAAACATAAACACTGATCTGACTACATGTAATTGGATGCATGTCTAATATGTGATGTGCATGCATCTAATGTTAGCTGGGGCCCTACCATATGTATCTGTCTGAATTTTCTTTTGCATTAGGTGCTTTGTGATTCAGATAGGTTTACAAGTGCAGTTAGACTGGGTTGTCATTTTACTATTAGGTTCAACAGATGTGAAGCATACAAATCGGTTTATTTGAATTATCACTATTATTTCTTTAGACAGTCACAAATTTACATGTATATAGAGGTTATACAGGGAGCTGTATGGTGCAGCAAGAATGCAGATGTTAATCATGTACTATGCAGCACCCCAGGGCCAGTGGAGGAATTTGCATGCTAAATTATCTTCTTCATCTCCAACTAAAATATGCAGTACATTTACAGAATGAGTGAGAGGTCTACATGCATAGAGGATAGAGCAAGTTTTTATGAAACTGGTCTAATCTTCAAATTAAAATCTGTTTTTTTTTTAAAAAAGCTAATTAAATTCAAATTAAAACATTAATTACTATCTTAAGGGGACTTGTTGGTGAATAAGGATCTTTGAAAATACATTCTCCAAATTGAGATTATTTGTAATTTAATGGCCAAGTCTGGTGGTCTTAGAGCATTTGAATTCAACTTAACTGCTTTGCAAATGTGGAAAATAAAAGCTCCATATTAAAATAAAATGCACATGGAGGAACTTGTAAG
Organism: Megalonaias nervosa; assembly: GCA_016617855.1. Classification (NCBI taxonomy): domain Eukaryota; kingdom Metazoa; phylum Mollusca; class Bivalvia; order Unionida; family Unionidae; genus Megalonaias; species Megalonaias nervosa. The sequence goes on from JAECUM010092831.1 coordinate 197,445, forward strand.
TTAGTCCAGAATATCTTGGCATTGTTTTTCATTTAAGTCTTAGTGGAAGTGTTTTTAACTAGAACACTACAGCACAGCATGTGATGCAGGTAGGAAGGATCATTACATGTACATCTGGTATTATAAGTCTGATCATCTGTCAGCAAACTTAGAAAAATGACTGGTTTTGTCATTTTAGAAGAAGACTTTTTGTTGCAGGTACAGTTCATCTTACAGTTGGGTGCATACAGCATTGTAGTTTAACATTTGATTGCTGCACAAATTCAGTCCCATTAATCAAACACTGCACCTGTGTAGTTAACAAAGAAGTTATAGTACAAGAGAAATAAGATGTTATGAATATTCATCTGGGTTTTATGGCTTTTGGAGGGACTTAATTATATATAGATCACAGATGTTACACTTCAAGTACATGAGTTTAATCTGTATGGAATAATGTACCTATATCTCATTATTAACACATACATGCAGATTTTATATATATATATATATATATATATATATATATATATATATGTAAGAATGAATGAGTGGTAAATTCATATGCTAATGATACTCATATTTCATATCCTAATTTTAAGATGATAAACCACCAGAAAAAAAAATCTTTAATTTATTACAAAGATGCAGTTTATATAATAAGACCAGACATTTTATGTTATGATGTTATCTATCCCTCCCACCCTTCATCCGTCCATCCATCCATCCACCCACCCAGTAACTTGAGTTGTCTACCATTTACAGTCACCAAAACTTTGGGGATAACATGCAGTTGGGGTAAATAAGAATCCTATCTATTTTGGCTTCGAAAGCTCAGTTTAATGTTATTATGACTACAAGAAGAAAAATGGTTTCTGCAGATTATCTCAAGTTGACAACCATCTACATTTACCAAACATTGTAGATGGCTTGCACTTTGGATAAAGACACTGAAAGAAGCAAAATTGTCTCAAACAATGACTTGAGTTCTCCATCATCTTTGGATACAAAACATTGTGAAAAGCTTGTACTCAGGGTGATAATAATAATAATAATAATAATAATAATAATAATAATAATAATAAAAACTTTATTTAGAGAAGGTAACTCAGTTAGTTACGGAACTAATCTACCTTGAGGACTTCTAACTGTTATGTACAATATATATAGCATATACAACATGATGTGAAGAATCTGGCTTGACACTAAATAATTAAGTGATTTTAAAAGTCAAAGTATCAAGCCTGGAACACATGCACAGGCATCTGTGGACACATAAACATATATAAAAAATAAAATATCATCCTGCATTGAAAAATTCATCTGTGAAAATGATGCAAAATTACAGAAAAGCAGGCGGTATTTATTGTACTAGAACTGTTCAATTGTCTGAAGATTTCATCCATTTGAGACATTGATTGTGAAAAGAAGAAATGCTAGGTAAGGAAGATGCTTTTGATTAGGATGATCAAAGGTCATAGGTCAAGTTGACTTGGACTGAAAGAAGACAAAATGGTTTATGTACGAAAATTTATATTATCCACATCATTGAGAACTGTAGAATATTATTATGTATTTTTTATGGTATTCTTTTTTACCTTTATCTTCTATAAACCTTTTAAAAGATGTTAACAACTGTCCCTTTTATCCTTTATAGGGTAGGATTGTATCTTCATATTTATTTGGAAGGATTTATCTTCTTTAAAGTTTTATAACTTGTAATTTGCACAGTGCAGTCAGCATTGTGCCAACATGCTCCAGAACTATATACATACATCTACATGTGAGCACCCCTGATAAGTTGATTATGTCTTAAAGACGCAAAGAGATTAATATTAAATCTTATTCATCTGAAGTAAATGAACTGATTTCTTAGATCCATTAGGTCTACCAACTATCAAACTTCTGCTGTAATTTGAGATCTGGCAAGAAAAACAATTTTAAGAATTTAATTTCAGAAATTTTATCTGAAAGGGTCCACTTTTTTTCAAAACTGATTTGTTCAAGCCACAGTCTGGATCACCACAGAAAAATGCCTGTGGCATGTGACATTGTACCATCACCTGTTGTCCAAAGTGGACATTTCATGAGTTGGTTGAATATAGTCCTACACATGTTCATTAGTTGCTTTGTGTTGTGTCCATTGAGCCTCAGGGAAATAGGCAGCAGATACAGATAGATCCATGTCAAGGCCTTGTTACAGATATTCATTTCTTTTTGTATAGATCAGAGGAACTTTGTAGAGCTTCTTCAGGCAGTAATATTGCAATAGCACTTGATCAGATTTGAAACAGTTTTCTTTGGATTTAATGAATTGGGTGATTGGGTAAGTAAGAATAACATTATACAAAAACAGAGTGTCTCAAAATTTTCCAGACTTTTCAAGTTAGGATATTGTCCAGACACTGGTTTTCCCATGACAAAACCATGCTGTATGATAAGCAGCCAGGGGCGTACCTAAACTATTTGGCACCTTGGGCAGATCCTTCCTTTGGCACTCCCACAAATAATTTTAAAATGTAAACACACAGAAATATATATTATGTTTGCAAGTAGATGTTTTAACAGTACGGTGCTGTCATAAGCAATTGGAAATAGCTTTTACTTTGGCAAATTTTTCATTCGGTTTGAAAACTTGTACTGGTATTTAAACTCTTCCAATGGCACCATCCCTTCTGGATGACACCTGGGGCAGACCCACCACCCCCACCCCACCTTAGTACGCCACTGTAAGCAGCTCCCCATTTTCACAGCTTATGGCAAATTTAATCACTAAAAAATCCAAAAGTGAACTTTCTGGGCTCATTACAGAAAAAATATTATACTTGACCATTTGAACAAGTGACTATGTATTTGACTTATTTATTTAACGTCGTGAAGGCATTATTCTAGTGTGGGTGAGTTAAAATATCATGTTGGTAAGCCTTCTATTGTACTTTCAGCGGCCAAACTTGGACGCCGGTCTAGAAAGATGAGAGATCTGATCCGCAGTATAGAGGATAAACAGACAGAACAAGCACTTCATGGTCTACTGAGTTTGAATTCCGACATTGACCCTGCAAGGCAGCTAGTGGAGGCCATGGAACCAAATGGTCTAAATCGCACCGAGCTCAACCGACAAGAAATTAACCATCTGTCAGTTGCTGCATTACAGATGCTGCTAAAACAGAGAGCTCAAGCTGGTCCAAACTTTCCGAAATATAGTAGAGCTGAAACCTCCATGCTATCTGAATCTCCTGCAGTTTCCAAACCTGATATTGACTCTTCCATGACATCTGAAAATGAACAACCTTTGGATCTCTCAGACGAGTCCAATTCCACATCATCCCAAGACAAAAATTATGGAATTCCATTGAATTTGGTCACTTCTGCATCCAGATCTATGCCCACTCACTCACCATTTCCTCTTCAGTCTCCTCTTTCATTACAAACATATCCACACCAGCAAGTGGTCATCAAAACAGAGAATGAAGAAGAGGATAGGATATTTGCCCACTTTCCAACAGCAGTAGGTCCATCTATGAATTTATCAACCCGGAATAGTCCGATACCAGAACAGATTAAAAAGGCACTCAGTGCTCAGCAGCAGTCGGTCATTGTTCAAAATATGACTCTTGACCTTCGTAAAAATATAAAAATGGAAGAAAAAATAAGTCGAAGTCCGATTAAAAAGCGTCCATATGTTCCAATGAGTGAAGTTGAGGAGGGAGAGGTGATCAACAAACAAACACGATTAGGCACTGATTCACGATACAGTAGCAGTAGTAGTAGTGATACCTCCCCTTCACCAGGAATACAGTCATCAGAATGTAGTCGAGTTGACATATTTCCCACAGGCATGATCAGTAATAGAGTAAACCAGATTTCTTCAGATTACATAACTGCACAGGCTCTACGAGGGCATCCATTACCTGTTATGACAAATGCCAGCCTTGAGAGACAAAATGTGTCACAAGCGGACAACAACACAGCTGTAGTTGCACCAATTGTGAAAAATAAATTTCCTTCACTACTTAGTAAAGAGGATGAAGCTCGACTTACAGTTCCTCTTTTGACGTACAAAATCCACGAGTCTTTCTTCAGTACCTTCACTTTCTTAAAGGCTCGACTTGCAGAAATGCAGTACAAAGTGCGGGAATTCAAAGGGCTTGACTCAATGGATGGAATGATCAACAGACTGATTGCTAAACACATTGAGGACTCTAATTTCCAGGTATTTTGTCTCTTTATTTCTTTGTTTATATATTTTGCTCAATTGGTAATAGACCAGAAGAGCTCATGGTATGGTCTGTTGTCTGTGTGTCAGTTAGCAAGCACCAGTTTGTTATCACTACTCCTACTAAACTAGATGGAGGATTGCCATGAAACTTTACACACACATTCATCCCATGCTTGTGCTGGTCCAAGATGAACATCCAGTATGGCCACCACAGCAGTCATCTTGAAAATCTTTATATCACCACATGAATGGATAGTCATATCAACATGGGGTTTTTACTAAAAGACTTCTTATGATGTCTAGATGGTCCTAAATGAAAATGGTGATGATCTGAAGTCGAATATGGCCACCATGGCAGCCATCTTGAAAAGCTTATTGCAACTCCTCTGAAAGAGAAACTTGTATTGACTTGGGGTTTTCACCAAAAGACTTTTTATGATGTCCAGTTGTCTTAAATGAACAGTCATCATGCCAATCTAACATCCAGTAAGGTCAATGCATGGTGGCCATCTTGGAAATCTAATTGCTTCTTCTCCAGAATGGAGGTAGTATCAGCATGAGGTTTTCACTAAAAGATATTTTATGATGTCTGGTTGATCCTAAATGAAAATGATGCAGATCTGACATCCATACTGACATGGAGATTTTACCAAATGACTTTTGATGTCTACTAGGTCATAAATGATAATGGTGCTGATCTTGGGTGTGATATGGTTGCCATAGTGGTCAGCCTGAAAATCTTATCATTACCTCAAATGAATGAACGATCACATCATCATGGGGTTTTCTCTAAAAGACTTCTTATAATGTTTTGTTAACTCATTAAACCCCAGGAGGTTTTTGTTGTTTTAGCCTGAAATGTGAGTAGGAACACATTTTGGGGGCTGTTTATTCCAAATTCCCATCTTATCCTACTTTTTGAGGCTAAAAAGTCTAAAATCCAGACACAAAATCGGATTCCAACCACGGGCGAATTTTTGGTGGGAAAAAATCGGGTCCAAGTAATTATGTTTTTTCCTCTGTATTTTGTAGTGCAACTAGAACATCCAGATTATTTGGTATCATTGTAGAGCTACATCTGTCTACCTTTCTATAATACCACCCACTTTAGTATATCTTAAATGACCTTGACATTACAGAGCACGGAAGTAGTCTACTACCTCCTGATGCATAAACGAGGTGCCAGGGGTTAATGAGTTAATTGTAAATTAACAGAGTACTGATCTGACATCCAGTATGAGACAATCCTGAAAATCTTGTTGTATCTGCTCCTGTTAAAGGGAAAGCCATTTTGACATCAGGTTTTCCACAGATGAGTTCTTTTAATGTCTACTTAGTCTTAATTGAAAATCACTAACCCTCAATATGGCCACCATGGCATACACGTGACATTAGATTGGCTTCTAAACCACTCGATTTTTTTTATTGACATGCAATTGATATTTTTGTACAAGGGGATTGAAAACAACAAGTGCATGTTTTGCCATAATAAGTAGTCTCTTCATTCTACAATAAAAAGTTTTGAACATAAATCAGATTAGGATTCTGATGGCAGTGTTGCAGTAATAATTAAATAATGAATCAGTATAATGTCAATTAATGAAAAAGGAAGAGTTGTTTATATTATAGTTCACTGCAAAGAATTGTTTAATAAAATCCAATAGTATTTTTAGTTTCCTTTACAAGATTGCTGTCTATTAACCACTGTTGACATTCATTGTGATTATTAAGCTTCATACTTTTGAGGCTGTCAGTAGTCTTCTGGTCCAGTTTTCCCTTCAGTCACTTTGCATTTTGTAAAGAATGGAGAATGTTCTCTCTGTATCAGCATTAGAATGTTGTAATGACTGGACAACTATGCCTGTAAAGAAGTTCCAGCTTCAGTTTCCTGTGACTGGCTTTGTAAGGTTGCTGACTGCTTATAAATACTTCTCCAAGTTATGTTCACCCCACAGAGGAAGTTCCTAACTTGACTTAAGATGTATTCCTGAGCCTCATCCTCAAAGGCTTCTTTCTCTTCATGGAATATATCCAAAAATCTGTAGGCAGGTTTCACCACTGTAAATAACAAAAAATAAGATTGATTTAGACTTTAAATAAACAGTGAAAAAATACATGATGTATTTATTCATTTATCAATAATTTTTCCCAACTATAAAATGAATTATTCTGCATATATATGCATATATATGGGGTTTTTTTTAACTTAATGTATGTGCATGAAATCTTCAAAAGTTAATGAAATACATACAAAAAATGCATACCTTTGAAACACACAGTTACAAATTCAAACCTTTGCTACTTGCCTGCACACACTTAAAGCCCTAATGCCGCCGTTACATGCAAAAAGTTGTATGTGCCAGATCTTCTGAAAAATACTGAATCTTGAAAGATATTGCGATCATTGGGTTCCATTAAAAGCAGATAATATCAACATTTCATCACACTTTAAGCCATGTAATTTCTCCCTTGAACTGAAAAACCTGGCCATTTCTTAACATGTACGAATTAATCAGATTTTGATAGGTGACATTTGTAAGTCTGCTGAATTCAGTCAAAAAAGATGGAACACAAAATTTGAAGATGTCACCATTGTAAACACACGAAGCTAACACAATGCTTTATCAGATTGTCTTCAGCCCAAGTTTGCCCTTCAAAGTATTCCAGTGCCCCAGCTGATCACCAATATTCATCCAAGTCTTATTTTTATCTAATGCATGCTTTTTCTTCTCATTTCCTCTTTAAAAAGCAGGCCCGTCTCTCTTCATTTCTTCTCAGATAAATTTTTGCACCATGTGTGAATGCTGTTGTCATTAGTTATTCATTAACAGAATTTGTCAAATGTATCACATTACTGCTTTTGGAGCACTCAAAAAAGAAAGGAATTACAAATTCTGCCTTCCGAACCTTAGTTAAATTTTTAAGGATGGTGAAATTTATGATAAATGGCGGCATTGGGACTTTAAACTCTGATGTCCAAACATTGTTGAACTTGTAATATGTTTTAGCCATTGATTTCTTAGCATTCGGAGAAAACATATTTCATCATGTTTTCATGAATTGAACAAAAATATGTAAGAGCTGCCCTTAAATATTCCTCTTTAAACAGCTAGAACAATGCAATAACAATTAAGTATGACACAAAAAAAATTAAAATACTTACTCTAGTATGTCTGCTGTTACGTATCGGCTCGTTTAAAGTAACACAAAGAAAAGAGTGACGACAACAAGCTTTGTAAATTTTAACAAAAATAATTTATTTCCCCAGAAAACACGGTGAAAAGGTGAAAATATGAAATAGGACTTACGATTTGCAAAGAAAATCAAAAAATTTGTCCTAAAACTGTGAAAAACACATAAGTCCTGTAAATAAACAGTTCTAATTGAAATAGTCTGAATCTCAATTCCGTTCCAAGATAGCGGATGATGACGTCAGACGAAGGTTTTTACACAAGTGTCCAGAATTTTCACTGTGAATCACAATTTGTACTGTTCTGTTCCAACTTAGAATTAATTTCACCAAATGTCTTTGTCCAAAGCCAGTTGTGTAGTTCTCTAGGGAAAATAATTATTATTTAAAAGATAGATGAAGTGCAGCTATCATCAGTAACAAAACACATGTTGTTCTACAGTCGTTCTACAGACGTACGAACAAACGACTCTTTCCAGCACAAAAGAATACCTTCTTCTCAAGGTATTAGAAACTCTATAAGATGTTACAATGTGTCTCCCTCTACAGTATTAAAATATGACTCTCTATGACTATTTCGCAGGTACCTGAGTATTTAAAGCAAACTAAAACGTCATTCCATGTACACGCATGAAGAACACATGGTGATTTTGAAATCTCGCCATCGCAGTATAGAATGTCAACAAGTATAAGTAGAAATGACCGTGGTCACAACCAATCATTTACATAGCTATTGCCGACTGTTTACTTGAATCGACATGCAAAAATCGTGCTCACGCGAGTCACATTTACGTTCTAAATAAACACAATGTTTCTATCAAAATGTCAGACCCTGCGAACATAATCATCATCACAATAAAAATTATAATAATAAAAAATAAAAATGAAACAGAAAGAATTCAAATTTCAACACACATGTAATTAAACTACATGGTCGTAACACTGCTAAAATCATTTAGTATGGTTGGTCTCTCGATTTTATCTCCCCTCAACCATAAGTCAGTTAGTTTCATCAAAGGTTCCATGGACATCATCACCACCTTTTATTCCTTTAATACTTCTAACACCTTAAAAAAATATCCCGCATTTGGCCTTTAACCTCCCGAATTCCATCATTAAAGTAATCGGTTAACAGCTTTGTGTTCACGTCAGCTGTTCATTAGCAATTCTTGCACCGATCATTGTATTGTTGGAACATTTTTGGTTCCAATATATTGGTTCAGGCTGGTTTCTCTGAAGTGATGATAGAGCATGTAAAAACACTGTGTTTGAGATTTTGTATGAAATTTTTTTTTTTAAATTCTTTTAATTTTCAAAAGTGGTAGATGTTCAGTAGAATCACATTTATGTGGTGGCTATCTTGAAAATATTGTATTTTCTACTCCTAAATGGATGGTTATATCAACATGGGGTTTTCACTTCTTGTGATGAATAGTTAGTCCTGAATAACAATGGTGCCAGTCAATGGCTGCCATGATTGTTGTCCTGAGGATTTTATTGTTGCTACTTCCCCTGAATGGATGATAATTATGTGGGATTTGACCAAAAGACTTGTAGTGATATCTGCTTTATCCTAAATGAAAATTGTGTCAATCTGACATCCAGCATGCTCACTACAGTAGCTAATTTTAAAAATCTTGTTATTGCTAAGATTATCAGAGATGGTTTCAACACTTAGCAGTCAAAAGGGAGAAATGGTCTTATCTTGAATTCCTTGAAATTCTTTTTGCTCATTAGAGCATCAGTCCCTTCAAAGGACTCTTGTTATTTCTCTGCACTTTCAGTAATTCATACATTATTTGATGTTTATTTTGTGTACATTAGTAAATGGTGAGTTCAAAGTAATATCCAAACATTCTTTAATAAGCATGTATCCATCTTTCTGGTAAAATCTTGCATATAAATAGCCATTTTTAAGTGCACATCTCCATCCCAGCATGCCTTGTGGGAGGGAAGCAGCTGCTAAAACTGCATAGAACAGAAAGATTTTCAGAGAAACTTGCATCATTCATGCCTGGTATATTGTTACCATTTAACTTTGTGTGTTAAATTAGTTTTGAAAATAGATCTTACATGCAGTGTTTCACTTTACCCTCATTTGTGCTTCAGAGACCCCCAAATTTTTAATTTGACCCTAAGTTTTTATACCAAAGTTTGGTTTTTTCACTCAGTCTGACCCCCAGCTCTGACATCAAGGGGATTATTTTACTCTTAGTCTTGCAACCCTTGGGGATACACTGCTGACAGGTGTTATGTGACATAAGCATTTTAATTAATAATGAACCTTTCAAGTGAAGAATCTGCAACATAGATAAAAGGAACCAACTCTTCTATTAGACATAACACATTATGACATCATCACTCTTTTACTATGAAGAGCTTTAAGGTGTTGAAATTTACACTAATGATATTTTTTAATTGGACATTGAAGGTATTACATTGAGTACAGTAAGTTATAACTTTTCTGATTGCAAGTGTCTGTCACTAGCAGCCTTTGTATTGTCAACACAGATTTTGTTTAAGATTTTTGTAGATGGGGTAATGTGAATGTACATTGTAACATGATGGGCAGAGTGGTCATCAGACTATGTGGAACCCATGTCATATCTAACTCAATATTATTAGAAGTAAGAATTCAGACCTATGTAGGCTTTTGTTTTTTGCTTTAATATGTAACTATTTTCTCTAATTTATGCTAAAATACATGTCACACTTCTAAGAAACCATTATCATTTCACTGCAGTTTTGTTACTGCCATGTCATTTTCCTGTAATGCAGTGGCTGTCATGAAGCTATCAGGATATTTTGATGGCATACAATGTCATGTCACATTTTTATTTGTCTTGAACGTAAAGGTTATCATATAAGGATATTACATGGAAGACACCTGCAATAACATACTGTACATCAGAAATATATGTGGAGGATTGAATTTCCTTTTTTACATGGATAAAGAATATCCACAAAATTAGACCCATAATGAAAGATAGTTTTATAAATTGGGTGTAAGCCTCAAGACAAACAGTGTTACCCACAAAATTTTACCCTCATAAAAATGATCAGCTTGCCCATTGCTTATTAAATCCCATAAATACACTGCACAGCTGTATGGACACACTTTATTGCTGTTCAGGCTGCATAAATCTACAACTACTGTATGTACTTTTAAGACAAGTCCAACTACAATCTTCACAGACCCAGATCTGCCAGTGCATAATGCACCGACAGATCTGGGTCTTTGCAGTTTGTTTAGAGTAATCAGTGGAACAAACAACATAGACCTTGATCTGCAGGTGCATCATGCTACAGCAGATCAGGGTCTTTGTTGTTTGAAGTTTGACTCGACTTATAAGCAAGTACAGGTGGTAATATTTAGTTGGTAATTTTAGATCTTTCCATTGCGGTTTCATAGGGTGGCCATATTTGTATCATGTGATATTCCAATATTACGGTAATGATATCACCTAGTGCTTGTTACTATAAAAACATTGATACACATTTATTATATGTGTCATTTATTTGCATGAGTATTAACTTTATGCTTGCATAGCTGTGAAACACTATTTGGGGACTTCTGTATCCTAGAGTTTAATGTTGTTATAGTTTGGACATTTTCAGTCTAGTTTCATCAGATTAGCTTGTTTTATAACAAGAAGCAGTAATTTATTGATTTTTCTTTTCCTCCATTGTTTTTATTGTAATTCTAAATTTTGAATTAATTTCATGAAATTGTCTTAATAAAATTTGGTGAATGATGTCCACCTTATGAATCATATCTGCTGGAATAATTAATAATTTTCATATTTCAACTTTTGTTTATGTATTTTTTTTATTCACTATTTTTAAAAGAAAGTTTTTATTATGATATCACATGAGTGGGTACTTAACTGAATATAGAAATACACAACACACAAATGAACCAGTTAGGCTGTTGTTGTTGTTGTTGTTGTTGTTGTATGGTTTAATGCCATTTTTCAGCACAAGATAGGCTATACATGGCAGCCAGTATATATGGTGGAGGAAGAACCCGGGAAAACCCCGGAAACAACCACCGACTGATGAGAAACTACTGGCAAGCTTTCTCACATACCCACATTGGCTGAATCTGAGACTCGAACCAACGCAGACAGAGGTGAGATGGCAGTGATCTGTAATGGTGAGCGCTTAAGACCACTCGGATACTCGGGGCCCCACCAGTTAGGTAATGAATCATACATATAAATACATTTATATGTATTAATTGATCAGTAGATAAAATTCTGTTCAGTACCACTGTGAATGTCATATTTTTAAATGAAATGAAGACTTGATAGCTATAAATTATCTTGCCCATCAACAGTTGTAGTTTATTCACAATATATGCAGCATTGTAAAAATAGCTTTTCTGCATACAGAAATAAATAAATAAATGCCCTCACATTATTAATGAATGAATTCCAGTGTGTTTCAGCATGTTCAACCTAAACGATGCCATGCAATATGTAGCAAAGTGTTTTTTACAGCAAAATTGAAAAAGCAGGGAAACTATAAATGAAAACACTTGTGACTGCCATCATAATGACACTTAATTCTTTTAATTGAATTCAGTATTAAATTGGTAATTGTAAAAATCATTATTTGCTTCTGCATGTAGGACATGCAGTGTGAGAAAATAATGCTATTCCATCCCCCAAAATTACTTGCATGACAAATATACAGAAATAAAGCTATATTTTCAAAGAATGTTTTCTTTTCAATTTCTTTATTTTAATAAGTATAGGAGAAAACCTCAGTAAGCTAAAACTTGAAAGCTTGTTTTGAAGAAATGTCTGGGTTTCATTTAAATTAACAGGATAGTTAGGTTCTTACTATATTTTTGTGCATGATGACTTTTAAGAATATGCACAAAGGAATTTAGTGAACATAAGCATCTTGATTCAAGTGTCATTTTTGACATTGATTCTAGTGTAAGCCAAAACTACCGTAAGTAATTACAAGGGAAAGACTAGTGTAACTTTTAAGATGCTGAACAACTGTAGGCAGCTATTTTCATAGAGTTATAAACATTTCATTTCTTGTGAGAGGAATACATATTTGGTACCTTTGTAAAGAAGACAAATTCAGGTCTGTGAAAATATGCTCATAAACAAGTTTAGTCTCAAACAGGTGACTATGCTGGTAAATCAAAACATAAGTTAGATAAATGTCATTGTATTCTCTTAAAAAGTTAAGCATTTAAAGAGTAACATATGGTCAGTTTTTGGACCATTGTGATGGTCTTATAAATCATGGCCTTGGTAAATGCAGTGCTATCTCCCATTTCAGGGAAAGCCACTTGTGGGTAATGATATTTCTACAGGTGTTCAAAAAATGAAATAGACAAAGTTTTAAGTTCTTTTCTTTATGGAAATAAATTTGAATAAAAACATATAACTTTGCACGAGATTAATTAAGTGAAACACCAAGACAGTTTTTTTGGTGAGCATATATCATTGGCATGTATAATTGCATTTTACCTGGACAAACCTGTCACCTGACAGACTTTCTCCAAAACTGGATCCAGCAAGCCTACTTTGCCGTAAGATAACGACAGAGTCACTGTTTGGATTTTTTTGTGTACATCAGAGTTTATGAAGATAGGGACTTTCATATTTACAAAAGAATTTTTGCCAGACTTGTATTAGTTGTTTTTCAGTAAACAAATTGATAATCAGCACTGTCATTGATTTAAAGGTCAAAATTCTTGAGTTAGATTTTTATCAGAAATGGCTTGTGGTGACAACATAAACAAAAACAAATGGATTATTATCATATCAGTTTGAGCATGAATAATTTCAGTTCAGCCACATGGTCATGTTTCCAACAAAACGAAGTTAATTATGGATTTAACCAAACTGAGCAACTGAGCAAATCTTAAACATATTTTAGATGAGTTAACTAATCATCTGTCCAGGATATTGGGTTCAGAGTTGAATGCAATAACAAATATGGTTGACTGCACTTACCACTTAAACATGTAAGAATACAAATTGCTAATACTCCATTATATTTGATATCTTTCTTTCAGGGACCAGATGGTCGACCTTTGAAAACTGGTGAGGTCTGTTGGAATTCCTTCCAGAAGTTGCTGAACAAAACCATTCAAGATGTGATAAACTTTGCAAAGAAAATTCCAGGCTTCACCAACCTGGATCAAGAAGACCAAATTAGCCTCATAAAAGGGGGTTGCTTTGAGGTAGGATAAGATGCTAGGCCTTTTCATTTAGTTTAAATTTCTGTAAATTCATTGATATTTATTGGTATCAAGTTTCATGAATTTGCAAAACGTGACATTTTTTATCAGGACTTAAATTCATGGATTTGGGGAGAGTTCTGTTGTTTTGAAACTTGGATCTATGTTAATTGGGTCTTTAAATTAATGGATTTGGGAAGGGTGCTGTTGTTTCCAGAGCAGGGTCTGTGTTAATTCGGTCTTTAAATTAATCTATTTGGGAACGGTCCTGTTGTTCTGAAACTTGGATAAGTGTTAATTGGGTCTTTAAATTAATGGATTTGGGAAGAGTTCTGCTGTTTCCAGAGTAGGATCTGTGTTAATTGGGTCTTTAAATTAATGGATTTGGGAAGAGTTCTGTTGTTTCCAGAGTAGGATCTGTGTTAATTGGGTCTTTAAATTAATGGATTTGGGAAGAGTTCTGCTGTTTCCAGAGTAGGATCTGTGTTAATTGGGTCTTTAAATTAATGGATTTAGGAAGAGTTCTGCTGTTTCCAGAAAAGGATCTGTGTTAATTGGGTCTTTAAATTAATGGATTTGGGAAGAGTTCTGTTGTTTCCAAAGTAAGATCATTGTTCCTTGAGTCTTTACATTAGTGTTTAATAGCTGCAATAACTTACCCCTCACTTTGAGCAGCTTTTACCTTTTCATATGAAAAAAATCTTGTCCATTCAATGTAATTACATTCTCCCACAGAATGGAGAATTGTCAGTTAGTTACAGTCCACTCATGATCCTCATATGACCATACCAAACCTGACAATTCTTACAATTTGACTGTTCAAAATAATAGTAAAAGTTATGGAAATAGAATTGTTGCAGTAAAATCCAGATATTAGTCTGCCTGTGTTCAATTTGGATCTGGGTTTCATATTAGAATCAGTGGAGTTGGTCAGAGAACCAGACTAACTTTACAGGAATACATCATATCTTTAAACTGCCTATATTTTTCATGCAAAGCATCGCATGATCAAGCTGTTGCTTATAGAATTCTCTATAAACAAAAGGCATCCAAGAAACAATTCGTGTTCAAAAATTTAAATGGCAAGAAACCATTTAAAAAGTTTAAAATAGCACAGAAGAATAAAAGGGAATGATGAGATTTCTTGGGGGAAAAGCAGAAAAGGCAACAATTAAGTTGATTGGACATCTTGTGTTAATTTGAGTATATCTCATGGTGGGAAAGATTATTGTTATCAACATGTGAAATTATAAAAAAACAAAACATATATTATGCCAAGTTGAGAGATAATAAAAAGCCATAGTTAAACATAATGTTTACTGTTGCTGCATCAGTCTCTGATTACCCTTCAGAACTTTTAAATGCATTTTTTCCAGCTGTACAATATCAGTACATGACAATTTATTACACCTTCCTGAAAATTGATTGTGATTTACAGAAAAATATTTACTGCGTTAATGAGAAGGTCTTGTTAGGATTGGCAGGTCTGTCATAACAGTAATCTTTTTCAAGGACACAGTGTGTCATATCATGAGCAGAGAAAAATTGCTTGTTTCGAGATAAAACCGCATTCAGTTCTCCCTTTAGCAATTCAATCTAGTGTTACATTTATCCAGTTTGTCTTCTCTCTCTATAACCCCTGCCTTTTTTCAGAAATTAGTTCTGGAAAGGTCCTCCTGGGCTACCACATTGTATCCAACCCTTTCAGAGTTAAGGTACACCCAAATTACAATAGGTTCATGGGTTAAAACAAAGGCCCTTCCAAGATAAATAGAAATTTGTATTTCTCTTGAATAATTGATTAAAACATCAGTTCTGTTGGGTTTTTTCTATTTTGCCATCGTATTTTAATACAGTGCATGACACCTTACATTATTATTGTGCGAGTCTGTATTGCTCATAGAGAACAAAAAAGTTAGCATATGAACATCTTTCTTATTAAAAAAGAATAGTCAGTTTGTCAAAGTGTCTGGTCAGATTGTACAAGTCACCAACTTTATACAGAAACCTCATGGTATGGGAATAGGAAATGGACTGAGATTCCCCTCTCCCCATTCTGCCATCATACCCTTTACAGGATTGAGATTGTGTCCAGTGGGTCCAGACTATGGAAGGGATTGGATTGGTTTCCACTCCTTTCCTATTATCCCAATGAATCTGTGTGGGATGTGGGGCCCTCCACCTCAGGGAAATCAGTCCATTATGCCCCCATGAACTACTGGATCCTGGACGCAGAGTAGATAGCAATAATTACTGTTTATTTTAACATGTTTAGTATTTTAATACTAAACATTTTAAAATAAACTAGTTATTGCTATTTTTAATATAATGTGCATTGTTATACTCTCCTAAAGAGGGCCTCAAGGGAGAATAGTCCTTGACTAATTAGTCACCCTCTATAAATAAAGCATTATTATTATTAGAGGTGATGCTGTGACTTGCATCCCATCATCATGGCCTTGTCCGGTGGCATCCACCAGGAAGGCTGGAGGCATAGAATCATCTAGGAAGACAAGGAGTCTCTTCTTTGTCCTGGAACTTCTAGTATAGACAGAACCCTGACAAATAAGTACAGTTGTTGGACCACAATGATCCTGTGTCACTTCCTTTGAAGGACATAGTGATGGCCAGCAACATTACTGTTAGGAGTGTTCAAATGATGATGCATTATCTATCCTTGTTGACTCCACTGAGTTCGAGGTAGAAACATCATTTGACTCCTCCTATCAAGCTTACCAGTTCCTCTGTTGGATGAAGAGGTATATGTAGTAATTCCACCAATAAAGCCTTGGTGACAGAAAATGAATACCAGTATTCACTTTCTGTCACCACGTCTTTCTCGGTATAACTTCTGATCTTTTTATAAGGCAATAAATGAAGGACTTGCACCTGAAACTATCTGGCCAAGTAGATCCTTTCTATTTTGGAAAAGATCTCTGGTACTCAACCACAGCCAGATCTCCAGCTTCTGAATTCCTCTGTGACTGAGAAAATATCACAGAGGTTCTAATATCACAAAGGTTCTTCATAGGCCAAAACATCATTAAGTGGTGTAGAGGATGGTCTGTTCCTTCTACCTTGAGACCTACAGTGTCTTCCATTTACAGTTTACAGTCAAAATATACCCAAACTGAAACATACCCAAGTCAAAATGTACCCAAATTAAAACATGACCCACACTCGCTTTAAATAATGACATAATTTTAGTGTATTGTGTTTCTTGACAGTGAAATGGAAATCAGCAGATGCAATGGAACTATCTTATAATCTAGCTTCAAAGCACATTAAAAAAAACGTCTTTAAGTTAAGAAGTATCACTTGAATATATTTATGTTGTGTTTTCCTATGTAGAATATTCTACGAACAAATCTGAAGCATGCTTGATGACTGCTTCATGTGTTTTAACCAGTAATCAAATGCACACGTTTCATACAGTTATTAGGGTCAGTTTTGAAAATTAATTCTATTTTCTATTTCGCAATAGAAACAGATATGTTTACATCTGATGACTAAAAGCTTACTTTTGACTTTTTATAATTAAAACAATGAGAACACAAAATTAATTCCCATTGTGTCTTTATTTGTGTTGCATTCCATGTTTCCATTTTGTATTTTATTTAAATTTCATTGCGTTCCGTAATTTCCATTGTGTATTCAAGTATACCAGCTTGAATCATTAGTAATACTCGGTTACTGTGACAATTAACTGCTCATGAAAAAAAAATGCTGAAAATGCCAAGAACAGAAGCACCATAAATTTAATGGATTTAGGTGATTTTTTCATGTCAGACAGCACATATTTCCAGTTCACTTGTCCGTATATGATACATTTGATTAATGTAATAGTTGCATTTTATAGGGCTACCATGCAAACAGATGCAAGAGGATATAATGCAAGAAAATTGTCATCCAGTGAACTTTTTTATGATAATTAACATCTCTGCCGAATGTTACATTGAATTGTTTGGATTGCAGGTGTTGAATGTTTCAAGTTCAGCTGATCTGATTAAACGTTTGTAGGAATAAAGGGATTTTAATGCAGCTAAATATTTTATAATACTCCTTAAAATCGCAGTATTTAACAAAAAGAAGTAAAGTATTACTGATGACTCAAGCTGGTGTGACTAAAATAAACAATGGAATGCAATGGAAATAAAATGAAATACAAAATGGAAAAATGGAACGCAACGAAAATAAAGACGCTATTAAAGCAGTCATCAATCAGATCGGTATCAGATCAGTTGGTAGAATTTTCTCCACAGGAAAACACAACATAAATATATTGAAATGATACTTCTTAATTTAAATGTGTAATTCTTAATGTGTATTCAAGCTAGATCATAAAGTTAAGATAGTTCCATTGCGTCTGCCGATTTCCATTGCTCATCCAGCCGGTCACTGTCATATGAAACACAATACACTAAAATTATATCATTATTTAAAGCGAGTGTGGGTCATGTTTTAATTTGTGTATGTTTTGACTTGGGTACATTTCGGTCTGGGTACATTTTGTCTTGGGTACATTTTGGTTTGGGTACATTTTGACCTGTTCCACTATTTACCAGGCACATTCCACAAAAGTAGCCCATTAAATCTCCAGTTAGATGTAGGTGCATCACAAGTGGGTATTACAACTGGAGCCTGGCCCAACTTTCCATTCAAACAAATTAAGCCATGGAGCAGAAAGTCCAGCTTCTGGTCACCATAGTTTTTCCCATGCTGACCTTTTCTCAGCTACTTCATTTAGCATGCTGAAGGAGGCCAGTCTAAACCCAACTGGAAACTGGGGGCAAGATATCACTGCATTCACTTTCTTGGTGGAACTTCTACACATCCACTGTGACATTGCACTAGACTCCTCAGTGGTTTTGTTTAACCATAGTAAAGACCTTATAAGGCTCTGTTAGAAGCCAAGACCCTCTTTGGAGGACTTAATCCCACCAAGTTTTCACAAAATTTGAAGGATCATCATCAAAGATCCTTTGCAGCCGGTCTTGGTCCATTGCAGTTGACCAGGAAGCATACTAATGCCAACTGTCCACAGGGGCCACCAGCTAAATTCTTCAAACAGATGCAACACCAGTCCAATCCACAACCTAAAATGAGACCTGCTCCTCATTATTTGGATCCGCGGGATGGAAATTGCCTCTTTCAGAGGCTTGGTCAAGCATCATGATCAACGGGTGATCCAATATGTTATGAGCAAGGCTTACTGACTTCAGTTTTGGGTACAACCCCATCTATCAGGGACCCCATGTTTTTTCACCAGTCAAATCTGGTGAAATTAAGGAAAGAGGTGCATACCCTTTAGCAGAAAGGGGAAATTAAAAAGGGTCCTGATTGATCAGTCTCCCATATTGTAACATCAGATCTTCTTGGTCATCAAGAAGAGTGGGAAATTTTGTATCATAATCAATCTCTTCCATTAAATTGGTTTCTTCTGGAGGAACATTTTAAGATGGAGACTACTTCTTCATTCAGGA
Source organism: Megalonaias nervosa (assembly GCA_016617855.1). Lineage (NCBI taxonomy): Eukaryota > Metazoa > Mollusca > Bivalvia > Unionida > Unionidae > Megalonaias > Megalonaias nervosa. Next base: position 216,527 of record JAECUM010092831.1, read on the forward strand.
ATGCAATGTGTCCATCAGATTGGATGGTCTTCAATGATGTTCAGGTAGTCTATTTGCACATCTGTCTTTTCCTCCACATCAAAAGTATATCTAGTTTTGCCTGGACCAGGAAGTGTTTCAATTTCAGATTGTGTCATTTGTAATTGCTTCTGCACCCCGAGTCTTTACTCAGGTTATGAGAGTAGTAGTGTCCTACCTTCATTATAGGAATTTCGATTCTACAATATTTTGATGACTAGCTCATCCCCAGTATTCAAGTTCAGTCCCTCCATAAAGATATGTTCACAGTAACTCTGTTGGGTCTTTTACTCAACCTAGAGAAGTCAAAACTCCTCTCAGGATTTTGTTCACATGGGGATAAACTTTCTCATGAAACAGAGCTTAGTCTGGCTCCACTGGATTGGATAGATTGAATCCTGGCACTTCTAGAGTCACTGTGAGTAAAAACATCATTGTTTGCATGCCTTTACCCTATCAGGAATCTTCAATGCCACAGCAGGTCTGGTTCGCTTAGGATATCTCCATATTTGCTGTCTAGAGTATCTCCTTTTCGCAAGGCAGAAACCAGAGATTATCTATCAGCTCTGATTCCACTATGACCAGGCTTTCATCACTATTTGTATTGATGAATGAATGAGGACAGATTCCTGAATGGGGTTCCCATGCATGCACCACCACCCCACTCATATCTTTGTGCCAACATGTCAGACTCCAGTAGGCGCACATTTAGAGCCTTAGGGCATAATTCTCCAGGCTTGTTGGATTCGGGATGGATCATCCCTCCACATCAACAACCAAGAAATGAAGAAGTATTTCTAGTGTTGCATGGGTGCATCATCAGAGTATGGAGTCAATGTGTCATGGTCTCGTACAATTTGTCACCTTCCCCTTCTCTTTGCTTGGAGGTCTGTAACTTCCTCAGTTGGGCCACCTTGGCGAACTTCATACTTCGAGTTTGCCACATTCCAAAGAAGAAGGGTTTTTTCGAACAGTCTGTTTAGGTCAGGCTAAACAGTCCTCATGGAATGGACTCTTCACTGCTCTAAAACAGAGTCCCTTTTCTCACTATGGGGAAAGTCTCAGGTTGATTGTTTGCGACTAGGCTCAACAATAAATATCCCTTCTATTTCACCCCAGTCCCAGTCAAGAGAAGATGAACAGTTGATGCATTCAGCTTCCAGTGGGCTTCTTTGTTCATGTGTGTCTTCGTTCAGTTCTGAATGCTATCTGAACTTCTACAGTCAGAACTTACACTGCTTGTATCATTCTCGTAACCCCACTGGGGCAGTGATTGTGGCTCAACAGTTTTTTATACCTGCAAATAGATCAACCCAGGTCTCCATCTCATAGTAGGGATATTCTGTCATAAAATGGGCTCCCTACACAACAACCTAACATTCTCCAACTTTTCAAGCAACGTATCTGTCAGAACAAGTTTTTGGGGCCAGGTTGCCAGCTGCACCATTCAGACCAGGAGAGCTTCGACATTCAGGATCTATGATGCCAGGTGGAGAATCTTCTGTGATTGGTGCAGTAGGAAGCATGTTCAACCTAGCTGCCCCCTAGTAACTTCCATTGCTGTCTTTTGTTCCTTTTCAAGAACAAAAGATGTTCAGTATCAACTATCAAGGGAACTTAGAACTGCCATTTCCAACACAATTAAATTCTTTCAGGGCTCTGTAATCATTTTGATTCATTCCTTGCTGATCTCAGTAAGCATTTTGAGCTGCAGAAACATGTCTTCCGCTCTCTTACACACAGATGGAATCTGTCTTGTGTTTTACCATAACCAAAACCCCCATTTAAACCATGGACCTTACACTCAAGACTGGTTTTGCTTGGTTTGGCATCTGTGCATATTATGTTGACACTGGCTATCTGAGGTTTAATGGCAAGTACAAATCATTTGTCAGCTCAGATTTTTAGACAATAATCATTTATCTTTGTTATTGGTATAGATTCCCAGTCTGAGTTGTACCTGTGCTGGAGATGATCAAGATAGGCTTATATGCCTAGTTAAGGTACTGTGTCTATAAATGCCTCGAAAGGAATGAGAAAGAGTAGGAAATGTCTTTTCCTTCATATTAAGAGCTACATTGATATTTTGGCCTCGCTTATCTCCCAGTGGATTGTCACCACGATCAGTAGGCTTATCATTCCCTTATTGATAGAGAAAGTAAAAGCCCCATGTGGTTTGAACCATCACTGCCTCATGATCCACTCTAAATCATTCTTCCTTGGAGGAAATCATGAAGGAAGCATTTTGGCAATTCCATACTACCTTCTCCTTCTACATCCACTCATTGACACAACAAAGTGCAAGCATTTTTTTCTCTGGGACCAGTAGTTGCTGCACAGCGACAGTGAACATATGGCACAGAAGGACACCAACAATTTGTAATGTGGATCTCTTCCTCAAATAGTGATTACACTCCAGTTTTATGTTTTTGATTAGTTTAACAACACCTCAGCCTATCCAAATTTAGCTGTGCAATAGCAATGGCTAAGTTATCGCAGGTACTAAATTGTAGTTTTTTGGGGTGGGTAAAACTAATTTTAATTATGTAATACTTACCCATCACTATTAAGGACTGCCTGCCTCCCACCTGGCTCTGATGTTGTGGCATAATGTTGTCTGATGAAAAGATTCTGCTCATAAACATGTAAGATGCATGAGTAAACTGTATTTTACTGACAATTCTCCATTCTGGGAGATGTATTCACATTGAATAGACAAGATTTTTTGACCTAATAAAGTTAAAGTTGTGCAATAGCGATGGGTAAGTATTGCATAATTAAAATTAGTTTTATTAGTTTTTTAAAATTAGTTACATTGTTCTTTGATGTTGGAATCACAGGATTGGACCTATAGCACAACCAATTACACAATAATAAAGTTGTTTATGGAAAAAATGTTTCTCCATGTCATTCACAGGTTGGTTGTGTTGTCCATGCTCAATTTATTGATGGAGATACCAACACAATCTTTCTACAAGGCCATGGATCACTAGTCAAGAGAGAAGACATGAAGAGAGGTTTTCCCCTTGGTGAACACTTTGTAGAGCTGATGTTCAACCTGTGTGTACGATTCAACACTTTCAAACTGGATGATGCTGAAAAAGCCTTGTTTAGTGCCCTCGTTTTAATATCCCCAGGTAGGATATTGCATCTCAGTGTTGTAAGAACTGAGTATGTTGATAAGTTCCATTCTTCTTAATCAGATTCGTCAAAATTTTTAGTTTTTAGTAGGAAGTCACAGTAGTGCAGTTTGTAGAGTGTCTGAGTCTGAATTGTAATCGAAGGTTTGCAGGTTGTGATACCCACTGAGGCCAGCCAAGGTCGGCTGCCTTGGTATATACTTGTGAAGGTCACATAGCTCCAATTTCCTGATTTCAATGATAAAGTCAAGAAATGTTAAAAGTGTTATTATTGCCAACAAAAACAAATTTTATTTTGCAGTGAAATCACCAGTTAATTGACTACAATTTCTTTGATCATTGCTGGCCAAATGCCAGATCCGCACCATTCAGGCAGTTTCAAACTTAAGACCGTAGGAAAAATTACCCTTGTTTTTAAAAAATGTCAAATGTTTCAATTAATTGATAGTAATTTGATCAGTTGACACTGATAATATCTCATGAAACTTCAGTCGACTTCCAAGACTAATGTCAGTTGTGGTACTTAGGGTTCACCTGTTAGAGAGATAAAACTTAAGAAATATCTGACAATTTCATTATTTTTATTCTGATTAAAACCAGTGGCTGTAAATATTTGTTCAACCTATACTGATACTGGTGGATAATTTTAGGTCTGATCTAACTTTATCATAAATTCATGGGATTGATGGGTCATGGGACCCATCAATTACAAATGAGAAATACTGGTAAATCAGTGGTTCTGAATCCACAGGTCATGAGGACATACTGTCACCATGATTTTTTTTTAGAGTGGCAAAACTTACCAAAATGTGAAAATGGGGTTGTGAAGCTAAAAAAACTTTTTTAGGGACAGCAAAAATAGGTTGGGAACTACTGTGTTAAATGTTGAAAATGTACACTGAAGTATTGTGGACAGATCTGTCTGTGTCAATTGTATGATTTTATATAGAGGTGAGAGCAGATGTCAAACTGTCAGTCGGTATCAGTAAGGTTTGGGGGCTGATTTCTCAATCTAGTGGAATAATATTTCACAAGGTGGCATTTGGTTGCTGCAGTTAAATTATGTCAGTACGCTTGTTATAATCATGTAGAAGGTGATTTCCAATCTTAATAGGTCTGCGTGAACATTTGTTTTGAAGATGCAAGGACCCATGTTGAAAAGATTAAATGTATAACAGAAGTCTGCATAGAAAGTGGACAGTAGTAACTCAAGATTGTAGATTAGCTGCTTAGAATAAGGAAGGTCCTCAGTGTGAGCCCTGTTTAAACCCTGCCAATTGGTGTTTACTTGACATCTATAGAAGTTAATTGTTGATCATATTTTACAATGACCAGGTTATGTCTTACCTCTGAGATGCCTTACAGAATATGTAGCATGGGGTCAGACTCTTAGAATGTTGTATTTGTTGTTCAGCATATTTTGAAACATAGCAGTAACAGTTTGTATTCAGCTAGAACATTTTAAAAATATAAACAGTTTAACTTAATCTATTTTGTGTGGCTTGAACACCTAGTTCCCACAACTTTTGTTTAAAATGAGTCACTCATGATGGCCCAAAATTTTTTAGAAAGTTTTTGAGGTGGAGAAACTCGTAAACGTAAACAAAAGCACAAACTTTGGATGGTGACTATTTAATATTGCATGATTTGAAAGCATGGATAAAACCCAGTGGTACAAAGTAAAGTATATTGCCGTTCAAACCACTGCGATGTTAAGCCTATATATAGAAGGAGCTATTTGCATGGGTGAATTAGGATTAGGCTTGGCACATAGGCTACAAAAGCAGACAGTGAAGATTTTAAGTGATTGACAGGCCAAGAGCTCAAAGTATTCTTAAAGCATTTTGAGCAGGTAGCTCATCCGCAACGTGCCATATTTTGAGGTTTTGTAATATGAATTAAAATGAATTTAGAATCACAGATCTTTTAGGACTTTCCTAACTTTGGTTCCTCTGCGAGCTACCACATATACTTACTTATGAGTCCATCTGCAAACTGCACAGACACAGATATGCAGTCACATAATGTGCCAGCAGATCTGGGTATGTACATTTTGTTAAGAATAATCAGTAGAACAAACAACTTATGCCATGATCTGCAGGTGCATAATGCTACTGCAAATCAGAATCTATGATGTTCGCAGTTTGACTCGACTGATAAGCGATTATATATGATACTTAATTTTAGTCATGTAGGAATACTCTTAAGTACGTCATCTGATTGTGAAGTTTGGAATTTACATTTGAGTGTCTTGCTCAAAAAGTACTGAGAATACAAGGCTTGGATTATGAGGGACAATATTCAACATATTTTTATTTCACCTCAATAAAAAAGAGAAACATATGCACATGTATACCCTCACTGAATGTCAACCAGTCATATTTTTCTGGGTCCTAGGCAACAGTTTTGAGTAGGTTTCATAGCACATATCCTGGAAGAGGGGGCTAAATTAATTTTAAAAAATATGTACATTAGGTATACATTCTTGGTTAAGTTTCAGCATTTAGCTCAGGTGTTTAGCACACTGTATAAATACTGCTATACCTGGAATCATGGGACCTGGTCAATAAATGTATATTGATAAGTGCTACACCCTCATAACATATTTAGGTCACTGTGACATATATTTCATGCATTTCTGGTTTAGGTGATGTTTTGCATTTAGCCCATGACCAAATAGGATTTTAGGACCCATTAGATATAAACTGTTTCACCTAGATTTCATGGCAAGTTCATGAAGAGATGCATCTGATAATTACTTCACTTACTCTGTTAATATGATATATGAGGTTTATTTATCAAGCTCTGTTTATGCTGGAAACATCAAACTAGATGCTTGTATTCATCTCTACTTGTACCTCATCCTTGATGCAAAAAAATGTCACTGACTTTGATTTCACATTTCGCTTTCTTAGGATGCATATTTGGGATTTAACTCAAACACCAGATAATTTTGTTTTAGGATCCTGTATGCATACTGTTATACTTAGATTGATGAAATTTGGTGAGTGGATGTATTTAATGGGCACTTTCTTATCATAGAAGTTGGTCAGTGCTACCCATACTTCATGCTTCACTGCCTTGGTTTCTGTCTCAAGCACTGTTTGTGCCAGAATCATCAAACTAGATGATTGTTTGTGCCAGAATCATTAAACTAGATGATTGTTAGTGCCAGAATCATCAAAAATAGATGATTGTTTGTGCCAGAATCATCAAACTAGATGATGTTACGCATTCCTCTGTGTACCACTTTCTTACAATAAAAGAGGCTCATTGAGACCTATGTTTCATCTTTTACTGGCTTGTATTGTTGCATTTAGCTCATGACCACATTGTTGTATAATACTGCTATATCTGCTGTCATAAAACATGGCAAGAGGGTGTATCTTGATACATGTGACACCCTCATCATAAAAGTATGTCACTGTGACCCATAATTCACATTTCACGGACTCAAGCTTAATTGTACTTTTTTACTGTTATTGCTGTACCCCTTTAAACTAGGTCAGTTTATATATCATTTTTAGTACCACACCCAGACAGAAAAGGTCACTGTGACCCATATTTCTCATTTTGCTGGTTTAGGTTAAGTTGTTACATTTGGCTCATAACCACAGATTGTTAGATTGCATTGTTTATACTATCTTATATAAAATTATGAAACTTGGTGAAGTGTCTTTTTAAGGACTACTCCAATCTATCAGTAGTTAGTATCAACCATATTTTATGTTGACTTGGAGTAAATGTTTTGTTTGTTCATATCTCAGAATTGTTCTTGCAGTAATTGTGAAATTGATGATGATATACGTCTCAATTACTACAACACTCTTTCAACAAAAGAGGCTCATTGTGACCTATATTTAATCTTTTACTGACTATGGGTAAGTTTTTGCATTTAGCTCATGACCAGAATAGTTTTTGGCATGTTACGCGCATACTGTCCTTCCAAGAATTGTGAAACTTGGCGAGTGGGTGCATCTTAATCAATTCAAAATCCATTTTGTTTAAAGAAGTCTCTGTGATCTACATTTCATGCCAAGTGACTTTGTTCAAATTTTTTTCTGTTAAAAGTTCATTTCTTGAGTATTATTTATATTCCAATAGTAATGAAAATTGATAATTGAATGAATTTATATTACTACAATGCTCTTAATACTAAAAAATGTCACTGTGAGTTCCATGTTATGCTTTACTAACACAGTTAAGTATTTGTATTTATGATCACATAGATTTATCTATCCTTGACCTATATACATTGGATCCTACTCTGAAGTCCCATTGTGACTAAGACATTTGGAAGTAGGACTAAATAAATATATTGATTCAGTGGTAAACCTTCCATATTAATGATTATTCATTGCATATTGTGATATGTTATCCTGGCAGGTTGAGGGAGTATTGTATAAGTGAATTAGGTGAGTGGACTGCATTCTGCATGCTTTTCATGCAGGTCTGTCTAAAGTGGTTAATCGGAGAAATAACTGATGCATGAAATATGTACTGCTGTCACTCCAAATGTACTCAAAGTCTCTGATTTTCACCCAGTATTATATTTATTGCACTCTGGTATGAAGATGTATTAACAGATTTTGACTTTTGACATTTTCTTGCATGATTAACATGTGGTTTCAGAAATAAGTGGCCATACATTTACAGTGGTAGTATTGTAAAAGTTATATATAAGTTTTCCCATTTTCCCAAATAAGGTCTAAGAATTTTAAGAAATCACAATTTTCTTTTTGCATTCTATCCAATAACCATGGTCAGAAATTAGTTTGAAACATCATAGTGGAAATGCCCGTCTAGATAGGTGCATGTATGCACCAGAGGAACCCAGCACATTATTGGAAGAAGATAATGACACTTTTTTGTCTTTTCCAGATCGGCAAGGGCTGAAAAATCGTGATAAAGTGAGTAAGCTACAGGAGTTATTAATCCAAGCATTGCAAAATCAAGTCAGTGCTAGTCATCCTGAGGAGACAGGACTCTTTCCCCGCCTTCTTATGAGTATTTCTAGTCTGCGAGAGCTTGGTGTGGAACACAGGAGGATGCTGGGTAGTCTCAAGGGACAGATCAGCTTTGCCCATGACCTCTATGCAGAAACCTTTGACCTTTTGACCTAATTGCTCTTATGGCAATGTATGCTTTATTTGGAAAGGTTTTATGATGATGGGAACATATCATTTCATATTTATTGTGTGTTTGCAAGCTTAAGTAATAAACGTGTACTTTATGTAGTAAATATTGTTTTTATTGTTCTAACAAACTCGACTTTCTATTTATTTATTCATAAGAAACACTGTCTTTATTTTGGATATATGATTCAACTCATGGAAACATTTTTATCATTGGAGTAGAATGATGGGAGGTAATTGGTGTTTTTTAAAGGTATAATCAGTCATCATGCTTGACCCTACAAAATACCTCTGCTTTTGAGGAATGAGAAAGTTCATTTAATATGTAGGGTATATAATTGATAAACTTAAAAAACATTTTTTTTCATCCAGTTTTTGAATGAGGTTTTTTAGTTATAAGTTTTATTTTGAGAGATAAGACTTTTAATTGAATAATTTATGAATATAGGTATGAAATGTGTCATGAGTAAATAATATAAATGTTTACATATATTATGCAATTCTGCCAGCTTGTTTGATTTTTGTTTTATTTATTTATTGTTAGAGGTTTGATAAGGTTTTTGCAATGAAAGAAAATGAGTAATTTTGCATCATATGTGCTGCTTCCAAATTGGTTCTTCTATGTTTTGTTTTGCTATAAGCTTTTTTTGTCACAGTGTTTCCAATTGAAAACAAATTAGTTACTAGTCTTTTCCTCAGATAACTGCCTTTTTATATATATTAAATTAAATGTCTTTATATTTGATGTTTCATTATCAACCAATCTAATTAGAATCAAGAATGATTATCTGACAGGCACCAATAAAAAAGTTGACTTCTGGCATTCCTGACCTACTTATTATTTAAGTAGATTATCAGATAAAGGATATAATGTTTTTTAAAGGTGGGTTATTGTAAGTAACGGCATGTTCAGAGTGACATTTTTCACTTTATTAAATATGAACTCTTTAACTTGAATGATGAATCAAAAAATGAATAGGACAAGGTTTCATGATCACATTTCCAGAGGAAATTAATCAAGGAATGCAAAAACATACTGACCATATGGGACTTAACCTTCATTTTTATACTTTCTATGATGTCCAATATTGCCTTAAAGGGTTAATAAATGTTTACAATTTTATTTGAAAGGAAAAAATTTTGAGAATTATAATCGAACAAAATTTGGCAGTGAAAAATGAAATCAGCAGTGACCAACTGAGCCTACAACCAAGAATTTATAATTCAGAGGCTGCAACATTGAGTAATAGGAAGACGTTGACAAGTAAAAATCTGTTTTGGCGGAAAAAAACATCCTGGGAAGGAAGACTAAGGGGCCGGATCTTTATATGATAGTGAATTTCTGCAACTGCAAATTTTATTACGTTGATATTTGATGCCAAGATTTAATCATATGCCATAGTTTCAAGGCTTCTCAAGCTGCAAATCCTCTTCACTTTAAAGGCACTCTTTCTGTGCTGAATTCTATTATATTTTAAAACATTTATCACTGTGTGTAAAGGGGGGGGGGCTAGAAGTATATTGTCTAAATGTAAGTTGATAATTGTGTCCTGCTTTAAAGTTTATATTCAAATTATTTCAAGATTCCACAAGTTCTATAGATTATTTGGTGCTATTTAGCAATTGTTGTGAAGAAATGTGCCATTTTGGCATTTGAGATCCATTTTGTATCAAATGCACATACAAATTTCTCAATATTCATGTGACCTGCATACTGTGTTGTATGTCAACCGTGATTCTAGATACCCCCATGATAACAAGGGTGCTTTCCAGTTTTACATTTAGTCCTATTTTATGCAATGACAATTTTGCTTTGTTGTAAGATTTTATACAGCTTTTATCATCTTATCATTATTTTTTGACCTGAAATAGTATAGTAGGTTTTGTTCCCTATAGTTACACAGGTGCTGAATGTAATACTTCACTTTCTTTTGACTTTGACCTAGAATTATCTGTAAAATTCATAAAATTCATATTTTTTCTTTCTTTTTAACTTAATGGAATATATAATACTGTAGGAAATTTAAAATTCTTGCATTTAGCCTGTTGTCAGTGTTGGTAATGAAATTTTTTATGCAGACTTCCAAAATTTGGAAAACTTTTTTAAAAACTAAATATGTACCATTAAGTAAAGATTATTTGACAAATGCTTAATTGGCATTCTTTGTCTTTAAAAGTCTTGGAAATAATTTTGAAGTCTTCCAAACTTTATATGCAAGTAATAATTGTCTTTCTTTCTTAAAAATATGTAAAAACAATTCCATTGCTTTGTCCTGCATTAAAATGTATGCTTACCTAACAAGTTCCATATTACCTGTTTGCAATTAAACTGTGTCATTTCTTAGACGAAAAAAAAAGAATTTGCAGAGTGCAGTGGATATGATGCTACATTATGTAAGATAAGTAATGAACACCCTGACATGTAAATAACATTTATTTTCAGACTTTTGAAATATTGTCAACATTTTTAACAATGACAGCATTTGTTTCCAGACATTTTATTGTAGTATTGAATCTATCATTGAAAAGACCATGCCTTCAGTTAATTAAAGATGAGCTATCTTCTTTGTCAGACCAACATGTATGCATATGAAGATGAGTCAAAATAAAAATCTGTTCTTCATATAAATAATATTGTACCTATTTTTTAAATCTCATATATGTATTTTCCTACAGTTAAAATGCATTTTTCTTAAAATGTTTACATGTTGTCATCTATGTATTATTTATGACAGTAAAATTCTGTGGAATGACAATGTCATTGTAAAGAATAATAAAGGAGAAGGAAATGTGTATGTTTGTTACTGGGAAATTGCCGTCAGAGTCAGAAGCGCATTATTTCAACATAAAGATCAAATTTATCTGTTGAAACTGAAATATTCCATTGTAATACATATTGTTGTAATGAATGTTGACTATAATTGCTTCAGATGTGTGCTGTGCCTTGTACCAAGCTAGTGTTAGTCATTTGTCTATTTCCAATTTTTATTCCAAGGTAGGTAACCTATTTTTTTTTCCATCTCATATACATTTATTTTTCTGTATTATAAAAGGGTTTTCCAGTTTGTTTCATCTGAATGAGACAAAGACTTTTTGAATTTGGTTTATGGTATTCTTGATATTTGATTACATTTTTGTAAATAATTTGTAAATGTTACATTCAAACTAGCCACAAGATTTTGTTTCCTTTCATTCTAAGCAAATTGAACCAGTCAATACTTATAATGCAGTTGGTTCCAAATGCTATTAAAACCAAGAATATCATGTACTCTGTGGACAAGCAAAGAGCTTATGTAGTCCATATGAGTATGAGCTTACATGAGCTTCCATATGAGCTTACAGTATTTCAGAACAGAAGCTTAGAATACACACATCTCAGCATATTTTTATTGTATTAACAGTGCTCTTAGTCATTGTTTGGGGCTGAATCTAAAGGATATTCGAATTATGAAAAGGTCTAGAAAAAATACTGTCAATTCCTCTCAGGCCCTTACCTGAGAGTAAATTCATCCCCCCACTTTTATACAAATATGGCCTATTTATTCACCACAAAGAATGTTGAAGGCATATATGGCATTACACATGTCTGTCCATCCATCCATCAATGTATTTAAGTTCTGTATTTTGTTCAGATTTTATATATTCTTGTTCCATGAACATGTGTTTACTTTTTGTTTGAGAAAGCCATGTCTGATGGTATATTGTATCCCCATTTTCAACTAATTCTTATGGTGGACCCTTGCACTTCTAATAGGAGAAATAGTGTAATGATTACTGGATGTATTAAACACACACAAACTGAATCTTTTTAAAAAGATTGAGACTTCACTGGGTTTTTTTAAACAAAAAGCAACTTTCCAAATGTAGAAATCATTTCTCTTCAAACATTAACTTTTTGGATTACCATTTCAGTAAATTTATTAATTTCTGTTGCCTGATTCAGTTGGATGAAAGAGACATAATTTACAATGCATCATTTGTGATCTTCAGTTCATATTTGAAAAACCATAAAAAGTTCAGTGAAACTTTTTTTAACAAGCCCCTTAAATAAAAACCCAATGTCTTACACTGGGCAATGTATATGAACCCCATTTCCTGGTATTATTCAGCCTGTATGCAGTGGATACCTTTCTATAAAGGGCAAAATTTCATGGTCACTTGATTGTCCATTATTGACAGGTTTCACTGTAATATGTTACACTATGCAAATCTTGGACTACTAAAACTATCATTGTAACCATTAAGAGAAAGGGTCTGTTCAAAACCTGTGGCAAAAATTAGAAAAATCTAGTCATTGATGGTAAATTGATCTTTAATTGTGGTAGATCATTTGCCAAATGCTTTTCCAATATTTTTTGTTGCCAAATTTACTGTTAGCCTGCCAGCACACCAACACGTGTATTAATTTAATTTAAACACCCAGTAAATCCACTGGTGCTTTCCCATTCATTGTAATGTAAATCTGATGTATTTTCCAAAGGGTATTTGTCATTCTTAGGACCTAAACCTTCCAGTAATAAATGCATGAAATATCAGTAACCTGTATTGTTCACAAACCTTATACAATGAACAAGTTTTCACAAAAGACAGGCTGGGATAAGGGAATGAACACCAATACAGTACTTTCTCATTATACTGTTTTTCATGGAAGACTTAAAAGTATACAGTGTTGCAAGTGAAGGAACTTTAGAATGTTATTTTTATGAGTATGATTGTCATAATGTGATACAATGTACACAAAACCTAATGGTATTTTATGATCTGTAACCATGTTATAATGGTTCTTACCAGCCAAGAACTAAAATTAGTTGAAATAAGTAACAATTATGGAACTAAATTAAGCCAATTCAAAGTGGCCTGTGCTTGTACCATGTTACAGGAGGAGCTGTATTTTACTGAGGGAATGTGTTACATGATGAGCCATTCTCTACCGAGGACCTGTGTTACAATGAGAAGTTGTGTTTTGCCAAGGAATTTTATAGTGAGATACCACAGTAATAAGGCTTTCAATATAGTAATGAATTCAATAAATGAGTCTGTCAAACTAAGTCAGTAAGAAAGTCAGGAAACTGTAGAAGACACTGTTCAGTTAGCAATTTTTGTATTACTTAATTTATTGATATTTATTTATTTTAGTGTGAATGAAGTAGAAGTTATCCTAGTTTTAGTTTATGTTTGCTTTACAATATTGATGACAGTATGTTAATCATTCCAGAAATAATGAAACATAGACAATGTAGGATATCAATTTGTGTGTTTGTGTGTCTTGTCTATTTTTTTAAATGACCAAGTTGCAAGAAAATCATCTTTGCAGCTCTTCAGTGTTATCAGCCAAATCAAATTGGTTGGTTTATATTTTGACTAGAATAGATATTTGCATCAGCATGTCTCGCATAGTTTGAATCGGTTCATAATATTTAAGAAAATTTTGTGTTCATTGCATAATAAACAAATGAGAAGGTCAAGAAAGTGAACATTATATTTAAATTGTAGTGTCACAAAAATATGAATTTAGAATACACAGAGCCAAAGTAATGCATAAGGTACATTTTCACTTCCCACCATAGTAATACCATTGTTACCCATACTAAAGTTCTATCAGTGCTGTACAATGTAAACTTGGATCTGCCCAAGTTTTCAGAATGCACCAGCAGATCTGATTCAGCACTGTTTATGTGTGTAATGTTGAGTGAAATGCATGGACCCTGATCTACTGGTGAAATAGGTAATGGTAGATTGGGACCTATGCTGTTTGTATTTAAATTCATGCAGTGCACGGATACATGTGTTAAGTGTATCTTTCTGGAATGCATTACTTTAGCCTGTATGTATTCATTGCATATGCTTGTTTTTGTTTTGCATTTACCTATGGAAACCATTTTGAAGTCATACACATAATGTACAAATGTAATGATGTGAAAGATTTTCACAGATTTGCAATACTGTTTACTGACTTTAAATTATTTCATGTAACTATACATTATAGATGTTAATACAACTAAATGACAAATGGAAATTGATCTTTTACAAATAGAAAAGTGAATTTTAAAATGAAATGACAGTTTTGCTGGAGGTTATTTCTTAGTTCTGGAATTACACTGTGCAATTTTGTTAAAGTTCCAAAACCATTTTATTTTACACCACAACACTCCAAAGTGTAAATCCATATCTGCTTTTTGCCATTTACAAGTAAATAATAATTCTATTTCATCAAATTTATTGTGCATTAAGATTGTTTCCATTTTTATGCTATACAGTATGGTGTTAAACCATGAAAATTTACCGTTTTGAATATCAGTGATATTTATGACTGCTGATTTTTAAAAAGTTCTAAAATTATGAGCAATTCAGATTATCAGAATAAATTCTAATCCTGATTTTCCATATCCTTGTATACAACACACACATCCACTGATTGCCATAGACTATCTGCCAGTACATAATGTTATAATGCACCAGTAAGTCAGGTTCTGTGCTGTTTGCTTGAAATCATACAGCATATACTTATAAGATGAATCCAACTGCACAGACCCAGATCTGCCATCGCATAATGCACCAGCAGATCTGGGTCTGTGCATTTTTTTAAGGGTAATCTTTAGAACAAACAACATAGACCATGATCTACAGATGCATTATGCTATGGCAGATCAGGATCTTTGTTGTTTTCAGTTTGACTTGTAAGCGAGTGTATATGGTAAGCAGTAAGAGTGGCTGAGACCCTGATTGCTTGGTGCATCATGTGTTGGCAGATATTGGTCTGCACTTTTTACAGTTGGATGTGGTTTAATTTTGAGCAAATATGGTATACTAAGTACAAGTTTGGTAAATTTTGAGCAAATATGGTATATTAAAGTACAAGTTTGGGACAGTATTATAGCTCTGGTTCACATTTCCTGCCATAATGCAGATGTTACATTTTTTTCTGCAAACATTATAGTAAGGTATTTATCTGGTTTAATTTGCATTTCTCAAAATTTTGGCACCTATCAAGATAGGGGAAAAAGTTTGTTTGGTTTATGACTGCTTACATTAAAGAACACTTATGGAACATGACATATTAAAAGTCCTTGTTTCATTGTTGATTGGAATAAAACTGATGATTAGCTCATGAGTCCTGTTTGATAAATTATTTGAAAAAAAAGGGGGGGGTATGGTTTATGTATGGATAAAGCTTTAACATTTCTAAAGAGTGGCTAAAATTCTGTAAAAGTATGTGATGGACTTATTATGGGAGAATTATGGTCATACTAGACTGGCATAGTATTTATTATGTGATAATTATGGTCATACTAGACTGGCATAGTGTATATTATGGGATAATTATGGTCATACCAGACTGGCATAGTGTATATTATTGGATAATTATGGTCATACCAGACTGGTACAGCATATATTTTGTTTATGACTTGCTGGTTTATATAATCACATGACAAATCTATGTTTCTGTTTTAGCCATTGTGGCTCAGTTCTGTTGAGGTATTTACTTACTAAAAAGGCAGCATACCATATCACTATCATTCCTATAGTATTAGCTCTGGCACTGAACTGGTCCTTCAGTCTAGTCACACCAGTAGAAAACAGTTGCATGTGTAGAAAAAACTGAAACATTCTTGGTCTTATGGACACAGTTGTTGTTTTTTTTTTTTTTGTCCTTTATTTTTCAGTTTTTTAAAAGTAATGATTAGTTCTCAGTGGTACATTTCTTTATTTATTTTCATTTTTTATTATGTCCTTCAAAAAAGATTGTGGCTTTTGTGAATAATTAGTTTTGAAAATAGTTGATAAGCTACAGAGTGAATGTCCAGTGTACTTTGTGATCTCATCATATAGGGGAACCAATGTAATATTTAAATCCAGTCCCTGAGAAAAACAAAAAAGTCCAACCGGTGAATTTCCCCAGCATGTGCTATAAGTATCGATATTTTCTACACCATCCATTATTTTATCATTTTCATTCAGTGTTTACCATTTTTCTTAGTTATAAACATTTTATCATGCATTCAGTTCATGGCGATTTAAAAAAAGAATGGATATAATGCTGTAATGTTTTCTGACAAAGCAGTGTCAGACGGTGTAACCCTTTGAAGCCATTTTGATTTTGAAAGATGTTCATTTCTTATTTATGGTCTTCCACATTGATCACTAGGACTGTAGTCTTGCTTTTAAGAGCCATTCCCCACTGAACACAATAGCCAAAGAGAGTAATTAGAATTTTGCAAATAAAAATTCATGTAGACTTCATAGTAGCAAAGTACTGATTTTGTTGTACTTGACAATATTTCAGAACTTCTGGTTGTTAAAACTTACGATAAAAATATAAAATGAAGACTAGTATATATGATTATTTGGTATGCTCTAAACGAAGCAAGGTATAATGAAGCCTTCTGAATTTGTTTGGAATCATATTTCTATATGGGCAAATAAAATTTAGATTTTTACTTGCCAAATTCAATTCTCACTTTCTCTGCTTAAGCATCTTTTACATAACAAAATATAACCTTTCTTATACGATTTTAGTGCTTATTTCATCTCAGATTAAAGAAAATGTCATCAAATTCTGCTGCATAGTTTATGAAAATCTCTATGTACCTTTCAGACTTGATATTGGCATGATAATTGACCAATCGAGTACCATGCTCCTTCTACTCATTAGTGATCAATTTCTTGAAAATTATATATTTATCATGAAAATTTGCATACATAATTGAACAGCACTGTTCACTAACTTTTTAAAATGTGTCAAAATTAGGTTAAAAGGTATTGCAAAATAAATTTGTACATTACATACAAATGACCAGGCATCAGAGTCAGTTCAGTGAGGACTCAAACAAAACAAGCAATACAGATGTAATATTATAACAACTGTCATTTGTCTCACAATCTAGTTGATTAGCTGTCAGCTGGGATTATTGATTAATAAGATTTGACTGACAATTGTTGACAGTCAGTTTGTTCAAACAGCTTTTCATAGTGGAAAATACTGGATATACACAATTTGAATTTTTAGCTCTACTGCTCAAAGGCCACAAGAGCTTATGGGATCTTTATGTCACTTAGAACAAGCTTGTTATTGCTACTCCTTCTACTTGGAGGATTGCCATAAAACTTCATCCTAAGGTCTAGTTGGTCCTAAATGAAAATGGTGCTGCTCAGATATCCAGTATGGCCACCACAGCAGCCATCTTGTGAATCTTGTTATTGCTACTTTACTTGAATTGATGGTCATATCAACATGGGGTTTTCACTGAAAGACTTGTGATGTCTAGTTGGTCCTAAAAGCTGATCTGATGTCCAGTATGATGCAACCATCATTAAAATCTTACTCCTGAATGGAATGTCATATTGAAATGGGTTTTCACAACAAGACTTCTGATGTGTAATTAGTCCTAAATGAAAATGGTTCCACTTGGACATCCAGTACAGCCACTATGTTGGCCATCTTGAAAATTTTGTTATTGATACTCTTCTTGAGTTGATGGTTATATACATATTGAGGGTTCACTAAAAGACTTCATTTGATGCCTAGTTGGTCCTGATTGAAAATAGGGCTGATCTGATGTCCAATATGGCAGCCATCTTGTAAAGCTTATTGATTCTCCTCCTGAACAGGAAGTTATATCAACATAGAGTCTTCACCTCATATAATATCTAATTGGTCCTGCTTGCACATCCAATATACCACCACAGTGGCCATCTTGAAAATCTTGTTATCACTGTTCAAGAATGGATGACTTGTATCAGCATGGGGTTTTCACTTAAAGACTTATTATGATATCTAGTTGGTCCTGTATGAAAATGGTGCCAATCTGACATCCAGTATTGCCACCACAGTAACCATCTTGAAAATCTTTTTATTGCTGCTTCTCCTAAATAGAAAGCCATCGTCAAGGAGTTTTCACTGGAAAGTTTCTTATGGTGTCTAATTGGTCTTAAACAGAAATTGCATCAGTCTGATGTCTAATGTGGCCACTGTCTTGAAAATTATGGCACTCCTCCTTCTAGATGGAAAATCATATAAACATTGGGTTTTCACCAGCAAACTGCTGATTATTCTTAGTTGGTAGTGAATGAAAATAGGGCCAGTCTGTCATTCAGTATAACCACCATGGCAGCCATCTTGAAAATCTTGTTATTGCTAACTCCTAAAAAGGGTTGTTCCAGTAAAGCCTATTTGGGTCCTAGGGAAGGCACTTTCAACATTGAGTAGTGACCCATAGGTGCAATTTAGAATTTTGTATTATTTTCATATGAACTCTTTGAGTAAACAGAATACCCTGACATATTTTTAAAGAACTACCTTCCCTGGGTATCATTATGTTTAAATGGAATGGCACTAAATGGAAGTCATATCGACATGGTGTTTTCACCAGAGAACTAATTATGATATCTAGTTGGTCCTGAATCATAGTGAAGCCAATCTGACCTCAGATATGGCTGCCACAATAAAAATTTTGAAAATCTTGTCACTAATTATCCTGAATGGATTGTCATATCAACACAGGTTGTCACCAAGAGTCTTCTAATGATGTCGAGTTTGTCTTAAATGAAAATAGTGCTGATCTTACATTTAATGCAGCTGCCACAGCGACTAATTTGAAAATATTGCCCAAGAATTTCAGATAGCATTTCAATGCTTAACATTTAAAAATTATTAGTGGTCTTTTCTTGAATTCCTGGAAATTCATTTCGGACATTATAGCATCAGTCCCTTCAAAAGACTTTTTGATGATCAAACTGAAATAGTTACACTTGTATATCACAGATGCAAAGTTAAATGGGAACTGACTGCAGATTTCACAGCTTTCTCATTGTCTAAGTTCGTACCAGTTTCTTTCAGTTTGTTTATTACGTAAGCTAGATTGTAATGTTTTGTGTTGGTGACTGTACGACTTGTGATACTAATAAAACTCCCATAGTAAACCTATGCAAACATCATGATATTAAAAATTCAATAACTTTAAATTTCTGAATGCTCATGATCAAATCTATATTTATCAGTATAAACACATCTTTACTGACAGTTTCTGTGTTGAGAAAACTGCATGAGCCATGGCATTTTCTGGATATACATGTCTTTGAAACATATTTTCAGTTCCACACCTAAATGTCAGGTGCTAATTTCAGTGATGAGTTTCCCAAACTCAGGTCTGTGAAAGGATTGATTGTTGTTGTTGTTGTTGTTGTAGAGTTTAACGCCATTTTTCAGCACAAGATAGGCTATACATGGCAGCCAGTATAATTGGTGGAGGAAGAACCCTGGGAAGAACCACCGACCCACGAGAAGCTACTGGCAGGCTTTCTCACATACCAACGTTAGCCGAACCTGGGACTCGAACTCACGCAGACAGAGGTGAGATGGCAGTGATCCGTAACGGTGAGCGCTTTAGACCACTTGGCCACTCGGGGCCCCTGAAAGGATCGAAATTTCATCAATAAAGCAAAGTCTCATTTTGGTTTTGTTTTCTCCAGTTGCAACTAGGATAAGCTCTCAAAAGATTTGTTTGCTAAAATCTTGCTTCCATTATCAACCAATCCTGGTCAGCCAAACCCGTATATACTATATCTTATGTTCACTCATTTTTAGACTGATTCTCATCCATATCTTTAGTCCTGTGATTATATACAGCTGAATCAAAAGCTTTTACCATGTGTAGACTGGTATGATGGGAAATTTATTGTAAAATTTTGCTATGTAGACAATTTCTTGACTAAGATTTTTTTAACACTATAGTGATAAGCTAGTATTAACAGAGATTTTGTAACTGATTTTTTGGGAGGCGGACTCGTGTCAGTTGGTAAAGCAATCCATTCGTTAATATTATCACAGTTAAATGTGGTTGCACTCTTTACATGTTTGTTAAAAAAATAACAGATATAGCTTATAGATCAAGAATTTAACTATATCACATGTAACAAATAAAAAGGGTACATAATACCCTTAGGTTGACAGTGGACCATTTTGCACTAAACAAATAAATAGACTATTATTCTAATTTAATTATGAAGAGGACCCACCTGGTTTTGTCATTGTGTTTGTAATGGTGTGCATTTATATCATACTATAAATACATGATGCAGCCAATGCCTTCAGTATTATACCGACATAAGACTGTTGACTGACATTTTATACTGGCATAGGAGTATTAACTGACAAGTTTTATACTGATGTAGGACTGTTAACTGACAAGTTTTATACTGTGAGGTATCAGGTTGAAAATATGAAGAAATATAAGCCCATGCTAGAAATGTCATATTTTCACAGCTTTATTCCTTTAGCATGTTATTCTTAAACACAGACCTTTCCACT
Source organism: Megalonaias nervosa (assembly GCA_016617855.1). Classification (NCBI taxonomy): domain Eukaryota; kingdom Metazoa; phylum Mollusca; class Bivalvia; order Unionida; family Unionidae; genus Megalonaias; species Megalonaias nervosa. Next base: position 237,127 of record JAECUM010092831.1, read on the forward strand.
GTCACTCAAATTGCATGGGAGGGCATGTGAATTTTAAGAAGAGTTCTTCTATTCCTGTATGCCTGAAAAGTCACAATGAAACTCATAACTCATCCATTGTCCTGTTACTGCCTCTCTGTAAATTTTCCAAAATTAAAAGGAATTCCAGTTGAAGTGACTTGATCATAATGGTATAGATTTGATGTCACTTCACATCTAAATTTAATTGTAGCACTATGAATTCTGGGAGAGATATTGGACTTGAAATGTTGTGGTTGCGACTTGTCATAATAAATCATGAAAAAGAATGCTTGTGGAGTATTAATAATTACAATAACAATCCTGTGAAATAATTAACAGTATCTGGCCTGCTGTAAATCAGCTATCGGTCTTTTTGCTCAATAAAACCATCATGATTTTAATAATTGTATCACGCTGGAAAAGAGTCTACTCAACAAAATACACTCATTTATAGAGTTGATAAGAGGTGTCCATAATATTCAACCTCGACAAATGTAAATTTTTAAATGCTCATTCACTTGTTAATTTCTTGACAGCTGGTGACGGGGAACATTTTCCCTCACAAATTTTCTCTGCAGACCCTTATTTGGGTCTAAGAGTGGAACAAGAAAATGCATACAAGCCTATAAATTTTTAAGAGATTTTGGATTTCTTGAACCATTAACAGTGTAAAAAAATGTGTTGTTTTTTTCATTAAGTTTGGTACTCCAGCATTGCATAAAATTTCCTCAATATTATTGCATGATTTGCTTGGTCACATGATGTCATCTTACGGCTGAATGTGCTGCTTTATTTCAATATTACAAGCTTTGGGACAGTTGCTTTCTAATTATGTATAATTTACTTTGGATTAATCAAAATTAACATGATAAATTGACCCCATGCAGCAAAAGTGTTTTCAGATTAAAATTTGCCCCATGATTTGGAAGCTATTGAAACAAATTGAAACTATCTGATTGGCATAATCTGAGTTGTAATTTAATATTTATCTTAATTCTGGACTTTAAACTTTTTGATATATTAGTGAAGGTGGGTTGAAACTTAAACTCAAGTTTAAAACCCAGCAATATGTAAGGTTGAAATTTAAATATTTATGACTGACCAATCAAATGTCTTGCATCTACCTTAGTCAGAAACTTTAGGATATGGTAGTGATATTCAGGCCAGATTATGGGTTTGCAAATTCAGCTTCAAACAGATAGCATGAGGCGAGTTGAATGTGCTATTTACAAGACTTGGCTTTTGGTACTATTTTTGTCACAGCAATACTTAAACGGTATTATAAACAAACACAGAACTGGTTTTATGCCATTGTAACACTGAATGTTGCTCTTTCCAAGATGTGATGTAAATAATATAATGCCGATCTATTTATTGTACTTAAGTGTGCTAGCATTCATTTTGGATGATTTCTTCATTTTATTGTTTGCTGTGGGTTTGCATGAAGCCTTCATAGTATTAATATAAAATTCCATGTTAATTTATATTTGTGTAGGTAGGATTTTTTTATATTAATGTGTGCTTTTTTACCATAGAATTGAAGAAAGAGTGAGATAAGGCCTAGATAAGGAACAGGTTTTATTTGCAGTGTTATAGATTCTGTTGTACAAGACTTTTTTCAGTTGTTTTTTTTACCAACACTTTTATGGATGATGCCCAAAGGTTTAGACTTTGTCATACCTTACCAGTCAATTATAAAGATGAATTTTTACATTTTGACATCATTAGATTTGAAATTTTTTAGCTTTTTTTAAAATGATTTTAAAAAAGTTGTGTCCATTCCATAGATACACTGTTATAATAACATTTTCAAAATTATCTACATTTGTTAAAGATTGTTTGTTTTGGATCTTTATACCATTTGTAAACATTAAATTCAAAGGATATGATAAAACATTTACAACATTTGGCACATTTATTTTTCTGCTTTATGTTGAATATGTAACACAGAAAAGAAAAGCTATGACCAATATTTTTTATAACAGTTCAATGCTGTGGAATATGATGTCTATGTTTGGAAACAAAAACAAGATTATGTATTATGGTTTTGAAGATGTCCAAATACATCTTACTTAGTTACAGGTCACAATATTTCTTTTCTTGAAGTCAAACCAAGCACTATTGCTAGTGTATTTTGGAGGCAGTGTCTCTTTTTGATATTAAATTTTGTATTAGTAAGGTTTGTGTTGATTGGTTTGGTACTTTATGGCACTGCAACACAAGTAGGTTATTTAGTGCCCAGGCAATTGGAGTAAAGTGCCTTGCCCAAGGATCATGATAACCATTGAATTTGAAAAGGCATTATTTCAGTTACAAGTCCACCATGCTAACAACTGAGTCACCATGGGTCTGGTTTGTGTTGGACCATCATAAAGTGTTGTATAACTAGAATACATAAACAGCATCATGGTGTTCAGCACATAATTTGAACATTGACAAAATATTTTTTGATACCATATGCCCATGTCAGTAACATGCATGCAGCTGTAAACAACATAGACCCAGGACTGCCAGTACATACTTGACTGGCAGTCCCGATCAGAACATCTCATGGTTTTTATGCCCTGATCTACCACAAAAATACTTTGATGGAGTGATAGTGTCAAAATGAGGAAATCACTGGAAAATAGCAGAGAACTCTGTCATGTACACTTGGGAAAAGGTAACCATGTCAAAAGCACTATCATATATACTTGCTTATAAGTCAAGTTCAAACTGCACAGACCCAGTTCTGCTGTTGCAAAATGTACAGGCAGATCTGTGACAGTGCAGTTTGCTATGGATAATCAGTAGAACAAACAACATAGACTCTGATCTCTTGATGCATTATGCTACAGCAGGTCAGGATTTTCTTGTTTGCAGTTTGCCTCAACTTAAAAGTGAGTATATACAGTATGTGATTATTTGCACAAGCTGAACAAAAGAAGTTGATTTGTAAGCTCAGACTTGAAAAGACAAAGTTGCTAAGATTTTGGAAAGTCATCTCAGTTGATAAGTTGCCATGTGTCTGCTATGATGGTTTGAATTATCCAAGATGTCATTTGATTAACAAGGTTCATGTATGTGCAGTGGCAGCTATTGTAGTATTTCTAAGGTGGCTTTAAAAAAAATATTATTGTGGTAAAACTCCAAATTGCAGCAATGCAGAGTCTGTGTAGTTCATTCTATTGGTTTTTCATTCAAAGTAAACTATGTAAAACATATCTGCAGAAATAACATGCAGTGACAGATCATGTGATCACAGGTAAGGTTCTGCACTGTTGACAATTTGCTGTTGTAAATATGGTTGTACCTTGAATTGCAATAAAAATTGGGATGGAGATTGTAACATCATCATATGGATTTAATTGATCTATCCACACACTTGCCATTGTTGGGCTTGAATTTTGTTTCACTATAGTGTCTGGACTCCACCTTGTCACATAATGATAAATGTCATCATCTTGTTGTGTGTGTTGTGTATATGCCTTTTGTATGTACAGATATAATTGTATGCTAGTTAGCTACCATATAATTAGTATTCAATTTATCATAAGTATTTATCAGTTTGGATGGTGATCAAATCTTCTGTGGAACTCGCACACTCATTGTTATTTTTGATTCGTGAGAGCATTCCTAGGGAACATTAATAGTATTGGTCCTTTATTTAAGGGACATATATTTATTATTACACAAGACCAATATATCAGTTTTTGTTTTGTATGTTGGGGGGTTGGGGTTTGCAATTTACTTCATCCAAAAATAGACTGAAAAGAAAAATACTGCTGAACATTCCTGTATATACATCTAGTTTGTTACCAGTACATTGAGAATGGGGGATAATTCCAATGTCCTGTAATAATAGATTTCTCTCCCTTGCATTATGAGCAAAACTGAGTGCATTTTCCCTTACATGTATGCTGCAGGTATTGTACATTATGCATTTGTTTTATTGCATTGTTTGTACACTATCTTCACATTTTAAAAGCTTTCAGTCATCACACAGGCTAACTGTAAAAAATGGGATTTTTTTTAAAAAAAAGATGTCAAATGGAAGCAAACTACTAGTTCATGCTGCCAAGTGCATATAACTGTATTGTTCTTTCTGCAAGATTGACAAGGATGTGCAAGTTTCCCAGATCTTTTGATGTATGTGAATGTTCTATTTATTGCCTAATATTTAAATATGCATTAATGCTACATGCCATGTGAATCTCAGCATTGCAATTTCGCCGCTGCCGATCATCAAATAAACAAAAATTCTTGCTATAATTATGTTCTTTTTTGTTCTTCTCTTCTTTGTACATTTAGTAAATTTGGTTTGACTGTATATTGATTGTTTAGACAATGGCTGAAAATACCAAAAAAGCTGGTTAGGGATTATAAATCTGATGTTTTGGATGGTCAAGTGCTCAGCTAGTGTTAGGCAGAACCCAAGTCTGTGTCCAGTTCTGATGGATCACATTTTTATGCTCCACTTCAACATTACTAGGGCATGTAGTTTTATAATTGTCTGTCCATCAATCATTCTGTCCATCACACCTTGGGACATTCATTGTCCATGAACATAGTTCTTCCCAATGTTTTGTATGGAATTTCCCCTAATTATAATAAAAGTTTAGAGAATTGAAATAAACTGGCATTAAGATGGAGGTAAAGCAGGAAATCATTCTTGATTCAATTCTAGATAGCTGATTTGTGTAATGGAAATATCAAATATGTTACATAGTTGTAATGTGTTTGATACAATAAGATCTTGGTCCAGACCTTTGATCGTGCATGCAGTGGAATATAATTTAGCAAACAAATTCAAATTTATGAATCTGGATCATTAACAGTCACCAGCAAATCAATATTTTCTCGCATAGTTATTATATGCCCACAAAAAGCAGAATGTATATTATGCCCATATACATTTCTTGTTTTTGCACAGTAGCTTTAGTTTTACATCATCTACCTTTACCAATTTGTCCTTGGGGTAGGTAAGAAGCCTATTGATTCTGAAGTGAAAAGGTCAAGGTTATTGACTGAAAATAGAAAAATGTTTTTTTCACAATAACATTTGTTCTACAAAAATGACCTAGAGCAAACGTTCCAATCCCAGTGATTGCCAACATGGAGGACTATGGAAAACTGGTAGTGTTTTCAATTTGTTGATAAGTCTGGAATTATTCCTACTGGCACAACAGGTTAGGTTCTGGTAATGATCGCATAATGTACTGGCAGGTCAGTGTCTACATTGTTCATCCTAAGTATGATTTTTCGCAAGCCTATGATAATGGGAAGTGAGACATAGCACTCACTTTTCCAGCAGTTTGGTATGGTATTTGTTTTTAATTTTCTATTTGCATGTTTTCCTAAATCCCTTAATATATTTCTCATAACATTTGGCAATGATCATTATGAAGCTAAGACCGATCATTCTGCAACATCCATGCTCCACCGTTTTACTTTGGGTTCAAGATTCCAGTTGGAGAACATTTGTTCGGTAAAAGGTTTCGGTAAAAGGGTTGGGATTTTTTAAATAAGATTTCTAAACCTCCTTGATAAGAGCTCCAGATGTTTAACTTCACATTGCCTGTAATATGAAAGGATTTTAAAATCTGTAATCAATCAAGAAGAAGGACTGCTCTAGCATAAGTTTCATCCTAACCATAGGTGCATTTCCAGATCATCTGTTATCTATGGAAACCCATTTACACAAAAAAAAACCTCTACATTATTCTATCTTAAAACTAGTTTAACAGGAAACATCATAATTGTGAAGAGTGCTTGGCTAAATGCTTTTGCATTGGGCTGTTGTAACAACTTCACCAGGACAAAACAGTCCAGGAGGCCTGACTCGTAAATTTTTCATCATGCATAGATTTCTTTGATGGAAATTTTGTAAAAATTGCATGTCATCAATATGAGCTTGATCACAGGAGAATTCTGATATTCAACTTTTGCAAGTTTTTTTTTTTTTTTTCTTTTTGACTTAAGTTTTCAATATCAACTAATTGTGAAGTGTATAAAATATTTCCAAGACTTCATAGGCACAGCCGTTTCGATTAAACCTGGCATGTGTGGTCCATGTGACAATTTTTGTCAGTTAAATTCCATAGTAACCAGACAGGAAACATATTCACCTCTTCACTTAAGGCATTCTGTTATTACTATGTTGTTCAGGACTCTTTCAAACCTGTGTACTGCTACTGAGAAGCCATAATTGAAAAAGGACCATAAAGGACTTGTGGTACTAATGATATGGCAGAATGGGGACCAGTCTAGAAATGGGTGAAGATAAAATATAGTGCTTGTATATATGGGTTGGGCTGGCCAGGATTCGTTGATAATGAAACTAAGATTTTAGTAAAATTAATCTTTTGAGAGCTTATATTAACTGAACAAAAACATTGTTTTATTGATAAAATGTCAGTCCTTTTACAGGCTTGAGTTTGGAAAACTCATTACTGAAATTACCACCTGACTTTTAGGTGTGGAATTTATAGCACATGTTTTAAACACATGTTGATCCAGAAAATGCCACAGCTAATATTTTTTCTCTACACAGAAATTTTCATGAAGGATGCGTCTATACTGTTAAATATAGGTTTTATTATCAGCATTCAGAAATTTAAAGTTAATCATCAGCAATGTTATATTTCATTGTTGTGTTTTGAAACATTATACTTCAGTTATGATTATTTAGGTGGTGATGACCCTTTATGACTTTGTGTCCCACCAGTTTCATTTAGTGAATGTTGTGGAACTTATGATTTTGCATTTTAATTGGCTTATGCCAACTAGACTTCAGTTTTAAATTTTTGTTCTGGGAGAATTTTAGGCAATTTCTGTTAAGTCTCCTTTTCTGTAAGAATATATATACCTATATATGGTCACCACGATATTTTACATATTAATTGCATAATATGACAAGGCTGATAATACATTTCAATCTTAAACTGAAGAGAAATAAATGGTGATACAGTAGCAAAAATGGTAACTCTTGATTGAACAGATTTCTCTGAATATTTTTTCTGATTTTCTGAAATAAAGCTCAAATACTTGAATGTTGCCTAAAATGCACCATTGCAGTTCTTGGTGTACATGAACTTGCTATAGAATTTAATAATCTAGTTGACCAGCAGAAATATACACACTGTTTTCTTACTACTATTCATAGGTCTGTCAAAAAAATCAAGGGTGGATATTGGACTAATGGTTCAAATGATATGGCAGAATGGGGACCTGTCTAGATAAATAAGAGTATGTATGGGTTGGGATGGCCAGGATTGGTTGAAAATGAAAGATTTTAGTAAAATTAATCTTTTAAGAGCTTATCATAGTTTTAACTGAAAAAAAGATACTTTTTATTGATGGATTTCAGTCTCTTTACAGACCTGAGTTTGGAAAACTGATTACTGAAATTGGTGTGGAATTGAAAGCACTTGATTCAAACGCTGCATGTAGTACAGAAAATGCAATGGCTCATATTTTTTTTTCTCTAAATAGAAACTGTCATGAAAGATGTATCTATATTGATAATAAAGTTTTGATCAAAAACATTCAGAAATTTAAAGTTATTGAGTTTTTAATATCATGGTGTTTGCAATGGTTTACTATGAGAACTGAATTAGAGTCATATATTTGTTGTGAGTCACATCCATTGTATAACAGTTAATGAAAATAATTTCCTAACACAGGTACAAAACTTTGTATTAAGCATCCCCTTTGATGAAATCTCCTATATGACTACTCGAGCAATACAAATACATTATTTAAGACAGGTCGAACTGCAAACTGCACAGACCCAGTTCTGCTGTTGCATAAATGCACTAGCAAATCTGGTTCTGGTGTAGTTTGTTATGAGTAATCAGTAGAACAAAAAACATAGACCCTGATCTGCAGACAAATTATGCTACAACAGATCCGGATCTTTGTTGTTTGCAATCTGACTCAACTTATAAGTGAGTAAACACAGTAACTGATCACTGGGTGGGCAGAAAAATGAAGCAACAGACAACTGAATGTCAAGATGGGTCTTCTCAACTGTCACCAACTAAATTATTTCATTGCTTTGAACTGATAGAAATATTGTTAAACACATCAGTGATTTTTGATAATTCACGATGAGTATTTACAACCTTGATTATAAAATTTATCAAGTCTGTAACCAATCTGATGCTATTTCCAGCCAGCATGCTGGCATGTCATTGGTTTAGAAGGAAATAATAATCATAATAATAACAGTAATAATAATAATAATAATAATGCCTTTATTTAGAGAGAGTAATTCAACTAAACACAACTAATATCACTTGAAGCCCTCCACTTTATACAAAATTACAAAATATTATCAACCATAAAGGCAATATTCTCTCTCTTCAAATGAGTATTTGTTCTGGTCTGTTTTGTAATGCATAAAGGGAGAGGGCTTGCTTCATTTGTTGGATTGTAGTTTCAAGGTTACACTGCCAATGTTGAGAATGACCATAGAATTAGTCTATTTATAGATTCTGTGTAATTTGTTTTATTTTCATTGTTTTAATGGTACTTTTTTTATCATGCTGAGGAAATGGGAACTAAGTGCCTTCCCAAGAAAACACCTAGGCAGCTGCCCAGGGTGGGTATCAAACCCACCACCCTTTGGTTACAAATCTAATGCATGAACAACTGGGCTACAACAGTTAACAGATTCTCTGAAATTAAACATATAATTTATATAATTTTGATCAGTGTTAAACATTGTTTGTCTTTATTACAAACATATTTTCATTCGCAGTAAATAAAATTCTAAGTATTCATTGTTTCTGTAATATTTATTACTTGTTCATCCAATAGACTTCTGCTGACACTTTCTGGGATTCTTAAAATCTTCATTAAATTTGCCTTGGAACGATTTCCCCAAATTTATTTCAATAATCATTAAAAGAGTGAATAAAAGAAATTACGTGTTTTACAGGTACCTCTGGTATGTAATATTTTATTGTTTTTAGGTGTCACAAGCTTGACTTCATTTTAATTGTTTTGTGAGCATAGTGTGGAGAACATTTTTGGTTGTTGTCAACAGAAACTCCAAGTACTTTTTCATGTGACCATCTGTAACATGACAATAGGATAAGCTGACGTTAAGACTTTCATTTGGCAGTTTGAAATTATTTTGGTTTACTGACTGTGAGAAGTACTTTTGGTTTTATTAGTATCAACTATCATCCCATTGTCTGCATGTACACCAAGCCTCACTGACAAGCTGTCTAAAATTTTGATTACAGTTTCTTCTTTGAATTTTTTTACATGTGACATCAATGTAGTAGTCATCAGCATATAAGTCTGTGGACGATTATGTATCACCTATTTAAGTTGCAAGGCATTTATAAACAGCAGGAAAAATGCAGACAAGAGGATCTATCTCTGTGGAACTCAATATTGCACCATTATTTTCTCCTTTCCTGGTGAATTGCAGCCCATTGCAACCCATTTGTTAAATGTGACTCAAACCATCTGGTGGTTGAGCTACTGTACTTCTGGATCTTAGGTCTTTTCATTGGTATATCAGGATAACAAGATCTAAACCTCTATAAATTAATGTATCTTATGTACTCACTTATACATCAAGGCAAATTGCAAATAACAAAGATCGTGATCTTCCATTGCATAGTACGCCTGCAGATCAGTGTCTATGCTGTTTGTTCTACTGATTACTCCTAACAAACTGCATAGACACAGAGCTGCCAGCGCATTATGCGACAGCCAATCTGGGTCTATGCAGTTTGCAGTTGGATTTGTCTCTTAAGCAAGTACATATGGTACTACTACCTCAACTAGTTTACCTTTATCCACAGCTTTCAATCACTGATCAACCTTTAATACAAGTGCTGCTTCAGATGAATGACTATAAAACTAGACTGATTTTCATGTACAAGTGTGTGATTTGTAAGAAAAATTATAAGGGAATCAGCACCATTCCAGCTTAAGTCTCTTGTGCCATTCTAATTGCCATTAGCTTCATCTTCCTATTAATAATTAAGTCCAAATGAAAGAGTTGTAATATCCATCTCTGCAGTCTCCAGTTAGTTTGTAAAAATGTTCTTGATTGCATTTAATTTGTAAATAGCAATACATACAAGACAATATATTTTGCATTCACTCTCCTACCCCTCCCCAGAGCCCTGGGTTGCCAAGTGCCCTACTCACTTTTACAGATCACTCGTATCTCACCTCTGTCCACATGGGTTTGAGTCTTGGCTTGACCGACATGGGTATTTGAGAAAGCTTGCCAGTGGCTTTCCTTGTGTCGTTGGTTCTACCCAGGTTCTTCCTCCACCAAATATACTGCCCACCATGCATAGCCCATCATGTGCTGAAAAATGGCATTAAACCAACAAAAAACACAAACCCTCCCCCATTCCACTTCTAAAAATTTCAAAATCAGGTTCTTTGACATGAATTCAAAAAGGATAATCTAGGGTACAGGAGATCTTTAGATATCATGACCTTAAAAAAAAAGAAGAGACCCCTTCTCCACAAAAGAGAAATAAATATGCAGTATTTTCATTAAAAGTATAACATTCATAAAGGTGTTTAAAGGTGATTGGAGAATTTTCCAAAACTGAAAGTCATTGACCATTCTAGCTTGTAATGGTTATACAGTATTATTGCAAAACATACAGCACGTAAACTCAAATACAACAATATGAACTTTAATATTTCCAGTAATAAATGCATGCTTTAAATTATTAACATTACATCATGAAAAAAGTAATAAATTTAATACTAGTTTTGAGCACTGCTGTTTCTTTTATATATTGGATACAGTTTGCATATTAATAGACTACTCTAATTTCTGATTTGGATAAATATTTCTCTGGTTTCTAATAATGAGAAAGGTAACTTTACAAATTCACAAGCTGTATTGCAACCAAAAGCAATAATGGTTCAAAATCATAGTATGCTATTTTAGTACTGGGCTCAAGTTTCAATAGGAAAATTTGACCCTAATGTTGCCACCTAATGTCATCATTCAAATTCAAATACCAACCATATAACTTGGAGTACATCTACATCATTTAAATTTCAATGCCAATAATATAACTTTGAGTACATCTACATCATTCAAATTCTAATGCCAACCATATAACTTGGAGTACATCTAGATCATAACCATATAACTTTGAATACATCTACATCATTCAAATTCTAATGCCAACCATATAACTTGGACTACACCTATATCATTAAAAGCATACAGTAAGTCAATCAAACTGATCCAAGGTAGGGAAATTCTGATAGTTATATGATTTTAATTTTATTCTAATTAAAGTTACAAGCCACCAACTTTGGAATGCTGAACAAGTGTTGAGAATACAGCACTCAGATATGTAGTTAAGAACCAGTGCACAAAAATTAACTTCAGACTCCAGACTAAAACAAACTAAATAAAAAAATACATTTGTAATTATAAATTTTAATGTGTAAATTGCTGGTGATGTTTATTCCAACTAAATTTGACCATAAATGTTTAACAAATACTGCATAGTGCTGAGGACCGTATGGCAGGTAATGGGCTGGTGAGTCACCTTAGAAAAATAGTTATATAAACTGAAGCAGAGTTTAATAGTTTCATCACCCTACAATTTCAGCAAACTATGTTGTGGTGCCAATATTGAAATATTTTCATGATAAAAATATGTGGCAACTTATCGGTTTCGTTATAACATTTGTCTCATTTTTACTGTCCTTGAGTCCTCAAAACATATGTAGAACTACAAATGCACTTTTTCTGTTTATTGTTTCTATTTGATTTTTTTTTAATAACTATGTTTTTTGTATGGATTTTCATTGCATGTGACATGTCTGGAATCTTATGGGAGGGGGTCACATACTCAACCAAAGACCTCCAAATTTAGATCAGAAACCAAGCTTTACACATTTCATCATCAGCATTTGTGTTTAAATATGTAAAACGGTATTAAATCAATTCAGGATGATTCTGAAGAGTTTACCTTTTTCTTAGTAATGTGATTCGAAATCAAATCTACTGAGTTTGTGCTGAAATTGTTTCATGGCGACATGGCCTTATCATATAATTTAGGCATCAAATTTAAGTCTAGTATAGTGTGAGCAATTAAATGTTTTAAATCTTATGATTGTGATAAAGAAACGAGGTAACACGCACATTGTCCCATTTATTGAGTTACAGTACCCAACAAGAACAACAAAAAAAAAAAACCAAGTTTAAAAAGTTGCTTGGTCACAATAACAGTATTTTATCAAATTGTCAAATTAGCGTGGACAATGATAAGGGCATCACTCAGTTCAAGGCGATAATATTGGATTCAGGCGTATCTGATCCAAACTGGTCATACATTTCCATCCAGCCTATGTACTCTCACCAAGCACCGAAAAGAATCTGCCAGCATCACGCTACAAGAATGTGATGAACTATATGGTTGGGGTGGGGTGCTCCTAATATTTTATTTAAACTATTATAGAAGTCCCACCCAGGCTCTGTTTTGTTGGAAGTTAAATTTAGTGAAAGATAGATGTAACGCTCCGAACCCCCAGTCAGCAATGCCGAAGGTTAGATGGTTAAATATACAAAAAAGGTTGAAATTCAATGAATAACAATTTAATAACAATTCAGTAATCAAAGGCCTCAAATTTCCAATTACACTCCTTCCGCTCGACCCTTTAATAAGCCTATTGCATCACTTGATTAACAGTATGAGATTGATTTCCACCTGTCCTTGTATTTCTACTCATCTGTTGTATCCTTTCTCTCTCCTATTTCTCCCAATTCCTTCTCCTCTTCCTCCCCGACCTTTCTCCAAATTCCTTCTCCTCTTCCTCCTTGACCTTCTCTAGACTCCTTCTCTTCCTCCTTCACTTTCTTCCACACCACTACCCATCTGTCGACTTCGACTGTCTCGGCTACAGTCTCAATTCCATCTCCAACTCTTGAAGACTTGGGAGCCAATGGAACCGGAAGTTCTCTGTCACCTAAAAAGTTTCATGTGAAAACAAAAGGACGGTACAATCTTATTCTTTAGCCCTCTCATTTCATCCTACACACAGCCTATCATCAGATAACGGCTATTAAATTTCTTCGATCACGCATTCGTTCACATCGAGATACCCATACGTTCTTGTATGGTAAAACAAACGTCCTAATACAGCACGGTATCAATTACTTCTTATACATACATCAATAAATTCCATCACATCAGTACATATTCCAAATCCTGTTATACTAAACAATATCACAATAATGAGACGCATTTCTTTACCTTACAACTCGTGCAAAGTACGCAAATATTCAAATACCCATGCTCTGATATATGCATACGTCCATAGAAACTAATCTTACATACTTCATAATAAATGCACTGGTTTACTACGAAGTAACTTAATAGTGAATTACAATATTAATTCTGACCACAAGCTAACAATCTACATAATTCCACCTCGCATCTAATAATTCTCTACATAAAGCTCAAGCCCATTTCTCAAATATGCATGTAAATGAAACACTACAAAGGTAATTCTACATACTAATCAATCCTAGTAATCAAGTGTACATGCTAGAAATAATTACAATTATGATGCCGTAATATTCTGCAAAAATCGTGCAAATAACTTACAGACCTTTTCAAAGCTTTGTCTTTCCTTAGAATCTACCTCTAAGTTCTGCCACCAGATTATGAGTGGCTTCTTTCTCAGAGTAAACCCTATTGATCTGCAATTCTTCCAGGTTAATACTAAATTACTCTTATGATTTTGGAAGGTATCATTCGGGTCTGAATTGTAATCACGCCCTCTATCTCAATTTTGATTGGATATCGCTGTGGACGATCCAATCAAACTTAGTGGACAATGTCCCTCTCGCTGTCTGTCAACGTGGGATGGATAAGAACATGCCCCGTTCACCCCGTGGACTTTCCTTCTGATCCTTGAACTAACCTTTAACATACAGGTGTGACAAAGGCAAGCCTTTGTTAAGTGACACACCCGGTCGCCTTTGCGCGTCAAGTTTCCGGTCTCTGGCTGGTCATGGTAACCTTGCGTAAGAGTAAAACACTAACCCCGCAGCAATCTTTAGAGATCAAACACAAGGCCGCGGTAATATTCCCAAGACAGGTAGATTATAGCTTATACGTGACTTTATAGCTGGGTGCTTAGCAAATGTGACAAAGAACATGCATGCAGGACGGCATAGCTCAGATTTGCAATGTGGCTGACAAAAGCGAAAATACCTTCCAAAGGATTCGTCTCCCTACATTTGAAGGGATTCTGCTGATTCGGCCCAAATTACAGGCTGATTCGGCCCGTGTGAAATATTAAAAGAAAAATAACGGAATACACATTACCTGATTTCTTTTAGTAGTTATTAACAGATTTTCGCATGCGAAGCAATGTAGTATAAAAAGGTTGATATTCAACTCTCAAATTAAATCAGTTATTAGCACACTTATAGCCGAAATCGGAACAAAATAGTTATGAGCTATCGCATTTAGATTTTATAACCAAATTAACTTTTCTATGTTTCAAAAAGAAAATGTTTAGTTAAATTTTCATAAATCAGGCCAGTATCGAACCTATCAAACAATAAAGTATATAAATTGTCTCAATGTATTTATTGATTTCTTAAATAAATTGAGCTTTCTTTGCATTATATTTACAACTACAAAAATTGTATAATGAGTAGTTGATTAGTAAAATGGTAGTATAACGTACTTCGTTGTTATCATGAGATTTTTATTTACTGGTGTCGTTGAATTGTTGTCTTTTGAGTAAACTCTCGATCCAGTAAACCAACTTTTCTTTCATTCCAGCCTTTGAAACATTTGAACTATTTAATTTAAAGCACATATTAAATCCATTAAATATTTATTTGTCAATCTGTATTTTTGTACATTAATACATATATAATATCACATATATAATTTAATAACACTATCATGCAATTAATGATCGCAAAATTATTTCAAGTCAACAATATATGATGTGTTCTACAATGGTATAAAGTTCAGTAAGTTGACAAATTACATTAAAAGTGCTTTAATTATAGCTGCGTAGGTCAAAGTGTTTTGCCATTTCACGGTCAGATGATTCCACTATTTGTGTTTACAGTTAAATTAAATAAGGCTACAATGATCAAACAAAGTAATAAATAAATGCTGGAAATTTAAGTTACGATTAAAAACCTGGGTCAAAATGATATTACATATACCATATATAATGAGCCGGCAGATCTGGTTCTGTGCAGATTGTTTGGAGTAATCAATAGAACAAGCAATATAGACAATAATCTGTAGGTGCATTATGCTATGGCAGATCATGATATTTGTTTTGTTTGCAATCTGACACTGCCTATGAGCGGGTACATAAGGTAACTGTATGTAATGGTGCAAAATTTAAAGATAATTTCACTGCAGTACATTCTATCGTGGTCAGAGTGACATGTAACCATTAAGATTGATGTATGGGCTAGGCTCGCAATAACTTGGTAGCTTGTAATAGTTAACTCTCTTGTTTGGAGGAATAAGTGAATATTAGAGTCCGTTCGATAACGGTGAGACAAAGACGTTAAGGTAAGGTCATGTAGTGTGAAACAACAGAGTTGAGACAAACCAGAGCAAAATTTTGGGAAATCTTGGGCCATGTGAAACAGGAGTCATAAAATGATATTTTCCAGAATAGCTATTAATAATATATCGGTCTAGAGAGAATTACTCTAACTTCGATAGGAGTGATAAAATTTTTGGCGGTTAGAGAAAGTAATCCTGATTGGCTAAGCTAAACGAGTGTGTGTGTGTGTGTGTGTGTGTGTGTGTGTGTGTGTGTGTGTGTGTGTGTGTGTTTTCAGACAGAATTCAATGATTAAAGAAATTCCCCTCACAAAATTAGTTTAAGTTTCTAAGGAGAGCCAGAATGTTAGCTCTGGGAAATAATAAGTATCTCAAGTTTGATTGTCCACAGGATGTGTATCAGAAAATTGAGGACACGGAGCGAGATTCAGCTTCATAGTAAGAGTGAGTCTTAGACTGGCAGAAGGTTGGTCTCAATTGCATACAGTATGTACATTTATGTGAGTTAGTCATTATTTGTTGAATTTATTCGTGTTGAATTCACACATCAATTTTTCCTTGAGTTCGGAAGCTAAGGGTTTGCATGCTTTTGTCTCAGATATTATACAACTCGTGTATTATATGGATGTGTTCTGATTATTGTGGTTTGTATGTAATAGAAATCATGTATTATAGGAATTGCATCATTATACTTATACGAATTATAAGGATTAATTTATCAGTCTTAAATAATGTGTAGCATGTATGCTAAGAACTGATATTTATATGATTAAGTCAATAAATCAGTAATTAGCCGAGTGACGTAGTTAGGACAAGTCCGTTAATTTGTATGTGCAATTTAGTTGTGATTTCTTTTCAAACGAGAATCGATGGTGTTAGCATTAGGAACACGTGTCGCCTATTATGGTTCAGCTAGTGATTTATAGTCCAGAGTGGGGTGTAATGGTTTATCTAAGAGGTCTAATTATGTTATGATTCCAGGAGGAATTCTAGGAGCAGCTAGAAAGACATAAATTCACATTAATAGGTTGTTTGTGTATTAGATCAGGTTGCGAACTGACCGTAGCTTAGTTCTGTTGATTTACGATAGACGATATCTGACGGCCACAGAGTGGGAATATTGTTAGATCCAGGAGAAGAAAAAACTTTACACGTGTTTAGGTTGGATATAATATTTATTTGAAGAACAAAATAGCTCAATACCTGTTCTGCACAGTGGAAAAGACCGCAGTCTGCAACCAAGACAGTTGATGACCCGAAGAGGCTAGAGGAAGAGAGAGAAAGAAAAGAAATACAGCGACGTCGACATACTGCCAACAATAGTTTGGAAGATACCGGAAGCAACCAGTGATGCTGACATGCAGGCAATTTGAGTTCCATCAGCCACTCGATTATATGATTATATGTTTTCATTCTATTTATGTAATTGATTAAATTATTATATTTTACATACGAGAGCTCGTGTTGTTCTATATCTCTGCTCAAATCTGTTATTCCATCCATTAATTTCATATTTTATTTTATTGTTTAATCAATCTGGGCAATAACACCGTGGTCGATCATCTAGATTACGATAACCAAAAATCATAAGAAGTGGGGGTTTCACATCATCCCACTTCTGACACTCTACCATTCACATTAGCATACAAGCTATTCATAGCAATCAACCACCTGAAAAATATCCAACGCTCAAACTGAAACCTGTAGTGAATGAACAAGTTTTTAAACTTATTTTACAAAATATGACGACATGGATAAGGGTAGCTACAGACCAGCTGGTATTTTACCAGTCACTTCCAAAAACGTATGAAGGTTTGTGTGTAATAACTCCAATTACATTTTGATAATATATTTTGATAATATATTCAATACGTTTCTATTTTTAAAAATAAAAGGTTATGGATGTCAAACCACAGAACTTCGATTGATGGAGTACTGGAGAATAGTCTTGAACAATGGTTCCAAAGTGAAAGCAATATTAATGGACTTTGTCCAAGACCTTAGACACCTTTCTGCATAGCCTCGTTACTGAAAAGATTAAAGTTTACAACATTGATCAAAACTCAATCAAACTAATGAAAACTATTTGTCTAACTGAAAACAAAGTGTTAAATTGGTATCCTTACATAGAAATTGGGGTACAATCCCCAAAGAAAAATAGCAAGGTTCAATTCTGTGACCTATTATGCTTAATATCTTTACAAATAACATTTGTACACTGTCTAATTATCCTGATGACAAAACCGTCTATTGCATCCAAATCATCTAATGGGTTTCACAAAATGAGAGCAAGACCGGTTTGCAATCAGTCTTACAAGCTAATCCCCAGAAATTCCATATCATTGTTCTCGGTAAAAATGCTGAAAATTTGTCATTAATTTCACCAGGATGATCATAAAATGCACTGAGGAATGTGTAAAACTCTTTGGAGTAGATATTTAATCTTACGTAAAATTTAACTACTACATAATTAACATCTTCCTAAAGCAACCGTAAAGACCATTCAATGTTTTGAGATGTCCCACGCACAATTGGTCCACCAATATATTAACTTAATGATCAATACGTGATTTATCAAGTCAAATTATAACTGTTGCCCGCTTACTTGGCATTACTGCTGCAAACAAAATGCTGACAAAATTTAAAAATTACAGTAGTAGGCACTAAGATTGGCTTATATGGCCATCTGTTAAGAAAAACACATTTTCCTGCTTTACTTATCTACTATTAAAATACCTGGCAAGCAAAGTATATAAGATAATTTACAAGTAAACACGTACTTGCTTTAATAAGCTGGCGGCAATCAAAATAATGCAACAATAATTTCAGACGCCAAAATTTGGCCACAACACTGAAGAACACTTGGATTTCAAAGATTTCCTATGGCTCATTCGGGTATGACCAGGGTCTCAAGATAAATGTGTTGTGTTGTTTATTTAGCAGTTAGTGGTAATCATCTTTATGTTGATTATTTGACCGACTTTCCTTGCATAAATCAGTGGTTCCAAATCTTCTTTTGGCCACGACCCTAAAATAACACTTTTTCTGAGCCTCACGACCCCGCTTCCACATTTTGCCACCCTAAAAAAAAAATCCCGTCGACCCTCCAGAGCGCCCTCGCGACCTAAATTTGGGTCGCGATAGGGGGGTTGGGAAGCACTGGTTTAAATCCTGTTCACTCAAACACTGCGAGAAATGTTCTTGCTGCAGTCCGTGTACTATCTGCTTCTATCGCCAGCAAATCTGTACAGATGGAACTTGACAGGCGATCCCACGTGCCCGTTATGCCAGAAGAACTACACTGTAGCATATCCTATCGTCGCGTCAAGTTTCCTTGGCCCAAGGGCGATACAGATGGAGTTACGACAATGTCTTGAGAGATGGCAGACATGCTGGACACAGAACGACAGAAAGTCTGAAACAAAGGTAGGCCAGGTCCTCGGTTCATCCAGTTTGCCAAAAAAGGACAAAAGGAACCTGCAGCAACAAACACTGGTGGAATATTTGTAGAAGCTAAGTCATTGGAGGTGATAGTAGACCTGGGGGAAAAAAATGCATATTCCAGGAGATCGTACAGACATCACTTCTGTCCAAACAGTGTCGAATGGTCTGAGACAGCAATAAGGATTATTTTGGTGTTGCAGGTCTAATCACGGGTTGATAGAGACGGGCAAATCAGTCCAGTGGTTTAAAATGGGTTTATTGTGCATGAGGTTGTACAAAATGTAATATAAATCATGCGGACATGATAAAATACAAATAAAATGCATTCAATGTAAATATATTTCACAATACCCTCATCAGCGCATTACTTTTTTGCATCTACATATCAATCCATATAGAGAGATAAGGAAACAAATAAATGCAATACGCAAGGGTATATAAAAGACAGGTTATTATATATATATATATATATATATATATATATATATATATATATATATATATATATATATATATATATATATATATATATATATATATATATATATAAAGTACATAAAATCACAGGAATCTGACCTCTTATCAATAGAGTACGACGAAATATTTGACAAAACGAAATCATCCCTTAGTATGTAATGCCAACTAACCAATAGAGTGGTGCAATGTACATCGGCTGAAAACTGTGAAGGCAACTGACCTAAAAAGGATACTTTGTAAGTTTAACATCAAAAGCATGACTACGTACCAGAGGGAAGTCATTACAGGTCTATTTGTATGAACGGCATTTGTGCAAACACGGATTAGCAGTGGAAAATTGCTTATTTATCAGTCCATTCAAGTTGTGTGCTCCCCTTGTCTCGATCTTGTTGGAACAGTGTTCAAATTTGAACAACTTAATTTTGATTGGATGCGGTGGCTTGCTGCATCCAATGAAATTCACAGACCCGAAGCACAGAAACATCTGCTCCATAAGCCAAGGTGTAGATAGGGCTATCATATCGGAACCTTGGCAAGCGAAGATGACTTTATTGATAAAACGTCAGACTCCTGTGACAAAATTACAAACATGAATAACATACATATGACAGAAATCTACATACCTTATCAAATGGGGCAAATGTCGCATTTCAGTAGCACCTTTAAACAAATCACCAAACTCTCATCTGGGAATGCAAAGAAGGTAAAATAAGATAATTACCATACATCTAAATACATTTGATATCCGGGTATACTTGCAACTTACGGGCATGAATACTGAAAGAGTGACTATAGGAAAAACATAGATATATTCCCGCTACCGCTCTTGTACTGAGTAAATACATGACGCGGATTTTAAGATTACAAATCAATTAAATACAAATGTAAAATATGTTTAGTTCATTAAGTAAGCTTCTTCACAAGTTATTTCGCTATCGTGAGCAATACCAACAAAATATCACGAACAGCAATTAAGAGTGTTCATACATTTCATCCCTATCATCATACTGTTCTAATCTCAAATGAGAAAACTTTACATATTACAAACAAAACATCAACATTGATAGAATTTGTAAAAACAAAAGCAGAATATAAAGTACTAACTAACTTCACTGCAATTCAGCCCTCCAAACAGTGGTGTAGCTAAAATATTTAGGCCCGTATGCAGGCCCGTATGCAAAGCTTACCAATTTGCCCCTCTGATCTATAGTGTAAAAACAATTCGTGGGCTTTGCATACTCTTGCTATAAAGTAGCCATGCCCCTGTCTCCACATGTTCAAAGTAGACTGCAGTCAGAACACTTCAGAAAAGAATATATTAGACTTACTCTGATGTTTACCACAAAGCGATGAATGCATGGACAAAATATATTACAACTTTTCAAACTAACGAACTGGAAAGTTACTTATTTCCGTGTCCTATAAATGGAAAAAACAGCTTGAACAGTAATCAGGGGAACCTAATTAAACAACTGGAGCAGGTAATCTTGGCTCAAGGTTGCCTAATTGATTGAACTGTGTGCAAAAAAGAGTAACACAATAACTACAACTGGTGAATTTATTTATTGCAAGTACAAATGAATATTATGCAAAATGATAAAAGTAAGACATTCCTATAATATAAAATGATAAATTATCTGATCCGGCTGCAAACCATCCCATGGGAAGAACAAACAGAAGAGACCTATGAAAGGAAAACTGATAAGTACCAGGAACCGATAGAGAGCTGAAGTCAAAATAGATGGAAAACTTGGTTCTTCCAGGTGGAAGAAGGATGCAGGTGGTTTCCTGTACACTCGACCTGAATGATGCACAATTCACTAGGAATAAGAGGAAAGCAAGGAAACATAAGGCCAGACAATGAGCAAAGCAGCAGAAAAAAGCGTCTAATTGGATCTAGCTGAAACGTAAAGAAAAGAATTGGCAGCCAACACAGACGGGCAGTGTCTGAACAACACTGTCACCCGGCCGGATGGTGTACCAAGATAAGGGGCGAAACACCCAAGGAAGGATGGGAACTCTGCTGATGACATCTGCGCAACTGTAGTCTACTTGTATATCAACACTAATTTATTTTTTTACTTATTTCTCTAAACCTACGTTTTATCACCCTCGTTCACTGACAGTATGATTAATCTGGCCTTTCTATATCCTTTACAATATCAATTTTATCATATTTTTAAAAAAAAATTCAGATGTATTCCTTCTGTGATGTGTCACCTATGTACATATTATTTATAACAAAAATATATATGCATGCTGTATATTGCTGTTTGTTTTTTAAACCATTCTTACTATTATCATTTTAGTATATATGTAGTGCTTCATTATAAGTAGGTAATGTACATGTATGACATACAGTAGTTCACTAGATAAAAGCAAAATTGCTGGATCTTATAAATGAATCACTGATTAATTCAGATCGCAGTTCTTTAGTTCTTTCATATATTACTCACTAATGACCACCACAACCAACCCGAATATGTGAATGTGATCACAAGAAAATTGTTTAGACCTCGCTACCCGGCAATATTTCTTACTACTTGATTCTCAGAGATATGCTCCACATCTCTTCTAGTTCTCTCAGCTGAAACATTACAATACTAGCGCGACAATGTTGATATTCGAGCGTATGAAACATACAGCGATGGAGATGCAATACAAATGAATTTACAAAGTGATTGATGTTTTTTCATCTTCATAATATGTCTGGGTTTATTGTGTGGAAAGAGTTTTAGAACAAAAATGTCAAGGATTTGTTAGACAATAAATACATTGAATATTTATAAACCTAAGCTTACAATCATGCATTTGCGGTGGAGAGGGTGCACAGAACTCTGAAGGCTTGAACGTAGAAGTATTGAACACAAAATGAAACATGAAAATTGGTTGGCATTTTCCAAGGCTAATTCAACCATACACACGCATCACATATTAGTAAAAGGCTAATTGACAAAATGGAACACCTGAATTTAAAATTGTTGAAACAATAAGAACTTCAAAATAGAAAACATTATTTTCAAAGGCTAACTTCCTAATTCCACAACTGAAATAAAAAAAGGCAAGGCATAATAGGTGATCTACGAACTGCTACACTCGAATGGCGATTATTTAAAGGGCTGCTTTACTGTTACGAATCTATGATCATCAACTGAGTAACAGAAAGAAGTAAAACCTACAAGTTTTATAAAACCAAACGGATAATTTAGTTATCAAAGTTATAAAACAAAATGTGAGACGAACTTACATTAACATGAAGTGAATTCCAAAATAATCATGAAAAAGTTATATTAAAGTTTAAAAAAAAATGAAAAATTCCGTATAAAATTCAGAACCGGAAATGTAATGGTCCGCCAAGAATTGCGATGTTGTCAAAATGTTGTTGTCCAGAAACTCCTTTGAATAATTCACAATAGTTCCAGAATAATATTATAGTCCAAAAATGAGCATTTTATATTTGCAATGAACAGTCTAAACAAATATTTTTTCCTCTCAAATAATTCTAAATACAGCATAAAACACGTCTGGTGACTTGATGTTACAATATGAACACAAGAAATAAGAATGACTCCAAAGTAGGAATGAATCTGATTGCTCAGTTCTCTCTTTAAATACATCTGAAAAATTCTATTACGACTGTTTGTCGCAATATACCCCAAGTAACAGATCGTACTATTCAAGTTAATATTTCAAAATACCTATTCATGTGACCTAACTCATCCAGTTGGAATTAACATAATTCTTCTAAGATACCACCTCATCGATCTGTCCAGTGGGAAAAAGGCCGAATCTTGTAAATATATTTAAAAATAGTTGTATTATTAATAATTGTCAACACGTACGTATGCATTTGTAGATACTATGCAATTTTACGCTCTTTAACATCTTAAAATAGACCCTATGCACATACACAGTCTCAAGATAATCATTACAATTTACAAACATGAATAAAAATTTTAAACAAATTAGACATAATCATATACAAGGAGTTTTAAAAATTATTGAGATACATAACATTTACGAGCAAGAATTATCGGTATGCGACAAACACGATGATGTATAAAAGTTTGGAAACAATTAGAAGACCGAAGGGACTGAAAGGAGAAATGTATCCACTCGTGAAATAGAAGGGATGTGATAAATCGTTTAATAGTTGGAGCCTGCAGAAAACATTTTTCTAATTACATAAACAAACTCAGTACATAGAAGTATCAAGCAGCATACAAACTTGGGATTTTTCAAAGAGTTTCTAACATGTGAAAGATGTATTTAAAACAGTGCATAGGAAAATAAGGGAGTTATATTATGTAGGTCACGAGAATTTGTGTTGATGACAAACCATGGTAAAAAAGAAAATTCGTCAATAGCATCGGAGAAAACGAGAAAATGGTACACATGAAAAACGCGATAAGATTATTAAGCTGTAGGCAATGTCCTGTCAAGGTAACGAAAAACGTCACAGAAGAAATTAAAAGAGACAAATATTCAGTTGATTCTAGCTATATAAAAAAGGAAGAATTAAAAAAACCCAAAGAAAAACAAATGGAACAAGAACAAGATTAAAGGCTATGAAAATCGAATAGACACCGATGCCGTCATTCGGACATTTCAATTTCTTTCAAGTTTCAATAAACCAGAGATTCCATAACTACTCATTCAACGATGCATTTTCCTGATAAAAAACCTTTAACCACGAACAATTTTAGAGCACCCATGAAATAATTAATCACAGACAAATCAACCCGAATTAATTGATTTGTAGGCGTTTTTCAACAATGAAGTCAAAACCGGAAACATTTCATGGAATGCAGATTTACAGATTTTGAATATTTATTTTTCACAGACATTTAGTAGAAATTTAAATTGAGCTGCTGGAATAAATGACAGATCTAGATATACCAATAGTTGTAAAATCCTACAAATGTCACAGATAAAAGCTGGAAAAGGAAATGAAAATAGAAATAAATTGTACCAGAAATCCAGAGATTGCGCAAAACAACCAGTGTAATATATTATTGCAATTGAGAAAATTAAAAGGTTAGGGATTAAAATCAACAGAGTATTAGATGTGGGAACACAATAAATAGATGATTGATGTATCAGCACACTAATTTTTTATGTTATATATTTCACTTAAGATTTTTAGCTAAAACTAACAAGTACATCACCTTACACCTGTCCCGCAACTCATTTTAACTCTCCTGTTAACCAGGATATGTCCAAAATATTTAGCGAGATACAAAATTTACTCACTTAAAATCAATTTTTTTTTTAATGTTCAGTCCACCGACAATTTTTGAAAATTACGTTGTAAAATTTGACAGTGATGAATCAATGAAACAATGAAATAATACAGATCACATATATCATTAGCTTTCGGCAGAGTCAGCTAAACTTGGCAGTGTGGGTGGCATCAGTTGATTGCATTATTTCATACCGCCATTTGATTAACAAAAACATACCCAAGATAGCAAAATCAGTATACAAATTTTACATTATTTCCAGCGAGAAAATTGCTGTGGGAATGTAAGATGCCTCTGCCTGATGACGATGCATTCAAATCGATCAATGACAACATAGATTATAAATAATATATAATATGTTGTTAGAGATGACGGTATCGTTTTGTTCTCTAATGGCATGGTTGTGATAATGGAAAGTATATAGTTTGACACAGCAACAATTTGCAGAAATCCAATGTTTTCTTTTAAATTGGGATTAAACCCTCTCAGTTATATCGATGTGACGATGAGATGTATTCAAAAAGACTGTTAAACGACCAGCAACAGAAAGACAAAACATCCCCCAACAATTATGTAGATGAGAAGGACCATGAGGATAATAGTCTTACTGTCATCGTTCCTTTAGGACGAGCCTTGTTTTCAAAATGACTGGCCTGGAGTAGGTTGGCCTGGATGAGGAGGTTTATGCAAAAGAAAGGAGTTCTTACTAGACCTGATGTAGGCAGTATAGCTGTTGAAATTTGTATTGTAACCGTTGTAACAATTGCCGATGTTATTGCACCTTCTTTTTCAACAGTTGCTTCGGTTAGTTTGATCTTGTTGATTTTCATACTGACTAGCATCTAGTCATCATCTATTATTGTCCTCCATACAGTTAACATTCGTGCTCGGTGGGTTCATTTCCATCATTGATGACAAAAATATTCTGACGTGATCTGATTGAAGAAATGTACAAGGATGGCCACCCGAGAAAATTTTTGACTTTTTATGTGAATGAGGTTTATACAACAAATTAAAATAATTTTGTGAGGATTTTACGTGTACTACCTTTAAGTAATATTTTATTTATTTATTGCAGAATTTTAGCATCTTTGCGTATTATATTTTATGTTGTTGTGCTTAATGTTTGCATTCGCTTGGAATGGATTATCTTTATAAGCTAACCCGAGTTGAAGTTTTGGTTCGACCAAAGTGGGTATATCAGAAAGCTTGCCAGTAGCTTCTCGTGTGTAGGTGGTTCTTTCTGCTGACTTCCTGGATTCTTCCTGACTGTAAAAGGGTGTTGTGTGGTTATGCCCCTCTGTTAATTGATTTGGCGATCGTTATCTAGAGGATGACCTCCCTCGATGTTATTGCCCAGTGCGAGAGGATAGATAGAACATTAACAGAGAACTGAGCGAGACTATTGAGAAGAAATAAACAAATACGCGCCCCTTAAATAATAAAAATAAAATAAATTTTAATTAATTAATACATAAACTAATATTGCAATTTCAATCCAACAGATTTACATTAATGGAATTTAATAGCAGTGTTCAATTTACGGATTCGTTCATCATAGTAACGAGTGGTGAAAAGAGTACAATGTCCACGCCCGACTTGCATCACCTAGCGTCGTTCCTCTGTTGACTTTGTGTATTCCACGTCTAGCATGTATGCTTGGTTCTTCCTCTGACCCTTCTATTCCGAACTCTCTATTTGCGGACTTCCCTCTTGGACTGTCCTCATCGGGTTCTCTCGGGGAAGGATATAGAAAGCTGTTCCCATAAAATGACAAGATTACGACTAAAGCTCTATGTGTATCACCACCTATCCGTATATATAAAATTCTCTTACTTTCGTTATTCAGAAACGTAAATAGCCATCCACACTGCATAAATTCCGACATAATGTGACCTTAACGATTAACGGTCCTTACAAATTTACTGTATTTGAGGTAAGGTACCATCGTTATCTCTAGTTACAAATGACTGTTGCAATATACATCCAAGTCTGACCTTAATTAAACAGTTCATTGCCCTCGATCCCCGCGGCTATTGACCAGAAATTAACACGTACGGTGTATACAACAATACTGTCGTATATATCTGCATACGCTACTGTATGTCTTCTTACTCTAACTAGTCAGTTCCACTCAAAAAGATAAATGCTCGATTACTATTGCATAAGATTCACTAAATTCTAGCTTACAGTAACCAATAACCTGCAAGATCATTCAAGCATTACAAAATCATACGTAAATATGCAATTATCATTAACTCACGATAAACAGTATCATCCTACAGACAAGGAAATTAATTCATATACCCATAAGAAATTCTACACATTTTAATATTTGGATTAATTCATAAATCCCTATGAAATGCTACACATTTGAATATTTGGATTAATTCATAAATCGCTATGAAATACTACACATTTGAATATTTGGATTACATAATAAATCCCCATGGATTACTACACATTTGAAAATTTGGATTACATATAATCCGTCAATTCTATCAATGAACTAATAACTATAAAATTAAAGAAATAAATTGCATAACAACTCTAACATATCAACAGGTTTCTACGAAATTGAATAAACGATATATAGCATGGATCATAAGCATATCAAACACATTTGCATAAAACCAAACAAATAAAATAGAAAATTACATGGAAATTAAAATTTCGTACCTTAATGCTGTTTCTTTTCCACACAATCGTGCGTCCTAGCACTATAGCCTGTCTTTTCCTTTCAAGACAGCTATCTGGCCTCTTTACTTGTTAACGAGAGAAAACTCTATTCTCAGGTTTTCGACCGGAGTCGGACCTTTTTGTCTTCTCACAAGATAAATTTCTGACTAAATAATTTTGACTAAGGTCGGTAAATTTAAACTCCCATAACTTCCAAAGTGTACGCCTTAATTTTAACTGATCAATCGAAAGCAACTGTTCCTAAATTTTCCCCAAAATAATCATGTCTTTCATCAGATTTTGACAGACTAGAATACGATGCAATCAACTTTCCTTTGAAGATCAATTATTTGACATGAGGTCCTCTACCGCGGTTATGGCTGGTAACCCTACTGTACTTTCCCATGATAACGTTACGGTCAATTCTACTGAACCTTAATGTAGGTCCTTTTATGTTTCAGAGGGAAATATCAACGTGACCTTTCTCAAAGACTTTTCTGGCTTGACTATGATAAAATTTTAATGCACAATTTATTGAATTTGAAGATTCAGTACTTCTTCAAAATTCGACACATTACACTGACCAAATCTATACTGGCCGCCATGTATTGTCAATCATATGCTTAAAATGGCTTTAAACCCCACAGAACCAAAACCAAACATGGCAAACTGTATATCTCTTTGAAAATTTAAAATTTCATTTTCATCTGGACATATTTTAACTGTTATTCTTTTAATGAGATTTTCCATTTGTATCCCAAACAATATGAGATTGAAAATGGTTCTCTTCAAATTCATTGGCGTATTTTTTATTCAAACATTGAGCTCAATGTATAATTTCAGCCTATGAAAACTCTGTACATCTCTTTCGATTTCAAACCCAATTGTATTTGCAGTTTAAAGCTTTCCAAACGCATCAGATAATTCTCGTTGCTTTTTCAATGTCCACACTAGCTTGGGTACAATTGGTCTCGTACCTATTAAATCATTTTCAATATCTTTTGCAAAGGGGATACATCATTTTTGTCTTTATTTAACTTTGCTGTACGTTATGATCTGTTCTTGAAATGGCCGTGCAAATGTGTTGGTATCTCCAAATTCACCATTAAGATCCACCCTTTGTCAATAACAGCTTGAATGTTTGGCAAATTCTTCTCTACCCACATAATGTTTTGATCATTTCCCATCTGAAGTTTTTAACTGGCATGTATTAGCTCATTGCCTATTCATATAAATTTTGTTTGGATCACGGTATATGGTACATGACCTTGACTTTTCATAGTCACCATCATGTCATCTTGCCATCATCATCAACATAATATTCATTTTTGGCATATTATACTAATATGACCATTTGTTCAGCTCTCAATCATCAAAAACATGACCTAATCTGTCAAATAATCAAGAACCTTTTGCGATCTGATAATTTTTCTTTTGCACTGAAACAATTCAAGCATCTGTACACGTGTTTCTTCCCATGATGTTTGCCTACTAGCGATCATACCTATTTTATTCAATCATCGTATTGTTCCGTTTCATCAAATATAACCAAAATATCAACATGCCTATCTTTCTAATTTTGTTTTTGTTACTCTGACTGCTCTGTTGTATTTATCTTCAGCTATTTCATACACACCTGCGGAGATGTTATGTAAGAGTTCAATTTATTTTATACACTGTCCCGTTATAGAGTATCAGTTAAACCAATTAATGTACGTAACTAAACTGAATATTGATCGCCTATGGTGATTCTGAAGGGAAATATTTAGTTAATGGAGTAAATTAAATATCTGTCTTCCATATTTGCCACGTTCAAACATACCTTTTTAACTTTTTAATCCATTCGGGTAATTCTATGTACGAGCTTTCTCTTATCGAATGATACTTCTCTACATGAAATATCCACCCATGCTTTTGCTTATTTCATGACCAAATCTGGTTTGTAAAATGTAGAATAAATGCTCAATGAAACCATCCATTGAGCTTTGTTCACTCTCTGTATTCAATTTTCTCTGTATCCTGTGCGGAAAGTTGCATAAGTCTGATAATTAGGTCAGGCTGAACTTTTGCAGAACTAAATTGACTAATTTTTCAAATAACTACTTCTTGATTTTGGATTCGGTGTTATTAAAGAGTGCACACAACTCTCCATTGTTACCACCATAAAATTTTTATTCCGATACCAAACTTTTGAATGAATATCTACGCCCTTTAGATATATTGCTGTTAACATTTTATTCCTATGTCTGAATAATTTTTGTTGTTGTTGTTGAAATAAGTGAAGATGAAGCTTTCAAGCTTTTCAAACATATTTTGGAATAAGCTGATCAAATTCAGAAGTTTCTATCTTTTGATGTATTCACTTAGCACACTGTCAATGTTTTACTGCTTCTAACATTTTTATGATACATGTTTAAACAGATATGTTGCCATAATATCAGCAGAATACACACCGCTGTACTTAAGATTGACACCACTGTGTGCAGCACACTGGAAAGAAGCCACTTACCATCCGCAGTGAAAACCACATTACCTTATGCAGATCTTTTTCCTACACTCCCTTACCAAAAAATATCCATTATTTTTTCCTTTCTTTTCTTTGCATACACGCGATTATGCGTCACGCACATCATAATTTATCACACTTCAACAGTATGATTTTTTTTACATGCCAGATTTTTTTTCGTATACAAGATTATGTGTCGTGGCTTATAATACATCAACTGTATGATCTGTATTTAGTCCATATCTTAAAACTATTGGAGGTTGTCAAAAGGAAAGGTATTTTTTGATCTGCTGGTTTTTTGTTTGTTTCTGGACAGCATTAGATAATAAGGTGGTACTCAGTTTAATATGTACCATATTTCGGAGACGCAAGACTCATCCATCAACCTATTATACCAATGAGCAAATTCAATCAGGTAATATTACCATAGTTTCTAAAATATTTGAAAACTGGTTTTCTCTTCGGCCTGTTCACCCTGTTTCATTAGCTACCAACTACTGACGTATCATCATATTCTGCCTATTTGTATTCAGTATCTTACCGCATCTGAATTAATATTATCGTGTATGAATGTTTGTGATGCTAAGAATAATGGATGCCTATCTGTTTATATTTCAGCATTCTTACAGCATCCGAGTTTTTACAGCTATGAATGTAGTGTGTGTGCGTGTGTTTGTGTGTCTGAATTAACTGTATCAACGTTTGTTATGTTGACCTTGCCCATTTCAAGTTGTACGTGAATAGCTTCATTTATGGATAAATTCTCAAGTCTTATTGATTTTCCTGGAGCGTTGTAGAAAAGTCTATGATCCAGTGCTCTCACTACAGATTTTGGCGCATGTCAGGTTGCTAAGCAACAATGCCATGTACATGGAGCACGCACACGCAGTGTGTGTGTGTGTGTGTGTGTGTGTGTGTGAGAGAGAGAGAGAGAGAGAGAGAGAGAGAGAGAGAGAGAGAGAGGGAGGGTGGTTGATTTGGTGGGGTTTAGCGCTATTATTCCGCACATGATTGGCTATACATGACTGCAAAGTTGGAGGAAGAATCCGGGAAGAACCACCGAAACAACAGAATCTAATGGCAAGCTTTCTCACGTATCCACGTTGGTCGAACTGAAACTCGAACGCAGGTGGACAGAGGTGAGATGTGTGAGTAATCTGTAGAGGCGAGAACCTTAACCACTCGGCCAACAGAGTGTGTGTGTGTGTGTGTGTGTGAGAGAGAGAGAGAGAGAGAGAGAGAGAGAGAGAGAGAGAGAGAGAGAGATGGTAAGTAAACGATGTGTCTTGAATTTGAATAAATTAATAAATGTTTACTTGTTACAATGTATAAGTATTTTTGGAAATTATACTAATATTCCGATCATGAAGACAACAGAAAACAGAGTAACAGAAGACAGATAGCAACACCGTCGAACATATCTCATACAAGCATACATAATCTTAATTAAATTTTTTAAAGCATAAAAAATGTAATTAGCAGAGGAAGATATAGAGAGACAGTTCATTCTTAAACCCGACTGTCGCTAAGTGCCGCTTTAACAATATGCAAATTATTAAACATATATCCAATGCTAATCAAGCAAGACTAAAAACTCGTAACGGTCCGATCAAAGGCATTCTGTAGTCTGAACCGGCGTAATTAAACATCGATCAACGATCAAAAAGATAAATATAAATTAATGGGGGATGGAGGTTAATCGCCTACCGATACCGGTGTGAATACAATGCATGCCAGACGATGTTACTTTGATCAAAGCCCTTTGACACTCGTCTTCGCAAGTCCGCAGGTAACATGACCGTAAATAACACTTACGTTACCATTCCACCATGGACTGGCTGAGAAGATTGGCGGTAGATGTAAATTATTTAATTAAAGTATCTGAATACAATTTGGAATGTTTCTTACTTTCTCTATTCTCAAACATGTCAACAATCTAAAAAAAAAAAAAAAAAAAAAAAAAAAAATGTTACCGAATTACTGATACATATGCGGTAAAATCGATGATTATTTAACTCGTGCAATACAAATCCTTCGAATCCCAGTTCAATTTTGTGACAAAATTAATTTATCTGGACAGCCGATTATACAGACGAAATCTCAGTCTCGCAATGGGTCCGGATAATCGCAGATAAACGAAGCTATACTGCATATGATAGCACGAAGTGAGCAGCAGTTTAAATTAATCAGTGATTCAACGATTTATTTTTGTACTGTCCACGCCAAAAACATTGAACTATTCGAATTACAACGTATTCCTAACGCCTAGGGCTCACAACTAAGGAATATATTTCACAACCATACCCAGCGTCAGACTTACAACTGTGCACTGGTCAACTCAGATGAGGTTTGCACTGCTTAACCTGGCTGAATATTTTATATGCCCTTGTAAATATGACTCACAAGTGTCAAGAAGGAATAAATTTCGGCTTACTTAGATGTTTTGATGTTTAAGAAACTAACTGCAGAGGCATACGAACTCTGTGAACACACACACACACACACACACACACACACACACACACACACACACATATGATGGGCCTTTGTTTGGGCCTGCATGTCTCATGTCAGGTTGGGTAAACATGTTTATTAGGTTTTTACTTCTTGATAGAGCCTTGATTCTGATCCTTGAATATACAAGAAACGAATTTAGTTTACAGTTTGACAGAAATTTCCATTAAGATGACCCTCATCCTGGTCGTCCTAATGTGACTTAGATTTCTATATTAGGATTCATTTGTATTAGAATTACTTAGTCCTGTCTTAACTTCCGAAGTGCAATCAGTCTTTTAGTTGTTTTCAGTTTATAATTTAAGAGGATTTATTTATTTATTTATTTATTTATTTATTTAAAATATTCATTGGAATTACGAAGTGCGCATTAATAATTTCAGACTAAATGACTATTTTGGGATAAAAACTATGAATTCATTAAATGACAATTTGGATTATATCATTGTGATACATTGATTGTTAAGACATCAACACCATTACAGGCTACTGGCACATCAGCACATTCAAAACTGGAACTCATTTGGAACACAACTGGAATTCATTCTGAATACTCTATATTTTTGGACTTGTGAGAGAACCTTTAGGACTATTTGGGATCTAATTCACAATACTGTAAGTTCTTTTAAAATGTTCACTCTGTATTCTAGGGAAATGAATTATTTGTTGAATTTTACTAACTTGTCAGTTTAAGCTCTTTTCTAAGTTTAAGACCATAAGGTCATAACAGAAGCTTGGGGGCAGTCATCTGCGTTACAAATTTCTTTATAATATTTCAGAAAACTTCAATTTGTTTATGAAATTTAAATTCACTTTGTTTCAGACTTAATTACACCCTAATATTTTAATTTCACATATTTGAGAAATCATAAGAGAAACCAACAAGATTTCACAATGTCATCTAAAGTGGAGAATTTTATTTTAAATCCTACCAAGGAAGGGATACAATCTTTTAAAAAGGACTAATTGCCTCAAATTGCCAGACATTATAAGCAGTAAATAAAAATTATTTTGGTTGAATACTTGGTGGAAGAGAATTTTTGGTATAAAAGCGCTTTGGGTTGTGATTAGTAAGTCTCAATCTGACTCTGAAATTAAATTAAAAGATTTGCAATGAAAAAAAAAAAAAGAAGAAACAAACCCAAATGGAAATAGAGTTAAAAAGCTACAGCTTAAAATGAAGGAGGAGAGAGAAAAATGCCAATGCAAAGAGAAAAATAAAAAGAGAAATAAACTTGCAGAAAGAGGAAAAGAAGAGAGAGAAATAGATCAGAAAAATGCAAATGCAACCCCCTTTACACACAAGTTCAGGTTTTGATGTTACCAGAATTATTAGGTAAGTTCCTCTTTTAAAGAAAAAGAAGTAGATCAATATTTTCCTCATTCTGAATAAATTGCTGAAAATTTGAAATGGCCAAGAAAGCAATGGGCTTTATTATTACAAAGTTTACTTATTGGCAAAGCTCATGAAGTCTATGTTTCAGTGTTGGTTCAACAAGGTGCAAATTATGATGTGGTTAGGGAATGTGCCTTATAAGTTGGTCCTGGAGGCATAACTTCAGAACATGCTGCTTGTACAGCTAATGATTATTCTGTGACTCACAAATTTCATTTGTTAATGTCTTCCTCTCAGCAGTTTTTCTTGAAGGGGGGGGGGAAGCATCTCAGTCTCAAATGATTATTTCCAAATCTCAATCTGACACAACTTTTAGGAATCCAACTTCTGATAAGACTGATCAGAAATCCTTAACATTTCCTACATGTACTTATTGCAAGAAGAAAGAACACTTTATTTCTGCTTGCTATGGACTGAAAAATAAGCAACAAAATAAAGACAGAGTTATTCCAAATGCTTTTATTTCTAAGAGGTCATAATCATGGTCATATATTAAAAGTAATACATTTGTTGAGTCAAACAAACCCCTGATTTTATTATGGAGAATTATGAACCATTTAGCTCAGAAGGTTCTATATCTCTTATTGGTGATTCTGCTAATCCTAATCCTATTGAACTATTAATGGACACAAGAGCTTCTTAAAGTCTTCTATTATTAGGTATATTGTCTTTGTCTGAGAAGTCTTCTTCAAGTGAAAGTGTTCTAATTCAGGGAGTAGAGTGAGACTTTGAAAATGTTCCTCTCCATTTTGTAAATCTGTCATCAGACTTAGTGTCAGAACTCGTGACAGTTGGAAAAGGCACTACTTTATCCATCGAGGGTATTCATTTACTACAATGCAATGACCAAGCTGGAAATAAAGTTGTGGCTAATCCACTTATAAGTGATAAGCCTTGTTTGGATAAAAAAGTTGATCCTATTGAAAATTAAATCCCCGATTTATACCCTGTTTGTGCAGTTATTAGAGATATGGCAAAAAGAACTCTTGAGAATGATGTTGATCATGAAATTATTCATTTAGCTGATACATTTATTGGTCAGACTTTTGATGTGGTCACTTTTGCTCCTGGTATTTATCAATTAAGAGGCATGATTCACAGTGATCCTCTTTTTACTACTTATTCTCATTATTCTAATCTTCACATATTTACAAGTGCTTGTATTCTCATAATAGCCATTTTAGTTCACTCTTTTCTTGTGGCTGCAGATGTAAAAATTTCTGGTCCAGTTTGTTCAATATTTCTGTGTAGAACATTTAGGACTATTTGGGATTGAATTCACAATACTGTAAGTTCTTTTTAAACTTTCACTTTGTATTCTGCTGAATTTAATTTCTTGCTGATTTTTACTAAACTTGTTGCTTTGGCTCTTATATTCTTTATCCACATCAATAAACAATAAACACTATCCATGGTAATATAGCTTTGATTAAGAAGAAACGTTAGTAGGTATCTTGTTCAATGTCTTAGATAAGCAGACATATTAATATTACAACTCTTTAAGTTATCGAAAGTATATTGTCTCCTGTTGTTTACATGCACATCAATATAATGCTTTTTTAAATAGACCTTAATCACCCTAATAATAGGACATGGGAGTTGATTTTTAAATGCCATAAAAGTAAATATTTGGTTTGGTGTTTTGTGAAGGATAAAATAATCTCTAAAGCTTGGCAAATACTGTGCACGAATGATAACCTGTTTTTAGCAACTTTCTGTGATGGCAAGCACATGAAGATAGCTAGTTTTCACCTGTTTTAAATGATACTGGCTCTGTTTGAATTGGTAACTCCTACCCATATATCACTCTCTTTTTCATGTCAGTTGGGACTCTTTGGATACCATACACACTTCTATCTCACCCTGATGGAACCTGAGGGTAATGACAAACACCAGCTCCACACTTGACCTCTAGTAGGCAATTCTGATAAATATTTTGTAAGAAACATTAAAAACAAATGTCTTGAAATGGATTTAACACTGAGTGTTTTCATCATAATTTTATCACAAAGAATGTCATTTTTATGAACCAATAAAAACTAACCTGAAAAGCTCATTTCAAGCATTTTGTATACATCAAGACAACAACTGTACATATTAGGAACTTGTGTACTCTGCCTGTAGACAGGATTAAGTAGGATCATAAATGCTATCCTTCCAATACTTGCATGATCTTTCAAAAATAAAAGACTAAATATTCTTCAGACATGTAAATATGGAAGAAATACAGATATCCAAAACAGTCAAGTACCGTAAAATAAAAGTTTTAGTTCAGCTGTAGAATTAGTATGGAACTTGTTTAAAAATTATGCAAAAACAGCTGATTCTTTAAATAATTTTAAAATTAATCATCAATTGAAATGGCATTAAGTGCAAATTGGAATGGTATTAAGTACAAATGTATTATGTGCCAATAGCTTGACTGATTTCTTAACTTGGCAGGAATTGATTCATGCTTTTTACAAGTTTCTGAAAAGTTCAGTTTATCTTGCACATGTTACTTTTTTACTTTGATTTTTGTTGCTTTTAATTATTCAGAATTTTTTTCTCATTCGTGTAATGTTGTTCTATAATATGTATATTTGTATATACATTTCATATCATACTGTAATATGTATGTTTGTATATATATGTAATATTGTGCTGTAATATGTATGTTTGTATATACATGTAATATTGTTCTATAATATGTATGTTTGCATATACATGTAATATTGTTCTATAATATTTGTTTGTATATACATGTAATATTATACTGTAATATGTATGTTTGTATATACATGTAATATTATACTTTAATATGTATGTTTGTATATACATGTAATATTATACTGTAATATGTATGTTTGTATTGTTACATGTAGGCTCGCACAAAAGTAACAAAGAAAAGAGTGAAGCCAACAAGCTTTGTAAATTTAACAAAATAATTTATTTTCCTAGAAAACAAGGTAAAAATATGAAAAAGGACTTACGGTTTGTGAATATAATCCACAAATTAATCTTAGAATTTAACAATATAAGTCCCATCACTAAAAAGTTCTAATTGAATCCAAGTTCGAACCTTGGTGAAGTTCCAAGATGGACGGCAATGACGTCCTCTATAACCAGTTTTGTGCTAATGTGTCAACAATTCCTTGTTGAGTCACCAAGAATATAATTCCATCTTTAGAATTCCAAATAATTTCCACTAAATGTCTTTGTCCAAGAATTTTTATGAGCACTGGTATTTTCCAGCGAATATAAATTATTAAATCCAAAAAATAGAGGAATTTTAAATCAAACTGGCATCAACAATAAAAACACCTTGAGCTCTGTAGGTGTAAATTACAACTGACTCTAAAATCACTATGAACTAAGTTTTAACCATAACTACGATGCATTTCAGACCTGTGTGATGGGTCATGTGGTCACTTAGTTGAACAGCGCAGTAAAATAATATGGCAATTAGCATGTAGGCTATTTACAGGTTCGATTGTACTGAACGAATCCTACTATAAGATTCAATAATAAAAAATAATAAAAAAGTTGTTTACAACAGAGCTGACGCAAGCCAAGAATGACCTTGATTACGACCACTGATTTTCACTCTGTGTTTACTAATTCTGAACCAAGGTCAGGAACTAGGTCAGCTAAAAATACAATGTAGCAATAGTGATTATTTACTAGAACTGAACTGAATTATTCTTGAAAAATGTCAAATCCAGTGAATAAAGTAATTACAATAACATGTAATGAAATAAAAATAAAATAAAAGAGAATTTGAAACTTACACACAAGTAATTAAATTACATATACATAACAGTATATACATGTAATGTTGTTTATAATATGTATGTTTGTATATACACATACATGTTCATGTATGTGTCATATAATTCTTTTAAAAGTATGGCAAACTATTTACAATGATGATATAAATCTGTGGTATATGAATGTTCCAATCTATAATGTATGTATGAATGTGTGTGTGAGTGCATATAGACATATTTTTATTTGACCCCTAACCCTATGGAGATAAGTCTGCAGTGCAAAAAGGGAATGATTCTTCTGAAAATAGCATTAAGTCAGATGATTGGTCAAAATATACTATAATTACTTGCCTGTAAGATGAGACCAACTGCAAACTGCACAGATCCATTTAATTTGTGGGGTAAGGGCCTGTGATTTTCTTTCAAGATGCGATATTTCTTTTTTGTTTACCTCAGGACCATTTTATCAACAATTAATATCATGGATATAATAATTTTCTTTTTTTTTAGTTTTACAATCAAAACAAAACTAGCTTTTAAAAACCACTTTGGGGACCGGATTTGCTTCCTCTCACAAAAATCCAAGGCAGACCCTTATATGCCTAAAAATTATGAACACAACTTGTCTTGCAGGCCAGAACATGTATTGCAGGCCATATCATTAACAAGACTTGTGTATCTTTAAATAATAACTCATGTTAATTTACTGAAATCTGTAAGACTAGCTGTGTTGTAAAAATTCTTTCATACACTAATTAAAAGAAATAAATCAAGTGTGTATATGTATGCCTATATGTGGTTTGTAAAGTCCTGTACAATGATGTGTTACCTGTACAAGTTACTGTATTGACTGTAGATGTTACTGTACTGACTGTACATCTTACTGTATTGACTGTATATGTTACTGTATTGACTGTATATGTTACTGTATGGACTGTACATGTTACTGTATTGACTGTACATGTTAATGCATTGACTGTACATGTTACTGTATTGACTGTATACATTACTGTATTGACTGTACTTGTTACTGTATTGATTGTACATGTTACAGCATTGACTGTACATGTTACTGTATTGACTGTATATGTTTGTATTTTATGTGCCATTGTATGTACTGCATACAGTGTAGTACATGCAGTGGTGTAGTGCTAAATAATGAAGTGAGAGAACGCAATAAAGAAGTAATGGAATGCATGTTACTCAGATGCATTGGGGGTGGGGACAATGGCAAGCGCAAAAAATTAAGGGAACACTATTCCCACAGCACTACAACCCTGAGTACATGTAATTTATTTCGCTGTGTGAATGATTCTGAATGTTATTTAAATTACTAATTGTTTTAAGTAGTTGGTAGTAGAAACTTAACTGAGGCTGTATTTTAAATAGTCCATAGTAAAAAATTGGGGTTGCTTTAGATAGTAGTAAAAACTTAATTGAAGTTGTATTTGAAATAGTTGGTATTAAAAACTTAATTGAGGTTGTATTTGAAATAGTTGGTGTTAAAAACTTAATTGAGGTTGTATTTGAAATAGTTGGTATTAAAAACTTAATTGAGGTTGTATTTGAAATAGTAGTAAAAACTTAATTGAGGTTGTCTTTTAAGTAGTCGGTAGTAAAAATATTTATTGAGGCTGTGTTTTGTTTTAAACATATGCTCGAGTTTAAGTAAAGATTACTTAACTTCATTCCATGTTTATAGAAGCAGATTAACAGAAAGTACAAAATCCCTCTTACTGGTTTCTACACCTTTGTTTATCTTCTGTGTTTAATAGTTTGTTTCTACCAAAGTTTAAAAATATATGATATATATATACAGAGATCTAATATGCCTGCACATTTTCTAATGCTGATTTTAATGCAGTCTGACATGAAGGGCTTTTTTTTTTCTTCTGCTTTTATTACTAATATTCTTACTAATTTAGTGGGGGGCCCCGGGGGGCCGAGTGGTCTGTGTCGCTCTCGCCTTAATACATCACTGACATCTTACCTCTGGGTTCGAGTCTCGGGCTCGGCCAACTTCCCGCACTAAACATACTGGTTGCCGTGTATCATGCACTTAAAAAAATAGAGTTAAAGCTATAACAACAAAAACTAAGTGGTTTGACATCCCAAAATTGCACACTCATGGGCTACCGTAAATAAGGCCTAAAAGAATTACCATATTTCATAGCATACGGCCTCACTATTACGCCTTTGAAATATCTATTCCTGCTAGGTACAAGGTAAACGGATACCAACTGTCTATTGACCAAAAGAAGTTCACGAGTACTGACTGTTCATTGGTTTCTTTATGAGACCAAACAAGGTTCCTACAGTCTAGTTTACTACAAAGTAGAAAGTAAATTGCTTTAAAAAGTGGTGAGTATAAACATGCATTTTGAAGTTATGTACAAAAGCCTGCATAGCATCAATGCGGCATCATTTATGCATTTTGCATCTCTTGTCATTTGTGTTCTTCAGAAAGGGCTTTCTGTCAGGTTTGTTTTTCTCTGTTTCAGTATCACAGATTCGGTTCTGATGGTTGTTAAGGTTTTAGAACAAAATATCGTGTTTGAAACTTTGTTGCAGACGCATTTTGCATATGACGTTCTTTCGAATATCTGCAAAATGAAGCGGTGCAGGCAATAAAAAGTCCACTCCAAATATTATATCCGTAAGTCACGATGGACCACCACCAAGCCATCACCTGTCTTTTAGTGTTCAGATATATACATTAATATCTTGCTTTGTCGACTGTGTAATTAAAAAAACTGAATCGGAATACCTACCTTGTCACAATGTGACAGGTGAGAAGCATGATTTTTTTTACTCCCAAAACCTTGACACCACTGTGTTTATAAAACAGTACTTAACAGTACTTCCAGTAAATCATTATGAAACAAAAACTGGGGGAGAGATCTTTCATGACATGAGATATATAGACTGTAGCCTAGTAAACAGTCATGTTTTGCTTAGCTTCATGCTTAATGTGCATGTCACAATAGGACAGCTTATATAGTTAATTGTCACAATTGGAAGGTAAAGGCAGTCAGAGATAAACAGCCACCATTTGACACTTCACTTACTTGACTGACAATAACTTTATTTATGTTTGTTAGTTCTTTTAGTATTGCTATTAGAGGGCTCATTAGGCAGATTTGCAGAAGTTAAGTACAGAAGTGAAACAATCCAATTCATTTGAAGTTCAGTAAATCAAAAATGGGTTCCAATGAGACAGACGTTATTGCACTTTTTTGCCTTGATTGAGAATATTTAAGTCATCTTTATTAAAGATTATGAGCTAGCTCAATCCCAGTGGCATCTATTACTCAATACATAAAATACAAATGAGATTTTGATAGTTGGAACGATAAAATTTAGTTAGGAGTAGGATGTGACTGTAAATCATTGTGTAAAATGTTGAAACACAACTGTTAGTCAGGGAAAGATGAGCTGTCTGTGAAGCATGCAAAGCCTACTAAAACTAAATTTCAGAACCCATGGTTGATGGAGATTGACTTTCTGAAGTGTGGCAGTAAGAGGGACCATTGTATACTTTGAAGTACATACTGCAAACACCATGTCAACATTAGTCCTTCAGGAATATGTGACATCTGTAAACATAACACTATACTTTCATTGGAACAGACTCATAAAGATCATTTTTAGTGCTGAGAAAAATTCAACAAGATCATTGGGGAAGTTTGAACAGCAATACTGTACAGTCTTAAATGATTGCAAATTTGAACACTAATGACATTGACATTGCATTCAAATCCTCCAAGGAAGTATTAAGAGCAGCCAAGTTAGTAACTTTAAGTTAATACAATCTTCCATTGTAAATGGATTTTAAGGACACAAAGTTTTTTTATTTATTTCAGATCAGCATAGTTGTGATTGGGGATG
The DNA here is from genome assembly GCA_016617855.1 of Megalonaias nervosa. Lineage (NCBI taxonomy): Eukaryota > Metazoa > Mollusca > Bivalvia > Unionida > Unionidae > Megalonaias > Megalonaias nervosa. The sequence continues at coordinate 278,571 of JAECUM010092831.1, forward strand.
AAGTTATATTAAATGCTTCAATGAAAGCTTAACATTGTGACCTATAAATCATCAGCCAAAGCAAAATTGCCTTTGTTGCCCTTAATTATGCACCTTACTAGATCAAGGAGTGTTCCAAACAATGATATCAGTCTTGGCATGGGGCCCTGAGTGGCCGAGTGGTCTAAAGCGCTCACCGTTATGGATCACTGCCATCTCACGTCTATCTGCTTGGGTTCGAGTCTTGGGCTCGGCCAATGTAGGTATGTGAGAAAGCTTGCTGTTAGCTTCTTGTGGGTTGGTGGTTCTTTCCATGGTTTTCTTGGGTTCTTCCACCACCATTTATACTGGCTGCCATGTATAACCTATCTTTGCTGAAAAATGGCGTTAAACCCAATAACAACAACAGCAACAACAGTCTTGGCATTCAGAATTTTAAAAACATGCTAATTATGTGATTCTGCCACTCATCCTTCTTTATGTACAGCACTGAAGAAAGAGTTTAAACCCATGGATCCAGAATAAAGTAAAGATTGGTGATCTCAGAGTGTAAACCTGTCATATTAGTTGTACAACACACGCATGCAACAATGTAACTGTTGTCAGTAAAGTTTGGATGTTCATGTAAAAAATGTATCAAGCTTAAGAAATTCAGATGGTCTACAGAAATCTTTTCAAACATGGATTGAGATTGCCCAGATTTCCCCTTCACCCTTCCCTCATTGTAGTCAAATTTTGGACAGGCTCTCACAATATATATTCATAACATCATTAATTAAGCTATAAACTCTTGAAGGTTTGGCACTGAAAAAAGTATACATGTAAGACATTTAGTTGATATAATTATCACATCTTCATTTAAGATTATTCAGAGGTTTAGCTGGAAGAAGTTACTTGATAGAATTAGATAGCAGTAACCTGATTGCATCCCAAGAAACTTGGAGGAAACCATACTTTCAGAATTTAACATCAGAAGTATGCAAATTTAGCATAAGAGCCATGTCAGTGCTTTCAGAAAGAGTGTCTAGTCTTAGTGCATTTAATATTCTGGTAAGAAATGCTGGTGTGAAAATCTGTCAATGTTTTACTGACTCTGCTTGAGACATATATGCCCATAATGGTGTAATGAGAATTTTGATCTCAACTCTTAAAGTGTGGTTGGAGGTTTGGGGATTGTCTAATCAGGGCGAGATTAGCCAAATTATTAGGTGAGAAAAAAATCATGTGTTGGGGTGGATGCTGACTGCATATTTGTAGCAGTTGTGTATTTTCCTCATCTCTCCTTATAATTTGCTTAGGAATAAATAGTTGTGATATAACTTTTTCAGAATGGCATCTTGGTGACAAATTCAGATGGATTTGCTATTGTTTATATACAGAGTTTGGCAATTTAAATACTGGTCAATTCATTGAATCTGAAGAAAATGTTATAGATTATGTACACCAATAGAAAGACCAGAAAGTAGGCTTTTTGTCAGTGTTTGTGTCTGTAATATTTCTTTTAATATCAGTACTCTATTTACTGCATATGTTGAAAAACTGTAAATTTCATTTCTAAAGTAATTTGTTTCTGCATTGTATGTGCTGGTATAAATCTATGTTTTTGTGGCATTAGTTTTTGGACTACTTTTCAATCATAACATCTATGCTTAGCTGTTAAAATGATTAATAAGGGTGTCAGTTGTAGGATTCAAAAATAATTTGAAACTTCCATGTCAAAAAATGTGCTAAAAAATTTTTTTATTATAAATAATAAAATAAAAAACTGATAATTATTTTTCATGCCTTTCTTCCTAACTGCGAACTTTTGAAGAACAAAATTTTATAAATCTTGGTGCAGTATTGGAAACTCTAGATGTAGCTCTGAGTGGCAGAGTGGTGTAAAGTGTAGAACATTCCGGATCACTGCCATCTCACCTCTGTCTGCGTGGGTTTGAATCTTGGGCTCAGCCATTGATGGTATATGAAAAGCTTGCCAGTAGCTGGGTTGGTGGTTCTTCCTCCACCAGTTATACTGGCTGCCATGTATAGCTTGTCTTGAGCTGAAAAAATGGAAATAAAGCCCATAACAACAACAACAACAATAAAATATTTTAAATTAAAATATTTTTATGTTTTCATGCCACTATTTTTTCCAGTGCATATAGACTATAGTATGCACTGCATTTATTTGTTTATTACAGTATTTATTGCATGATATTTACCTACATTTATTTGGATTTTAATAATTTAAAACAAAAAATTTAATTTTATTTGCAAAAGAGTGAAGCATTCATTAGTGTTGTTTACCCTCAGGTCTTTGCTAATAAGTATATTGCTTTCATTTGCAAGTAAATCTGAACAACTTGTATTGGTACTTTATTTTGTATTTTGCTGTAAACTGTTTGATGCAATCAGACATCTGGTTTGATTTATATTTGCTTTTTTCTTAAGCCGGGTCTAATTCCCAAGTAATATTTCTTTAGTTTCCTGCTAGTGCAAAGCCCTTAGTTTGTAATGGTAGCACTGGCTTTGTTTTCCCAACCCTTTGATTGAGATGTGAATTTGATACTTGTTTAATGCCAGGTAAGCCTATATTTCAATTGGCATTTTATTTAAACTTCCTGTGATCATGCAGCACAATTGAAACGTCTTCAGTTGTGGCATGTATGCACTAATAGATTTCACAATGTATGCACAAAGTGTCACTTACAGAGTCCCAACTATTCCGTTGTTTCATTTTCCTGTGAATACCAGTAAAAAAATTAGCCAAGGTTGGCTTCCCTATTTCAGCCTACTTTGTATATTTAAAAAATTAGCATACTTAAAAGAATCCAAAATCGACTTTCTGGGATTGACTTGCTTTATAAATCAAGTAACCTCTGTATTTGATAGTCAAGAGTTGAAACAGTGGTTTATTTCTCACTACCAGGTGTGTTTATTCACCTGCCAAGCTTCTAGTATTTGCCACCTTTTGTTATCATAACCAGTACAAACAGGCATTGATATCTGCTGGGTACCCAACATTAATTGTCATTAAGAATACTTTTGTAACCCATGCATGCAAAAATATTGTCATTTGCACTCACAGTGAATATATTTAATGATTTTTATTTGCAAAATATTGTTATATTGTTAACTTGGATATAATACATTCTTGGTTATTTTGCACCATACAGCGTGTGATGCACACATTTCTGGTGCCTTAAAGCAATCAATTGTTATTTCTCTCTCTTTTGTTTTGTGATTTTGTTTGATCTAGTTTTTGTTTGATAACATGTTGAAACCCTTGAGGAGAACCAAGTATGATTAGTTCATGTCAAAGAACAATATCTCAATTTTTTTACTGGGCATAAGTGATGCACACTAAGAGTTATGAGTCTGTGCTCATGAAATAAGTAACAGAAAAGAGTGAAGACAACAAGCTTTGTAAAATTTAACAAATAATTTATTTCCCTAGAATGCAAAGTGAAAAATGAGAAAAAAAAGAACTTACGGTTTTATGAATTAAATCCAAAAGTAATCCAAGAATTAAAAAACAGAACCTAGTAATAAAAAGGCCTGAGTGAAACTGAGTTCGTGTCCCGATGAAATCCGAAATTGAAGGCGATAATGTCAGTTATGGTCAGCAAAGTGCTGCTGTGTCAAGTCTCTTGTTGAATCACAGAAAATATTATTCCAGTTTTGAATTCAGTATAAATTCCAATAAATGTCTTTATCCAAGAATTTTGTCAGAGCACTTAATGTATTTTCCAGGGAAAAGAATCACTTGAATTTAATAATTTGAAGAAAATAAAATTCAACCCAAACTGGTCACAACAAAATACAACATGTCAAATGTTTTAAGTCCAACTAACAAACCTCTATCAAAAACAACAGTTATACGACTTAGTAAGATGCAAAACAGATTCCCGGATGAGGGTCAAAAGTTCATTCTTCTGGAAAAAATAGAAGTTTGTTATCAATTCACATATGATACTTGTCATCTAATCCAGGTATGACCGTGACTTAATGATTCTTACTCTGAGAAAGATTTTTAAAGAAAGTAAATAAAAAAAGTTGTTTACCAAAACCATCACTGATTTTGAAAATGAGGTCAAGAACTAGATACAATGTTTCTATTATTAGCTGTTTATAAAAATAAAAAAAAAATCAATTCTGGACAATGTCAAATCCAGTCAACAATATCACATTACAATAGCATGTAATGGAATTAAAACTAACAAACAAATAATTAAATTAAATTTACATAACACTATGGATGTATACATTACATCACAGGACCATGCAGATGTTAGATAGTGGATAGTTTTCCATCTTTGCACATAAGTTAGTTCTGAAGAACAAGTACTGAAGAAGTAAATAAAAACAGTAGAAGGTTAGTTTCTTTATATTGTAACATGCAAGGGGTGTAGGTGGAAAATTCAACACAATTTGTTTTGTGTCTGTAAGTTTTGGTACATATGATCTTGGTAAGAAAAAACTTAACCATAACTTATGGGACAGGAAAAAATAATTTATTTTATCTGGTCCCAATATGTACAGTATATACAGTAATATTCTTCCTGTCGCTGTTGTGTCTCTTTCTGGGACAGGAATTTCTCTCATACCTATGATGAGAATTCCTCCTCCCATAGGCTGACATTTCAGAAAATTGTGGAAGTTGACCCCATAACCAGGCAAATGCCCAGGAGCCTTAATCCTTTTTCCAGATGTCTCCATGTTTAGTGGATGAAAATTGTGCTGTACAGAAAAATTTCTTTTCATTTTGCAACATACAATGCGAATTGGCAATTTTTAATACATGTATAATATTTATTGAGTGTATTTATTCAAAGTTCCTAGAACATTTATGCACATAATGGTAAATTGGTGAACTGGAGAATGCAAAGAGATTCATTGATGGCTCAGATTTCTCTGGGACCAGATTTCTGCCATCTGATTTGGTGGACCTATCGAAACTGGTTTGGGTTGAAGGCCCTGTGCAGGACTCCAAACTTTACTCTTGTCTGTTTGCAAATACATCAGATTCTAGGTGGGACACTTTTCTGGAGTTGGAGAAGTTAATTCTTCAGTTTTCTTGATCCCAGGATGTGATGGTCTTCTTCAACAACATGTTTATGAAAGCATACCTCATGTGACCAGGAGGCACACATGCCCCTTCTCTTTGCATGAAAGCTTGAAACCTCCTTTGCTGGTCATCGTCAGAAGGGATTATCTTAAATTCACCACATTTCTGGCAAAAAGAATATTTTAATGGAAAGTCTGTCCAGGATGGGCAAGATTATCCTCATGGAATAGTCTCTGCTTCAATCCATAGAAGATTCCTGTTCAGACTTTGGGGGAGACCCATTGTAGACTTGTTTGTGACAAAGCTAAACAACGTAGCCCTTTTATGTTAACTCCAGTCCCAGACCAGAAAGCCTGGGCAATGGATGCTTTCATCATGGAAATTGTCTGTTTTCTTATGCCTTCCCACCCTTCAGGATGATCCCACAAGTTCTTCATAAATAAGTATCTCCACTGCTCAGCTCATTTTGATAGCCCCTCTGTGGCCTTAATAATCTTGGTTGATCGATCAGATTGATCTGATGGTAGACCAGTCCAAGGCATTTTCCCAGAGGAGGGACCTTATGTCACAGCACAGGTCCTATCTCCTACACAACAGCCAACAGATTGTCCATTTCACAATTGCCGATCTCAAACAATCTCTCAACCAGGACACGTTTTTGAGCAAAGTTGCCAAGTGTATTGTTCAGGCCAGGAGACCTTCCATATCCAAAGGTTTATGATGCTTTGTGGGGAATTATTTACAATTGTTGCAGTAGGAAACATGTTAATCCTAGTGTTCCCTCTAGAGCACTGTGGCCAGTTTTCTTCTCTTCCTTTTTGAAGACAGACAGTACTTAGTTTCTACTGTCAAAGGCTGTAGGAATTTCCAACACTAAAATTTTCAAAAGACCCAGCCATTGGTTTAGATTTGCATATTGCCAGCCTGATTTGGTACTTTTCAAGTTGAAGAGACTGATGTTTTACTCTTTAAGGAGTCTCTTGTGTGACTTGTGCAGTTTCACTAAAACCCCACTTAGAACATTTTAGCAAAACTTAATTTTTTGCTATCCCTAGAGTCCATGAGATGAAGGAGGAAGCCTTGTGAATGGTCCATAGAACTGGCTTTCTGTGGTTCACTGGCAATTATGAGTTGGTTTCTTTCCTTTGCCAACCTGTTTTTTTAGCAGAAAACCCCAAAATCAGTCTTCGGAAGTGACTTCACTCCTTATACAAGTCCCAGTCTCAGCTGTATCTGTGCTGGGGATGATCAGGATTGACTTTCATGCCCAGTTAGGGTCTTATGTGTCTGTTGGACAGCCTCCAAAGGTGAAGAAGAGATTACAGGTAGGAAGCATCTTTTCCTTTCACTAAAAAGCTTCGCTGATATATCAGCTTCCACGACAATTTCAAGGTGGATTATCATGACAATAAAGAGAGCTTATCAGTCTCATACCAAGAGGGACCTTTCATTCATCAAGATTAAAGCCCATGAGATTCAAACCATCACTACCTCATGGGTCTGTTGAACTCATTTGTCTTTGGAGGATGTGATGAAACCTGCATTTTGGCAATTATACTTTACCTTCTCCACCTTTTGCATTTACTGCTTGGTGCACCAAAGCGAAGACAGTTTTTCTTTAGGGCCAATTGTAGTGGCATAAAACTTGCCCAAATAGATACCATGTTAAATTAGTGGACATTTCTGTTGTAAGGGTGAGTATTTCTTTATTTTTCCTATCAAGTTATGGGGGTCATCAGCTTTACAACAAAGTGGCAAATTCAGCTACACAGTAGTAAAAGGTAGCATATTACTGATAATAAAATGCACTTTTCATTTATTGATATAATACTTACCCATTCCTATTACCAAATTCCTTCTTCCTACCTTACACCGATGTGCTATTAGTGGATTACTTCCTTGCAAAAGGATGATGACCACTGGTAGGAATGAAACGATACCCCTCTGCTGCATATTGATACGGTTCACAATACACAGCCTGTGATATGATACATAGACAAAATGACGTGTGTTTTGTTCTGAGTGGGTGGAAAGAATGAGTTTGATATGGTGTAGGAATATGTTGAGGTAGATAGATGGAGATTTATGTTCCTGTGCCATATTGAACGAGTTCTTTCTCCGACTTGTAACAAATCACATATGTGGTTTTTGTATTAATCACAAATCTGCTTTTTATTCACACATTCTTTTCAGTTTTTTTAATGTTTACTTTTAAAAATGCATTTGGTGTTATATTAGAAATATTGTAGAACCCTTTGAAAAATCACCCTATGTGTAACGGGGGCTAGGACTAGATACATACTGTGCAGTTGTGTCATCTGATTGCATTGCAGATATGGTGATTAAAATTTGCTCTTGAACACTGAAGTTTTAAAATCTTGTATGGGACATATGAATGGAGTCACAGGCAAATATTTTTTTTTTTCCTAACTTTTCAAATGAAACAGGTTTTGGACCAGTAAGAGACACTTTTTCTTACACCTTTCTTACTGAATACACACACACTATTGTACTGCAAAGCAAATTTCAGGTCAGATTTCAGAGACTAACCATAATTAATTCAATACATTCAGTTCTATGCAGAAAGCTCATTAACTTAAAGTACTTTCAAACTCTGTATTTGCATGTTTTCATTTAATACAAGAAATTATTGATGCATTGAACTTAATGGCTATAATTTAAACATATATTTTAAGACAATGTTGGTTCAGTATCTTTCTAACCTGTGGACTAGATTTTTAATATTCATTTGGACATTTTTAACACTGTTGTTCAGTTTTCTTCCTCTTATTTTCTATTTGAACAGTCTCTTGAATTTTAAAATGTTTACAAACATACACTTCCCTGCATTTTCCCAGTGAAGAAAAAGTCTCAAGAACATTGTAACAAGATGTAATTCTTCTAAATTTACATGACAGTCAAAACAGGTAATAAGTGGGCTGTTATTAAATACTTCAAGTTGTATCAGTAGCTCCAGGTTGGGTGTGCAATATGGAATCGTGGATTGAACATCTGTATTGAACTCCAGTCAACCATGTAAGAGTGGATACACATATCAACTTGATGGTCTTTTCAGTGCTTAGAAGGTCTCTCATTAGTTGGGTGGTTATGTTTCGTGTGTTGACTTTTGGTTGTGGTCTGATATGCCAATTATACTCATTAGTTGGGTGGTTATGTTTTGTGTGTTGACTTTTGGTTGTAGGTCTAATATGCCAATTATAGACAGTCATACATTTATCATCATTGTGTATGCCATTCTCATCCATGACAAGATGAAATACTTCCAAACAGACTATCTGTTAGGTGTCAGTGATATTTATTCAGCCATATAGGCTATTTCAGGCTGCTCCATTTTATCATGAAGGGCTCATCTTGATCACCATGCCTATAGTTTTGCACTGAATGATTTCTTTTAAAACATTTCATTACCAGTTTCATATTTTATCATAAATTTGGAAGACATTGTAGAGTAATCTTCAAACCAGAAGAAATAATCCAATTTCCTTGTGTAAGGAAAATCTAATCTAAAATAAGCCCAATTATGGAAACAGAGATGACTAACAACCATATCCTTCACCTTGTGCCTCCTGCAGATGCAAATCAACTACCACAGACCATGCAGGTAAAATAAGATTTTTTTTTAAAGCATCCACTCTTTTACAAATAGGTGACTGTAACTTGTGCGGTTTGAAATCTGACCCTTGCTAATTCTTTGCTTATTTTTCTTCTATCTGTTTGGGATGTTCATCCATTGAATACATATATCAGCATACAAAAACACATTCCAAAGTTGTTACCCACGTACAATAGAAATACTTTACAGGTCATTTAATAGCCACTTTTGCATGAAGTTTCTCTGTTGATTTGTATTGAGTCTGGATGCAAGCACTTCTGGTGTGTCATGTAGTGAATAAGCTACAGACCTGATTGGGTTACTCTGGACTTGAACAAACAGTACCCACCAATCACAATTAAATGTAACATATTTCACTCATGGCACACTGGAAGTACAGCCCTCATATTCAGTACAGGTAGACAAGATGTCAAATAATAGCAAAACTTGCATAAAAGTGGTTTTTAAATAATCAGTAAAGTACTTAATTATACATAGGGAACAAATATGGAATGCATTTTGTTGCATTGAGAAATTGCATTAAACCCAAAAGGGCAACAACAACGATTGGGAAGAGATGTGGAAATGTATCATTTAATTGGAACTGGCAGTTTCTGCACAACTAAACTAAATCATTTACATGTGTAAATGTTTCAGCCTTACCCCATTTTACTTTATTCTCATCTACAGTATTCAACAGTACAGATACAAGTGTCAAATTTCTGTATTTTCAAATTAAATCCCCATACACATAGATTGAATACAAGATGTGTTAAATAAATGGCATTCAATTTCTCACCCTCATAAATCTTTTTCAAAAAGGAACGGAAAGACAAAATGTGAATTATTTGAAACCTATTCATATCCTAATTAGGAACAAAGTTACACCTTGAGCAAGTCCAGGAGACAGTCGCCTCCCTCCAAGCTAACAGTGTTCATTGTTACACCTTAAGCAAGTCCAGGAGACAATCACCTCCCTCCAGGCTAACAGTGTCCAGTATTACACCTTGTGCGAGCCCTGGAGATGGTCATCTTCCTCCAAGCTAACATTGTCTAGTGTTAAACCTTGAGTAAGTCCAGGAGACAGTCACCTCCCTCCAAGCTGACACTGTCCAGTGTTACGCCCTGAACAAGTCCAGGAGACAATCACCTCCCACCAAACTAACAATGTCCAGTGTTACCCCTTGAGCAAGTCCAGGAGAATCGCCTCCCTCCAAACTGCCAGTGTCCAGTGTTACACCTTGAGCAAGTCTGGGAGACAGTCACCTCCCTCAAGCTGATAGGGTCCAATGTTACACCTTGAGCAAGTCCAGAAAATGATCACTTCCCTCTAAGCTACTAGTGTCCAGTGGTACACCTTGAGCAAGTCCAGGAGACAATCACCTCTCTCCAAGCTAAAATTGTCTAGTGTTACAGCATGATCAAGCCCTGGAGACAATCACCTCCCTCCAAGCTACCAGTGTCCAGTGTTACACCTTGAGAAAGTCCAGGAGAAAATAACCTCTTTCCAAGCTACCAGTGTCTCCTGGTATTGAGCAGTACCATATCTTGATCATTTTGGGGGGATTTGGGTACATAAAATGTCCTGCTGACAGCTCATTTAAGGTACAACACTGGAATAGAGGATACAGTTATATAACATTCACAATGTTTGGGGGTGGGATGGGTTGCTTTTAACAGCACTGTTAGCACATTATTGACTACATCATAGTGCACAGAGGCAGCCATCCCTGGTGTAAATGTTGGAACTGAAGGAATGCTATCATGTAACTTGAATTTTGTTGTATGTATACAAGTTGCTTATAACTAAATCTTTTTAGGTGAAAATATACCATTTTATTATGTAATAATTTTGTGGCAAAGCTTCATCAACAAATATTAAAAAGTATTTTCTGTGTATATTGGAAAATATTTTTGTTTTAAATACTGCAGAATACTAGTAATAATATTGCTATTTACTTTGCATGCTTTGGCAATCAAACAAAATTGTTAAGGAAGCCATTCATGATTGTTACCACATACCCACTGCATGGTTAGTGAAGTGCATCCAGCAATAGGTGTGAACCTTAAGTACTGTAGGTATCTTGCAGTAAGTGTTCAAGTTTTTGTTGTTGTCACCTGGATCAGTGGTTCATTACACTGATAAATTAGAGTCTGTTTTGTTGTTGGATTATATATTTTTATTACCCCAGTCAATGAGGCCTTCTTTTAATAATTTAAACACTAGATGGTGTAGGAAGGTCGTTACAGTACAGTACCTACCAATAGTTTCCAAATTCCTATTCATTATCATTTACTTTGCTCAAGTTTCAAATGTTACAGTGTAGTTTTGCACAGAATTGCAAAAACAAAAGGATTACAAGCCTTTTGTATTATGCTGAAGTGACAGAATTTCTTGATAATAAATACCAGTGGCACTCACCACTATTTTAAATCCAGAGAAAATATGTCAGAGACTGTGTATATTCACATATAAGTCAAGTCAAACGGCAGATTGAACAGACCCAGATCTGTCATTGCATAATGCACTGGCAGATCTTGGTCTGTGCAGTTATGAGAAATGATTAGACCAAACAACATTGAGCCTGGTCTGCTTGCACATAGTGGACTCTGTTGATGCCACAGAGCTTGGAAGAAGGGTATTACTTGATGACAAAAATGTATTATGCAGGGATAATGAGTTAAAGAAATTTAGTATGGTTTCATCAGACATTTGGGCTTATCTGCCCCAGATGCGGGAGGTCGTGGGTTCAATTCCCGGCCAAGTCATACCAAAGACTTACAAAAATGATACTAACAGCTGCCTCGCTTGGCGCTCAGCATTAAGAGGTTAGTGTTAGGACTGGTCGGCCTGGTGTCAGGATAATGTGGCTGGGTGGGACATCATGCTACATGTTTGCGGCATGATGCCCCAGTGCTAGACATCACTATAAACTGCCACACTGCAGACATCATAGCGATATGACTGAAAAACTGTTAAAACTATGTTAAAAATCCAAATCTCACACACACACACACACACACACACACACACTCAGACAGTTGGGCTTATTCAACATTTTAACAAGACTTACAGACCTTATAATTTTTATTAAATGACTATGACCCAGAAGGTGTTCTAATTTGAATGCTGCGATTGCATGTACAAAATTTGGCCAGAAAATATTAAACATTGTTAGTTTTTACTGTGTTACATATATGTAATTAAATTGTGTGATAGTTTTAAAATTTCTTTTTTATTTTAATTTTGTTTCATTACATTTTATTGTAATGATTATTTTCATGGGATTCGATGTTTTTTCCAGTAAATTCAGTTTGTATAGAACGTTAAAGGTATTACATTAGCATTATTTTTAGCTCACTCTGGTTCATAGATTTTGTAAACATCAAGTGAAGACGATTGGCTATTGTCAAGGTCATTTCAGCCCACGTGTTAGCTGAAATTGTAAAAAGCCTTTTTTTTAATATATATTTTCAGTATGAGAATTTGATTCTTAAATAGGGCTATTCTTGCATACGTGATAAATGGCATTTTTTCTATTGCTATGTTCAAATTAGTGTCACGTAAGTCCATCACGTGAGATACCATGTGATTTAAAATCACGGCTTTAAACAGATGCTCTCTAGTAGATTTAGTCAGTTGTATTTTAAACCTTGAGGGCTCAAGAGGTTTCAGTTGTTGTTGCCAATTTGTTTTTGAAGTTCATCTGTTTTTTGGAATTTAATAATTTATTCTCTAGAAAACTAAACAAGTGTACTTTTTTATAAAAGTTCTGGGAGAAAAAAATTCAGTGGAAATTTATTCTGGAGTTTAATGGAAACATTATAAACTGTGATTTAATTGAGGATCTGTTACCATCAGAACAGACATCATCTGATGCCATTGCCTTCTTATTGAATTTCATTGAGATTCGAATCCGGATTCTATTAGAACTGTTTAGTGATAGGACTTGTATTTTTCAATCTTAGGATTAAAATTTGGATTATATTCACAAACCGTAAGTCCTATTTCCAATTTTTACATTGTTTTCTAGGGAAATAAATTATTTTTTTAAAATATACAAAGCTTGTTTGCTTCACTCTTTTCTCTTGCTATTTTTGTATGAGCCTATACATAACAACTGAAAGTTTTTGTCTTGTCTATAAGGACATGGGGATCACCTTTCCAGTGACATCAGCATCCACACAGGTTTTGCATTTAGCTCAGTTTATTTGACACTGTTAAAAACTTCATCTTGGAGGGTACTACTTATTGCCAAAAGTAGGTGACAGTTACCTACTTTTCTTGCTCTGTCAATTACTTTTGCATTTGGCACATATTCTCAAACCCTGTTTTATGTATAGTTATGAAATTTATGAACTTGATTGTTGTGTTCATCTTGGAGAGTAATAGCCACAGGCAAAGTAGGTCATAGTGATATACTTTTCACAGTCCATTGATTTGTGTAAATTTGTTGCATTTAGCTTAGTTTCTCTGACACTCTTTGAATATACAGTCATAAAACATGATGGTTTTATTCATCTTCGAGGCTACTTATCGCTATGGCAAGGTAGACTGCAGTGACTTACATTGCAAGCTCAAATGATTACCATTGTTATGTACAATTATTAAATTTGATGGGTGTGCTCATTCAGAGCTTGAATTTAATGCTTGCCAGTTACTGATAATAGAATTATTAGTAAATATGTCTGAGATCATGCTTTTTTCCCATTTGACAGGTCATTCAGGTGTTATCTTGGAAGTTAATTCCTATTGGATGCGTTAGATCAATTGAATAGGTATTTTGAAATATTAGATTGAGTAGTAAGATCTGTCATGTGGGGTATATTGTGACATACCAGTTGTCGTAATAGACTCTTGAAGGTGTATATAAGGAGAGAACTGAGCAATCAGATTCATTCCTGCTTTGGAGTCATCCTTATTTCTTGTGTTCCTGTTGTAACATCAAGTCAGCAGACGTATTTTATGTTGTACATAGATATTATTTGCGAGGAAAAACATTTGGATTGTTCAGTGGAAATAGTGCTTATTGAACTGTAATATTATTCTGGAACTATTGTGAATTATTCAAAGGAGTTCTGGACAACACTCCTCCTGCGGGTCCTGGTTGTAGAATTGGCCTGACGTGTCCTCACTATGTGTCGTAAGAGGCAACTAAGTAGAGGCAACCTTGTTTGCCGTGGGTTATGTCCCGTGTCAGGGGGGAAGAGGATCCTTGTAGTTGAGCAGAGGCTTTCCAATGCAGTACACTACATCAGCCTCTACTTCTTCTAGACGGGTGGTCGGGAGGGCCCGGTCTCGACAAATTGGCTGGTCACACCAAGCCCTGGGGGTATTTATTTACTCGCTCACTTTCTCTATCTTGTATCTCTCTTGATACCACCATTGTCCCTACTGTCTACCCCTTTATTTTTCCTTTCACCTTCTCTCAGAAGACTTCCTAGAGGGTGGTGGCTTAACGGGTCAATTGGGAGGTATCTTTACTTGCAGAGTATACCACCTTTGTATCCCTGACACTTGAAAAGTGTCCCCTTATTGGACTCCGTGGTGGGTGGGTGAACAATGGTGATGAATATAAACAAAACATAATGGAGAACAAAAACAAAAATCAACTAAAACGTTGAAAACCTTTAATGGGCTCAGAAGACGAACCATGTAGCATGGAATCATTCCCATTCTTCATGGTTATTCAGTCAAAAGATCCAACAAAACCAATTGCTTCGCTGTCACCATTTATAGTCAAAAAGACTATACTTGGCCTAGTTGGCACGCCCAAAAATGTGAAGAAACTCAAATCGGGTAGCTTGCTTGTTGAATGTGAGTGCAAGGTGCAGACTGAGAATATCAGGAAAATTGAGACTTTATGATATTCCAGTTACTACTTTCACTCATTCGACACTCAACTTGTCCAAAGGTGTCATTCGCTGCCGAGACCTTGCAGGTATCAATGACACTGAAATCATCGAGGGAATGAGGAATCAAGGTGCTACTGCAATTTGTTGGTTGAAGTTGAACTATATATTCCAAATTCTCTACATTGTTTCAAGTGTCAGAAGTACGGTCACCACAAAGAGAGATGATCCAGAAGCTCTGTATGTGGCCGATGTGGTGAAACCAGCCATCAAGAAGCAGACTGCGGCACAAACCCCCATTGTGCAAATTGTGGCAAAGGTCAACATGCCAGTTCTAAATACTGCGAGACCTGGAAACTAGAGAAAGAGATCCAGAGGGTAAAATACACGTCAAACATCCCCTTCCCAGAGGCCAGAAAGATGGTCGAATCTTGAACCCATCTACATGGCCCAACCTTCTCAACTGTTGTAAAAACCAGTCCAAAGACAACCATGCATGGACAAACTCAAGCTGATGTACCCAATACAACATCAACTACTAACATTCCACACTACAAGGCACAAAGAAACACAATCTCCACGCAGAAAACTTTCAGCAAACCCCCCCCCATTACCTAAATCTCCAAAAAAGAAAAATAAACAACAATCAAACATACAGCAAAAGGGGTCTGATGACCACATCAAGCTACACAATAGGTTTGGCAACATTGAGGACATGGATGCAGAAGAAACTGCTCCATGTTCTCAGGGTGGCTCCAAACCTACATCCAAAAAATTTAACCCGATACTTCCTCCAGAAAAATAACCACATGGAGTGCCCCTGCAAAAGGTTTAACCTAGCTACATAATCTCTACTTTAAACTTATAATGAAGAACAAGATCATACAATGGAACTGTTGAGGTCTTCAAACCAATTACAGTGATATTCTTCTGCTTCTAAATGAACATGATCCTGCAGTACTATTCCTGCAGGAAACATTCTTGAAAGATATGGACAACATCAGACTTAAAAACTACTCCTTTTTTAATACCTACTTTAAAAATGGTGACAGGGCCTCTGGAGGAGTTTCTGTTGTTGTAAACAATAGGACTCCTCACAACATCATCCCTTTAAACACAGATTTACAAGCCATTGCTGTAAGTGTCACTCTACACAGAGTGGTTACCTTTTGTTCTGTTTATATACCACCAAACACCAACCTAGCACCAAACGAATTAGACAATCTTGTTCAACAACTTCCCGCGCCATTTGTTTTACTCTGGGATTTTATGCCCATAACATTTTATGGGGATCAAATCACATAAGGGACAGAGGCCACAAAGTAGAAGACTTAATTACTAGATACGATTTGTGTCTATATAACACCAAATCTCCGACATACTTACACCCAGGAACGGGCGCATGTGTATTGATTTGACAATTTGTTCTCCTTTGCTTTTTTTGGACTATGATTGGAAGGTCACTGATGACCTTCACAGCAGTGATCACTTTCCAGTCTCCATTGAAAATATTAACTCTACAGTTGATGACGCAATTCCACAATGGAATAAAAAGAAGGCTGACTGGACTAAGTTGGAAACACTCTGTAAAACTAGGCTGAATGAGGATACGCTTTTCAACGTTAATGATCCTATTCAGAATTTTACTTCTATTTTAATCGAGATTGCATAAGAATCCATTTCCAAGTCCTCACCGAACTCTAAAAGAACCCAAAAACCTTGGGTTACTAAAGAATGTAAAGAAGCAATTAGACAACGCCGAGAAGCATTGAGAAAATTTAACAATTGTCAGACACCCAAAAATTTAAGTAAATACTGTATTCTCGGGGCCAAAGCTTGCTGCATGATCAAAGAATGCAAACGAGCATCTTGGAAGAAATATGTTTCTTCTTTAAACTCTCATTCCTCTATTAAGAAAGTTTGGGACACTGTCCGCAAAATAAATGGAAAGAGAAAACACAATTCTGTCCAACATCAGAAACTGAACAATAACAATTTTAGTTCAAAATGTGACATAGCAAATATTCTTGCTGACAGTTTCTTGAAAAATTCCTCATCATCTAATTATTCAGAAGCCTTCCAAAGATTTTAAAAATCATAAAGAAAAGTCATGTTTAAAATTCACATCCAACAACTCGGAAAGTTATAACCAACTGTTCTCACTATTGGAGCTTATGCAAGCTTTAGACAAGGCCCATGATACAACCACTGGGTCTGACGAAGTACATTACCAGTTTTTGAAACACCTTCCAGAATCATCATTAACATCTCTTTTGAAAATCTTCAGTGATTTATGGATTACTGGAAATGTACCTAAGATCTGGAAAGAAGCAACAGTAATACCAGTTCCCAAACCAGGTAAAGATAGCACAGATCCTACTATCGACCTATTGCACTGATGAACTGTGTGTGCAAAACAATGGAACGAATAATCAATTCTTGGCTTGTATGGTAATTTGGAAACTAATAATTTAATATCTCTTTTCTAAAGTGGCTTTCATTATGGCCGTAGCACCAATGATCATCTGGTTAGACTGGAAACATTTATTCGCGATGCATTTATCAAGAAGGAACATTTAGTAGCTGTTTTCTTTGATTTAGAAAATGCCTATGACACAACATTTAAGTACGGGATACTAAATGACCTGCAAGATCTGGGTCTAAAAGGCCATATGTCCTCTTCCATATCAAACTTTCTCTCAGACAGAGAATTCAAGGTACGAGTGGGCTCCACCCTCTCTGATATGCATGAGCAAGAGATGGGTGTGCCCCAGGGCAGGATTTTATCTGTGACGCTTTTCAACATCAAAATCAATAGCATCACCAAGTGTTTGGCTCCTGGTGTGGATTGCTCCTTATACGTTGATGATTTTCTAATATGTTATTGATCAAAGCACATGCATACAATTGAAAGACAACTACAGCAGAATATCAACAAGATTCAAAATTGGGCCAGTACTAATGGTTTCAAATTCTCGAAATAAAAAATGGTATGTATGCATTTCTGTCAGTTATGAAGACATGATGAACCTAAACTCACACTGGACAGAACACTTATTCCAGTTGTTGAGGACACAAAGTTTTTAGGTATTATCTTCGACAGAAAACTAACTTTTATTCCACACCTAAAGAACTTGAAAGTTAAATGCTTGAAATCTCTAGATCTACTTAAAGTAGTAGCGCACACTGACTGCGGTGCTGATAGAAAAGTCATCCTCAATTTATATAGAACGTTTATTCGCTCCAAACTGGACTATGGTTATGTTGTTTATGGTTCAGCTGGGAAGTCATATTTAAAGATGCTTGACCCAATTCATCATCAAGGAATAAGACTCACCCTGGGAGCATTTAAGACATCCCCGTGTGAAAGCCTTCTCGCTGAAGTGAATGAACCACCTTTATCACATCATAGAGAAATGCTTTCCGCACAGTATGCTCTCAAATTAAGATTAAACCCTCTGAACCCTGCTTTTTCAGCTGTTTTTCAACCCAAATACAAAACCTTATATGAAAATAAACCAAACACCATACATTCCTTTAGCATTAGAATATCATCCGGCCTTGACAGTACCAAAATTGATCTTTCTAAAAATTCAGAAAACATCCATCTCCGAAACACCTCTCTGGCTACTTAAACAACCACAAGTACTTTTTACACTACATGATGGAAAAAAATCTGAGTCAAACCCTTCCATCTTCCACAACTCTTATTATGAACCGAATTTAAAAAGTACACAAGAATTTATACTGACAGATCAAAGGATGAGGAAAAGGTTGCTGCAGCCTTCGTTAGTGGAAAACACACAACACAAGTTCGCTTACCAAATGGTACTTCAGTTTTTTTCAGCTGAAATCAGAGCAGTAGACCTTGCTTTGCAATATATCGAAAACAAACGTCTTTTAAACAGCATCGTCTTCTCTGACTCACTATCAGTACTTCAGTTGCTACACAAAAGAAAAGTTAATAACCCATTATTAACCATTATTCTCATAAAAAATACCGAGTACCTCCCACAATATAGTATACTGTTGGTTACCCAGCCATATTGGTATTAAAGGTAATGAAAAAGCAGACCGTGCTGCTAAAACCATCTGATTTTAAAATACCGTATACTGATTTTTTAAACCTAGCATCAAAGAGTCTTTACGTCAAAAGTGGCAGGCATCATGGAATGATGCAGTGAATAATAAACTTCACGCCGTCAAGCCAACCCTAGGAGAATGGACTCCTTCCTACAGAACCATCCGTAGGGAGGAGGTAGTCATTGCAAGAATTAGAATTGGTCATACTTATATAACCCACTCCCACATACTAAAAGGCGAAAGACACACCAGAGTGCATTTCTTGCAATGAACCATTCACTGTTAAGCATTTTATGATAGTGTTTCGACCTCCAACATACACGTGATCAGTACTACAATGTGCATGACATGAAGGAACTTTTTGATACAATAAACATCACTTGTATTATAGAATTCCTGAAAGAAGTAAACATTTATTCTAAGCTTTAACTTTTATGCGATCACCTTGAGCATTTTTATGTAATGTATATGCTGTCCTTTATTTTCAATAACTATTCATCTGTCTTTATTAACATACACCATTTATATTCCCTGTTGATCGGGAAGCTTTATATATTACCATTACCATCTTATTGTTTTACTTTCAACTATTTGGTTTTGATATCACTGGTCGATATGAAACCTTTTATCATTTTTAAATGATGATACATATAACCTTTTGTATGGCGTTAAATAGCCTAACAGTGCTGGTGCACCATAAAATTACAGTAAATCAATCAATCAATCAATCAATCTGGACAACACCATTTTGACAACATTACAGTATTTGGTTGACGATTACATTTCCGGTTCTGAAACTTGTACTGAATTTTTCATTCTTATAGAACTTTTTCACTTCATAATATTGTAAATTCCTCGCACATATTCATTTTGTAACTTTGATAATTATTTGTTAAGTTCTACAAAATTTGTTGGTTTTGCTTTTTTTTATGCTGCGTAGTTTATGACCATAGAGGCACAACACAAGCTGCATGTAATTGTGGAAAATGTGAGTTGAGATTTCAAGCTCATGCATCTTTTTTGGAGTTGCTAAATTTTCCAGTGATATGATGCAGATCAGTAGTAAAAATCTTAAAAATACATAAAATCAGGAAAATACATGTGTATAATTCAGTAACTTAAAAAGTGCTTTGTCATTGTTCCCATTAACATGTGTTGTTTTGCATGTAGCCTAAATACTGTGGTCATAGTGTTACATACAGATGATACACAGTGGACTAGGGCACAACTATTATATTTTAAGTAGAATGCAGGACAACTCTTTTGCACTCAACCATTTTATTCGCAGATATGGAAATATTTTTCAGATATGTTCATTTAGGTAAAATCAGTTGCTGTATACCCCGCGATTACTTGCACTGCTTGTTTTTTTGAGGGTCATCATACTGTAGATATTTGTGTAACATGTTGTCATGACTATCCCTAAAAGTGAGGTTTTCCCAAATGTGTTTGTTCAGTCCAGTGAAGCTTATTATTTATGAACCTTTCAGGGTCCAAAAAACCCAAACTGGATATATGCGATCTTAATTTTAGTTTGGTGCTGCATCATGATGATAGTAATGTCCAGCACTTGGAAAATTTTAACTTCGATTTTATGAAGATTTGGCAGTTGTACGATGATTAATGATTGTGGGAATGCTAATTCAATCTTTGATGGTTGCCATGAAACAAAAAAACATCAAAACTTGTAACTATCCATTGGAGCATAAAGAAAATTGGGTATGTATTTTCATGCTGATTTATACTCATTCTTTTAAATGTTACTAAATTAAGCAGTAATATCTTACCCATCGCTATTGAGTAGTTATTTCTTTTGTGTCCTGAAAAATCTCATCAGTGTTTGATGTGAATACATCCTCTCACAGAGTGGAGAATTGTCAATAAGACACAGTTCACTTGTGCATCTTACATGCCATGTGCAGAACAGCCATCTTTTTTGAGGACACCATGTTAATGGAATGTGTGTTGTATCTGTGACCAGAAAAATATTTCTAATATTGCTAGTGCTTCACTATTTTCCTTCAGCCAATAGTATCTTGGTGTTACGTTGTCTTCTCTGTGTTCTGTTTACATATTGTAACCAACTCTTCTTTTTAGATTTGGGTTCTTTAAGGAACCTGTTGGGTTACCATGTTGTGTCCCACCCCTTAGGTGTTCAGGCACATTTATTCCCATTATCAGTTTCACTGTTTATGGGCATGTCTTTCATGTTAATAATTCAGCTGATATCCATACCTAACATAAGAACTTCTTGTTTGTAATTAATTTTCTAAATACCAAATTCTTTTTTGTTTTTAACCATTGTATATTGATTTATGTTCTCATAAATCACATTACATTGTTATTGTTGTGTGTGTTAGTAGTTATTCTTCAGTAACGGTTTAACAATGTAGTGTCTTATATTATATAAGAAAAGAAAGGCAAGTTCCCATTGTTTACCTTATGCACAGGTCAGTTCATACGCGTGAGTGTATGTTGCACACACCATATAAAGCTGAGTTCACATATGATGTAATATACTGTCATTATTCATTGTTTTCTTCCAGGATATTTATATTTTGGAGAACTGTGTTGGGAAAGTCTGTTTCAAAGTGTGGCCACAAGAAGGGCTCTTGGGACATGCAACAAGACTGCCTAAAATTGTACATGAATAATTGTGTTTTGTAAATTACGATCAACTGAAATCTGGAATCTGGCCAATTCCAGATGTACGTAAAAAGTCCCTCTCCTTTCTCTTTGGAATTTTTCAGGTTTGTCCCCTTCAGAGCCATTAGGGTTTCACAGAAATACGATTAGCTGTTTAGGTCAGAAGAGCACTCATGGGACCAGTATATTTGGCGACAGATGAGGGCCCTCAGGATGGAGGGACTGAACATTTGAGGAGTAGATTGCTTTCCCCAAAAGGGAGAAGTTGAAGGCCTCATGTTCAGAGTAGTGTGTGATTTCCTCTCATGAGCTAGATGTGCTGCATTCCTCACATTCTGGGTGGTGTGTCATGCAATCTGGTGAGTGTGGAGCTGCACCACATCCAGCACCTCTAGGGTAGTTTATTATACCTGCCCAAGTGGGAGGAGCAGCACCACACCTTATGGAGTGTTGAATCAGACAAACCAGGCTGTGACATATCTGTTTTACCTGACCGGTCATTGGTCAGTGTCTGGTGATCAGGCACAGGTCAGTTTGTCTAGGTGACTGCTCAGTTCATCGCAGTGACTTATCAGATTGTACTGTTTTCCAGCCAAGGGCCATCTAATGTACATGTTGCCATCTGGTACAGGTAATCACTCAGAGGCCTTATGGCATGGAGATGGGGATTGGACCAAGATTCATCCTTTCTTCACTCACCCATCACATCCTGTGCAGGATTGGGAGTCTTCTCATCAGTTTCAGACCAGTGAAGGGGAATTGGATCAGTATACCACCCCTCCTATTATCCCAATGAATCTTTATGGAATATGGGGCCCACCACCTCAAGGTAGTTGGCCTTTTATGACTCCTTGGCCTACAGGACCTGGGACCTAGGGTAGAGGTAATACTGTGGCTCATTTGCTGCCATCACCTCCTCGTCTGTTGGCATCAACCAGGAAGTTTGGAGGTGTTGTCTCATCTATACCATCCAGGGTGGACAAGTGGTTTTGCTTGACAGAACTTGTCATACAAACAAAGCCCTACTCACCATGATAAACTATAAGTGGCACAGAGTGCTCCTATGTAACCAGTGCCCTTGTAGGAGTGACGTATTGATGCCCAACTACCCCTGTTCAGAGTGTACTAGGCAGTGATGATACCCTATCTATCCTTTTTAGAGCTGTTCCTTTGGAAGCCAATACCCTCTTCAGAGGACTCAGTCCTACTGTGGGTTCCCAAAACCTGTATGATCATCAATACAGATCCTTTACTACTGCTTGTGACCATAACAATCAACCAGGCAGTGTGGTAATACAAAATGACCTGAGGGGCCATCAGCAAGTTCTTTAACAGATGTAGCCCCCCCTCCCCCCAGTCCAAGACACAACCTGAATTAAACCTCTTCCTCACTCATCAGGTCATATGCACAGTTGGGGGAGTTCTTTAACCTTCTCTCCATTTGTAACAAGTGGGGGACTGCCATGAGGACTTTACCCTCTCTTGCCATGCATTCCTCCCAAATATCCCAGTAGGTGCCTGGTCTTGGCATCTTTTGAGAGGCTTGGTCAAACATCATGGACTATGGGTGGATTCTTTCCATTGTGAGTAAGGGCTGCTGAGTATGGTTTCAGGAACAACTCCCACTATCAAGGGCCCCACATACTTCTCCACTAATCCATCTGGTGAAATTAATGAAACGGTGGCTTTTACAGAGGGTGCAGTTGAGAGAGAATCCTGAACAGTCAGTCTTCTGCATTCTACTCCCTAATTTTTCTAGTCACCACAGATGTGGAAAGTTTTGCCTTGTACCCGATCTCTCTGTCTTAACTGGTATCTTCTGGTGGAACCTTTCTGGTGACGAACTCGTCCTTAATTGGAAAGTAATGTGTCCATCAGATTGGGCAGTCTCTGCTGAACTTCAGAATGCTTCCCTGCACATCTGATATTCTTCCATATTGCAATACACCCGGTTATGCTTGGACCAGGAAGTCATCCATTTCTGAGTTTATGTGTTCAGAATTGCTTCTGCACAAAGTGTTTTCACCCAAGTTATGCGAGTAGTAGTTGCATGCCACAGATTACTGGAAAATCTGATTCTCCAATACTTTGATGCTTGGCTGATCCACAATGTGGAGGTACAGTCCCTCCATCAGGATCTGTTTCATTGCTGGTCTACAGTGACTCGGTTGGGTCTTCTACCCATTCTCAAGATGTCAGAGCTTACATCCATCTCAGAGCTTACTCCATCTTAGGACTTCATTTATATGTAGACAAACTTACTCACAAACTGTAACTTAGTTTGTATCTCACAGGACTGAATTGAATGAAGCCTGACACTTCTAGAGGTGCTACCAGCAAGACATAGTTGTCAGCTAGCCTTTATCTATCCCTGTTGGGAACCTTGAATTCTGCTGCAGATTTTGTTGCCTTAGAACATCCCCATATGCACCTTCTGCTGTTTCTCTTAAGGCGGGAACCATGCATAACTCTTGGCTCGGATTCTATTAGGACCAGACTTTCATCACCACTTGGGGGTCCCAGTTGCATGCACCCAACTCCCACTCCTAACTTTGTTTACTGATGGATCAGAGTCTGGTTGGGTGCTCATCTAGAGCCAGAGGGTTGACCTTCATGGGTCATTTAACTCTGGAAGAATCATCTCTCCACATCAACAATCTAGAAATGAAGGCTGTATTTCTTGCATTGCATGGATGCATCAAGAGAATAAGGGTTTGGTGTGTTCTGGCCTCTCTGACAATATGTCCATTGAATCATATCTCCAATTTCAGGAAGGCATATGTGCTACTTCTTCTTGCATGGTCTGGAACCTCCTCCACTAGGTAGCCTTGGAGGGCATCACACCTAATGTTACCACATTCGAGATAACAAAAATATATTGGTGGACAGTCTCTCCAGGTCAGGCAAAATAGTCCTCACAGAATAATCTCAGCACCCCTCCATAACAGAGTCCCATTTTTACATTGGAGGGAAGGCCTTTGGTGGATTTGTTTGTGATCAGGCTCAATGACAACCTTCCCTTTTCCAGATCTGGAGCAGAAGGCATGGGCAGCAGATGCATTCAGCCTCTGGTGGGATCGACTTAAATTATGCCTGCCTACTGTGCCGACTGCTGCCACAAGTTCTACCAAATCAAAAACATCTACTGCCCATATTATCCTCATAGCCCCACTGTGGCCCCAACGATTGTGCATCAGCAGTCTTCTAGACCTGCTGATGGATTAACCCAGGTCCTTGTCCATAATGAAGGATCTTCATTTGCAACACAGGTTCCCTCCTACACCCAGCACTCACATTCTCCACCTTCATGCTTGGCTCATCTCAAGCATCCTATCTGCCAGAACAAGTTTTCATGCTGAGTTACCAATTGCATCTTTCAGACCAGAAGACATTTTATATCCAAGGTCTGTGATACTAGGTGGAGAATCTTCTGTGAATAGGAACACATTAATCCTGGCTTTCCCACTTTGCGTACCATTGGTGATTTCCTTTTGTTTTCTTTTGATAACAAAGTATGTTCTGTATCAAGGGATATAGAGCTGCCATTTCCAACACTCTTAAGTTCTCTCATTCAAACCTTGTTGATCTCATTCATATTTTGAGTGGCTGAAACCTGAATCCCACTTTCATATGGCCAAGTGGAATCTGTCTTGCATTTGGTCTAGACTAAATGCTCCATGAACCATTGAATGAGGCTTCCTTCCAAGACCTTAAACTCAAGACTGTGTATTTGCTTGCCTTGCAATCTGTGAGAAGGTTGAGTGAGCATTATGGCTTTTTCCTTTGATGCTCACCATCTCCAGTTATTGGTAATCGTGATATTTTTTTCCACTTTGTCACTCAGGAGTTTTATCTAAATTATGTTGATAGCTCCACTACCCATAGAGATCCCCAGTCTCAGTCAATTCAGTGCCGGGGATGATCAAATTAGAGTGTTATGCACTGTCAGGGAATAACATTTTATCTCAGTGCATCTGAGGGGAAAGAAGGGTTGAGAACGTCATCTTCCTTTGAAGGGCTCAATTGGCATTTGGCTTCCATCATTTTACAGTGGATTGTTACTACCATTAAGATTTTGTCAGTCCCTTTCTGCTAGAGGCCTTTTTTATGAGGTTAAAAACCTGTGAGGTTTGAGCCTGTGCTGGCTGAAGGGCCTACTTAAATCATTCTCGTTTTGGAGGATGTATTAAAGGCAGCTTTTTGGCTATCACATGCTACTTTCTCATCCTTTTTTCCTGCTTTTTAGCACAACAGTGTCAGCAGTTTACTCTGGGACCCATAGTTGTTGCACAACATGTGGCTCAAAAAGACACCAAGTTTCAGTAAAGTGTATATTTTCTTTTTATTTTTCTTGGGTTTTGCCAAGTTTTAATTCAACCTACCCACCTAACTGACAAATTCATCTATGCAATAGCAACAGGTTAAACTAATTTTAATTATGCCATACTTACCCGTCGCTGTTATTGAATGCCCTCCTCCCATTCTGCTCAGATGTGTGACAAGTTAACCAGTACTAATTATTTTCTATTTTCAAAAAAATTTTATTTTGTTATTTTTCACTGGACATCCTAACTCCTTAAGTTCTGGAGCTTTTCACTTTAAGCTTGTGTAAAGAGATAGTTTTATTGTTATTGCCAATGGAATCCAGGCACATCTAGTTCAAACAATGTTTCTATTGTCAGTTGCTTAAATATGTAAGTGGTTGTTTTTGGATTGGCTATCAGGCTCACGTATAAGCCCATGGGTGAAAAACTGACTTGTTTGTATATTGGATCCATAATTTTTGCCTGCTTGTCCTGTTTTACTTCAAATCCCAAGGTTGCCCAATTGGTTACAAAGGTTCATCTGTCCATGTGCAGTCTTGTCAGGTCTGCTTTAGATTCAGTGAAAGGAAGTAGAGTAATCAGACAAACACTCTGCTCATTCATCACCATTTTTGTGTGTGAAGACAATCGGGTCTCAAACTTGCTGGTTTTTTTCTGTTGTATTTCTTAATGTACATAGAATATCTACATTACTTGACATCACTGTAAAGCTACAGCCTTATTCTTTTCACTAACATCATCTGCTTGGGTCTGTTGTGAACTGTGATGATGTCACAGGCTGTGGAAGGAGGGTACTATCTCATGATGCAAAAATGCATTTCTCAGCCTGAATGAGTTTTAGTTTAGGTTGTAAATTAAGAATGCAAATTACATTCTTTCCTGCTTGTTTGTAAAATATGCACATAATTCATTGATCAAAATTAACAAAAGTAGACTGTAACCAAATCAAATTCTATCAAGATTATAATTCACATCATGATTACTCAGATTTCACTTCAGTAAGCTTTTACATGCCACTACATCAGGGGTGGCCAACCTTTTTTGGCTGGGGACCCAAAATGATAAAATACTTAAGGTCATGGGACACATGAGCAAGAAAAGTTCCTTATCACTAATTGTGTACATTAATTAAAATGCATATTTTCAAAAGGACTGCTACATAGCTGCAGGCCGCAGAGTGTGAAGGTTGGATATGCCTGTTCTACATCATTCACGTCAAAAACGCTGCCATCTAATGTTAAAACTAATTTTAGTTCATTAAATACATACAACCATGAGTGTCACAAATGTGGTGGCATATAGTTTTTACCTTGTTTCTCGACAAAACTCTGGACAGGCCAAAAGAATCTAGAAACAAATAGGATGCCATGCTCCATATGACTTGTACAAATTAATGCAATTCATCTCGTGTTTTTTTTTTTTTTTTTTTTTAAATCAATAAATAATTTAAGTTTAGGGTTTGCATTACTTATGAAAGGATGATTTCTGCTGGCGAGGCAGAAGCTTTGGCACTTTGTCATTCTGGTACTACCATAAGCTTAATCCAAGTTTTGAGGTACAAGGATTAAGTCGATGGTATTACAAGAATGTTTCTTCTGCAGAAAACTAGAAATGGAAGATTGTGACTATGGTTGCACTTGATTCTGTCTGCAATCTCCATCAAGGTGATTGGTCTGGTTTGGTATTTGTGGGATATCAACACTTTGAAGGTTATATTGTGCTGAGGCTGGTAGATTAAGTGCCTTGCCTAAGTATACAGTCTGGTACATGTAGCTCACCTAGACTGATCTGATGGTGAGAATTGATCCACACCCTTTTTGGCTTGCTTTTGTCATGTTTGTCCAGTTACACTAAATGTTATCCTTCAGAGCATCAAGAGATTTTATTTTGACAGAGACCAGCACAAATCCATATTGTACAGCTACATACATGTATATTGTGAATTCCTGCA
Source organism: Megalonaias nervosa (assembly GCA_016617855.1). Classification (NCBI taxonomy): domain Eukaryota; kingdom Metazoa; phylum Mollusca; class Bivalvia; order Unionida; family Unionidae; genus Megalonaias; species Megalonaias nervosa. The sequence goes on from JAECUM010092831.1 coordinate 306,071, forward strand.
AAATGCTTGGTCCCGTTGAGCAAAATACTTGTACCCATTGACCCCCAAATTTAGTTTTTTTTAGGGTCATCAATTGTGACAGTGCATCATTGGAGCACAGGGAGTGCTAGAATGAACCTAACATGTGAGAGATAGTGCCCACCTTGAGACCTCAATTTGACCAAATAGCTCTGAAGAGTGAGGTTGTCTGGGTGTTTTCTTGCTTGAATAATAGAGACATAGGGACATGTGTCTGAAACGGAGGAAGTATTGCTGCAAATGGCTATGGATACCTCAGATAGTAGGGCACTTGTCTTGAGCTAAGAACATCCTGGATTTAAGCATCATTTTAGCTGCAGAATTTCCTCATGTGACATGAGCATACTACATAAAATCTTCCTCCCTACTCAAGCTAGACACTTGTTATCTGAACAGATCAGTGCCCCAAATTAACTAATTTCATACAGGAATGTCTCAGTTCATCAACTTCATGCATGATATGCCTTTTGGATGTATGTTCACAACCAGTATATACAATATTCCAATATTCCAGCTGTTGCCTTTTTAATCACACATTTAGTCAGTTAGTTTACACATTTTGTTATTAAAAAATAGAATCACATTTGACAGTAAAATTATATATATATATATATATATATATATATATATATATATATATATATATATATATACACACATGTATATGGATTTACAGTGATGTTTATCTTAATTACTTCTCTTGTTTTTCACTGTATTAGTGACTTAATTATCATGTGTATGGTGTATGTGATCCCTCTCATATTGAGTCAGATTATCCTTAATCTGTTTATGTATTAGGTACATTAATTTGCACATATTTCCAACTGCATACCTCTGTACTGTCCCTAGCTACTGCATACCTCTGTATTCCAGTTAAGTATGCCAGGACAGTTCAGAGCACAAATTGGCTTATCAGCCAACCATTCACTACTAGGAGAAAGCAAGCCAGTTAGCAATGTCATGGTCATCTTCAAACTCAAGGACAGTCAACACTCAAAATGATCTGCAGTTGTAATTATAGCATTTTTCGCAACCAGTGTGCACCAGATACGTAGTCATTACTCAGACAATAGGGCATTATTTTTATCACTCAAAATTCTTCTGTTGGATGCACTGAAATGCGTAACTGCTGATATAATGAGACAGGTAAACACATAGCATGAAATAGAGATGTGGGGTTCAGAAATGACTGCAGGTGTACATGAAAATACATATGGCATAATATAAAATACATTATTACCTCATTAACAGAATTCTAGGAATATGATTGGCCAGTTATCAAGATTTTTAAAAAAAAACAGCATTTCCGTTCAAAATGAGTCTGGTGGGTTGTAAGAACTTCAACAAGGTTGTAACTGAATCATGATTAACACCCTACTTGATGGGCAGTAAATAAAGGAGTAAAGATATGGTGGACAACATTTGCATCAAAAGTTAAAATACAGATATCTAATTTATGATCCATATATTTGAAATGATTTTATTATATATAAAAATGAGTTACTGTTTGGTTGATTTATAGGTGTGTTGCAACTATAACAGAAAAGAGAGAAAACCAACAAGTTTTGTAAAATTCAACAAATAATTTTATTTCCCTAGAATACTTAGTGAAAATTTAAAAGAACTTGCATTATTGTGAATTAAATCCCAAACAGTCCTAAAATTTATATCACAAGTCCAAATGTAGTTCCAATTAAATTCCAGTTGTATTCCCCATAAATTCTGATACTAAATGTGTTGATGTGCCTGAAGTTCCGAACATGCTAATGTGCCAGTGGCCTGGAATGTGGCAGCGTGTTAGCAGTCATTTGATGTATCAAAATAATATAATCCAGAATGTCCTTGTCTGAATTCACTATAATTTGAAATTAATGTTTTAGTTCAAGAATATTATTGAGCACTTTGTAATAACAGTGAATAATAATTTGAATAAATAATTCCACTCAAATTAAAGACTGATTCTGCTTCAGATGGTAAGGCAAGAATGAATAATCCCAATGTCAACAAGATTATATACCCCTCCACATGACTTAGGTCGCAGTTACCCTTTTCTGAAAATACTCAGTCAACTTAATAGGAAATTTCCATTTTTGGAAGTTTCTTTAGGTCAGAATCAAGACTGTATCTGTAACTCAAATTGAAGTAAACATTTTTATTGCTAATATTGATCTGAATATTTAATCCACAATAATGGAGAAATATATTAGCTATTTATTATGTTGTTTACAAAATGAATTTCACTAGTCATGTGCACTATTGACTTGATTTTGGACAAGGTCAAGTACAAAATACAGATACACATATAATCATTGAAATATATATGGTAATATTCAGCAAGAACCTCTTGCAACTGCAACATGCATTCAGTGATTACTTTGTGAACATAAACTAAAAAATTGGATTTCATAGCTTATTAAATGATCAAAATTTACCAAAGAAAAATTTCTTCAGAATATCTTAGACATGTAAGTCTCGAAATCATTTTAATTGAATAGGTAAACTTGTCACCAAACAGTTACAGGTCTAGATGATATAACAGCTAAATTTACATACACAAGAAAGGTGATAATTATGTATATAACTATGGGCCTGTATCAGTTTTATTGTCACGTTTGAAGATGTTCAAAAGAAATGTTTGTAATGAATTTAGAAACTACCTGGAATCATGTAATTGACTACGTTCATGGCAATCAGGCTTTCATGAAGGACATTTATGACACACAGTGCTTACTAGAATGGTGGATGATTGTTTAACAGCAATAGATCAAGGTAACCTGGTAGGTGCAGTGTTTATTGACATTAGAAAAGCTTTTAGGGGCCTCAGGTGCTGAGTGGTCTAAAGCACTCACTGTTAGGCATCACTGCCATCTCACCCCTGTCTGTGTGGTTTGAAGTCTCGGCTCAGCCAGTGTGGGTTCATGAGAAAGCTTGCTGGTAGCTTTCCGTGGGTCATTGGTTCTTTCTGGGGTTTTCCCAGGTTCATCCTCCACCAGTTAAAATAGCCACCATGTATAGCCTATATTGTGCTAAAATACAGCAGTAAAACCCATAACAACAACAACAATGAAGGCTTATGACCTTGTTAATCACAAATTTAGCATATATCAAATTAAGTGTGAAAGTGTAACTTGGTTTCAAGTTTGTCTGGAGGGCATCTGACAAGTTTGTGTTTTTAACAAACTTTCAAAATCTCATGAAGCCAGGTGTTCCACAGGGAACAGTTCTTGGACAATTACTCTTTCTGCTGTACATCAGTGATTTACCATGTCAGAATGAGTTATCAACCACTAACATGTTCACAGATTATTCAACATTATATAACATTGGATCAACATTCCATGAGCTAAGCACTAAATTAAATAAGGATTTGGTTAAAGTAAACAATTGTGTGGCACAATGGTATGAAAGTAAATGTAGTTAAGTCAAAAGCCATGATAATAGGTAGTCGAACCAAAGTAAAAGCAGAGAAAGAAGACTTCAAAGTAATGCTTAAAGGAATAGATATAGAGCAGTCTGAAAATTAAAAACTGATCGGCATCATGATTGACAATATCATGAGCTAGAAAATGCAAGCTGATAAGGTCATTAAAAAAGTAAACTCACTGTTTTATCTCTTGACCAGAATATTAAAAAAGTCTTATCTCCCACATCAACAGAGAAAGATATTCTAAAATGCCTATATTATGCCACATCTACAATATTGCTGTTCTGTCGGGGGTAATATTGATGCATACAATCAACAGGGTTCTCAATAGATGCGTACCCTTGGGTTTTGATGCATGGAATTTTAAAATAACCTATTTTTGACACATGGAAATTTTGACTTGTGCATCTTTTTGATGCACATAGATTTGGGCTGGAACATCAGTCTTAATTACCCTTGATTTGCTACCAGCATAGTTTTTTACTAAGAGTATGCTGTCCATAACAAACTTACTGTATGATGCACTGATTGACATCTGCTCGACAATAGTCTAAACCTTGACAGCCAGTAATATCACACCAGTGGAAGATATATATGAACTGGGCGGAGCTAACAGTTCACTGAAATCAGGCTTAGATTCAACTAATTAGGTTGGATTGTTTTGAGGTTACATTTGAAGTTTATAACAGAGGAAGAGGAAACAATTATGACACGAATGGACTGCCTTTAAAATCAAATATCGGCATTGATATGTTTGGACATCAAATTATAATCAACTGGTTAGAACTGGAGCATATCATTATGGTGGTTCGCGAAGCCGGTTGTCAATGGAAATGGACCAACTTTAATTGTTTTATTGGCAATTTGCTTCATTTAGCGGGAAGTTTAAAAGTTCTGAATCATTTATGACTTCACTGGATTGCACTTTAAATTATAATCAGTTAGACAAAACGGGAATATATGGCTTCTCGCTAAGCCAGTTTTCAGTGTGGAATTGCATTTTATTTTATTGATTAATTAAATGCTTGAATCGGCAAAACGTTTAAAACCTTGAACGTTTTAATTAATGGATCATTCAGAAAAAAATTGAATGGGCTTATCACTCAGTGCATACATCTGAACCTTAAAATCAACATGGCGCAAAGAAGTATATTTTCTTTTCTGTCTCTGTCTCAGAAATGACCTGCCAGTGATGAAATTTCTGACCCTCAGACTCCAAAGAAACAGAAAGATAGTGTCAGGTCTGATGAGAAGAAGAAGAGTCAATCTCCGAAATTTGTTAGAAAATTTAAGGAAAGTGGAAAAGTGAACTGACAATTCTGTGATGTACAGCCTAGATATTTGAATAATATATAACCTTCATAGTTGTATGGGTATATTTTTGCATAAAAAATGATTTGAGCGGTTGATAATAGAATATGTTCAAAAGTTGAAAATATAATACAGTATAAAATAATCCTGTCTGTTTCATATACAAAATATACACACAGTAACATATTGTTAGAAAGAGAAACACTTTTACAAAAATGAGATTGTATATTTCTTACAAAATACTGTACAAGTATTTCTCATTATTCAGCACGAGTCAAGAAATCTTAAACATCATTTGTTTCCACCAATAATGAAGAATAACATCTATGGGTTCATGACTGTCCAAAATAATTGACTCTCAAGATTTTAGTTTTGACTGGTGAGATTTTCATTTTGACTCCTCAGATTCTGGGTCAAGGGTCAATTGACTCTTCAGTTTGGAAATCTGTTGAGAACCCTGAATCCAGAAGTACTACTGAAAGAAGAAAGAACAGGGTTATTCTTGATGCCGATACCATCAACATGTCTTTTTAAATCCCATCCACAGAGAACTCAACTTCAAAAGGGTTTGCTAGACTACAAATCCTTACATGAGTTGGCTCCAGAATATCTTTAAAGCAATTTTAAATTTGTGAAAAATGTAAAGATGTATTAACTCCTATCCATCTCAAGCAACACTTTACATTTGCCTAAAACAAATTCAGATTTTACAAGAGATGTTTTGCTTTCTCAGGAGCCCAACTATGGAATTCCGTTTCACCCTATTTAAGGTCAGCTGACTTGTCCAAAGGTTGTAAGAATCTTCTTAGTCAGCATCTAAAGAAACAAGCATTGGTACAATTTTATGTAATACAGTACTAGGTACTCTTCTTTAAAGCAATGTTTTTTCATGTACTCACCAGTAACGTCTTGACACAGATTCACTACTAATCTTTATATGAATCCTGTATGTACTCATTTTTAATGTCTTGTACATATTTTATTGTGGCAGTAGATCACTTGTCTAGTCTGCAAAAGTTCAAACCCTTCAATGGCTCACCAAACCTCCTAATTTGGAAGCTAAAGAGGCTTGAAGGGCCTAGGCTTAACTTCCAGTGAAAATATTGTAATCCTTTAGAATTAAAAGCTAGGTCGCTAGTAACTGTAGCCTCACAAGCTCACCTTTTTCAGCAGTCTCATTCAGTGTGCTGAGGGAGAATCACTGTTGCCAATGGCTTTCCTGTTTTTTGGCAGTAGTAGCAAAAACTTGTAATCATGCATTGTCCTTGTCCATGGCCTTAACGGAGTTTCTCCTGCTAGGGACCTTTAACTTTGCAGCGGCTTTGGTTCCCCAGGGCACACTGTACTTGTGTCCTCTCCAGTTTGTCCTTTTAGCTGCTTGGAAATGAAACATGGACCCTTTGACTACTTCCATGTCACTGGGTCAGGATTTCCACCATCTATTGTCCAAATTAATCGACAAATCGGGACCAGATTTTGACCCTAGTCTGCAGGAATCCCTCAAACCCCACTCTTGCCTGTTCGCAGATGCATCAGATGCAGGGTGGGGCACTCATCTTGAGGCAGTGGGAATAATTTTTGAGGTTTCATGGGCTCAGAAAGAATCAACCATCAACACTTTGGAAATGAAGACCATGTTCTTAGGCTTTCAGAGGTGTCCACCACATAAGAGGTCGCTGTGTGATGCTCTCCAACAAAACATAAGTGGTAGCATACACCAGGAGACAAGGAGTCACACATTGATCTTCTTTCTTCATGGAGGCGTGGAAACTCCTTCACGGGGCAAATTCAGAAGGAATTCCTCAGACCTTGACACATTCCCAGCAGGAAGAACATTTAGGCCAGACAGTCTGTGCAGGAAAGGGAAGATAGTCCTTGTGGAATATCTGCTCCACCAATCTATAGCAAACTCCTTGTTGCAGCTTTGGGAAACTCCCATTGTGGACTTGTATGCTACCAGCTGAACAACAAGCTCCCCTTTTACATTTTCCCAGTCCATGACCTGAGGGCCTGGGCATTGGACAATTTCAGCCTAAAGTGGGATTGTCTGTTTGCTTATACCTTCCCACCTTTCAGGTTAATTCCACAGGTTCTACACAAAATCAGGCAGTCCACAGCTCAGCTCATTCTGATTGCCCTTCTTTAGCCCCAGTGATTGTGGTTCAGCAGTCTTCTTGATCTGCTGGTAGACTATCCAAAGACCTTACTTCAGAAGAGGGACCTCCTGTCACAATACCACTGGGGCTGTCTCCTACGCAACAGCTCACAGATTCTCCACCTTCACATTTGACTAATGTCAAATGATTTCTCTACCAAGGAATGTTTTCAATCAAATTTGTCAAGTGCATCATTAAGTCCAGGAGTAGATCAGTGTCATAGGTACATGATGTCAAATGTAGAAACGTTTTATAATCATTGTAGTAGAAAACATGTCAGTCCTTGCTGTCCCTTTGTGAGTTCAGTGACTAATTTTCTTCTCTTCCATTTGAAAGAGAAACAATGCTTGGTTTCTACTATTAAGGGCTATCAAGCACCCTTTTCCAACACACTCAGATTTTCAAAGCCCCTGCCATCGGGATGGGTTCTCACTTAGCAGACCTGATCAGGTATTTCTTGATCTCTAATGCCTAAATCTTGAGGTTTCTAAATAAAAACCCCAATTAACCAATGGTGAAGCTTACTTTGAGAACCTTACCCTCAAGATGGTTTTCTTGCTTGCCTTAAAGTCTTTGAAATCAAGGAGCAAGCTTCATGCCTTATCCATAGAGTAGGGCTGTATTAGGTTCAGTGGGAATTATAAGTCAGTGCATCTCCATTGCCATTGAGGTAATTTAGTATAAAAAAACCCAGCTTTCTTTAGTTGCTTCACTGCTGATTGAGATCCCCAGTCTCAGCTGTATCTGTGCTGTGGATGACCAAGAAACTTTTATGTCCAGTTAGGGCTGTATGTTTTGACTTGGCAGCCTCTAAAGGGAGAAGGAATGGCAGGAAGTGTCTTTCCTCCCTATTAAAGGTTTAGATAATAGTTAAACTTCCACCATTTCTCGGTGAATTGTATTTACCATCAAGAGAACTTACCAGTATGTTATTGATAAGAACCTGTTTTTAATGAAAATTAAAGCCCATAAATTTCATGCCATTGCTGCCTCATGGCCCTGTATAACTCATTTATCTTTGGTGGATGTCATGGAAGCCATGTTCTGTAATGCTATTTTCTCCTTTTATCTTCATTTGTTAGCCCACCAAAGTGAAGGCATTTTCTCACTGAGCCCAGTCATCATCGCTCAAAAAGCAACCTTTCAGGATTCCATCCCACATTAGTCTCTTTCTCTTCTGTGAGGGTGAGTATTCCTTGTGTTTGTTTTTTTAAAACCAATTGTGGAGTCATTAGCCTCCCATCAAACTAACAGATTCAGCAATGCAGTAGCAACAGGTAGGGTATTATTGATATTAAAATGTAGATTTTTTTGGGAGGGGGGAGAGGTAAAACTAATTTTAATGATGTAATACTTAACTGTTGCTATTGCTAGAGTCCTCACCCCACCCCTGGGTCCAAGTGGTATACATCTCTTGCCTTTACCAATCACTGCCACTTCATCTCAGTCCACATGAGTTTGAGTCTCAGGCTCTGCCAATGTGGGTATGTGAGAATGCTTGCCAGAGCTTCCTGTGGGTCAGTAGTTCTTACAAGGTTTTTCAAGGGTTCCTCCTCCACCAGTTATACTTATTGCTATGTTTAACCTATTGTGTGCTGAAAAAGGTGCTAAACCCATAACAATAACAACAAAATCCTCCTGCCCCGCATTGATGTCCCATTAAGTTAGGCTGCTCCTACAAAATAATGAAGAGGACCAGCATGAATGCCCATAATGTGCAAGATTCTTTGTAGGGGTGATCCATTGTTCTGGAATTTTCTAGTTCACTCTAATGGGAATATGACATTTTCATCATTTTGTTGTATTTTCCTCCCAGAAAGTAGTAGTTCTGCGACAGTTGTTTTTATTATGGGTTTGATGCCATTTTTCAGCACATGATAGGCTATACATTGTGGTCCTTACTTTGTGTGAATTAAAACCCTGGGAAGAACCACCGACTCAGGGAAACCAATGGCAAGCTTTCTGATATACCCGTGTTGCTCAGCCTGAGTCTTAAACCCATGCAGACAGAAGTGAGATGTCAGAGATCTGGAAAGGCAAATGCCCTAGTTCAGTTGTTCTTTCAGGGCTATGCAATAGCAAAATTTGTCTTAAATGAAAATGGTATCAAACTGACCTCCAATATTACCACAGATGTGGCTCTTAAAAATCTTGTCACTACTCCCTCTGAATAGAAAGTCGTATCAACATTGAACTTTCATGAAAAGACATGACATCTAGCTAACCATAAATGAAAATGGTGCCAGTCTAACATAAATTGTATGGTGTAAGAGGTGGTGGGGGGGATGATGTGAGATCTCTCACTCCTTATGGTGTTTTGGTTATCATTATCAAGGAGATGATGTGTTTTGGTTGTTGTTATCTAGGAGATGATTGACCATGATATTATTGACTGGACTGAATAAACAATAAAATAGAATATGAAATTAATGGATGGAATAACAGAAAATCTGCGCAGAGATATAGAATAGAACAACACGAGCCCCAGTAGCAGCATTTGAACCTGTCTCTATGGATTTAGTACGTACAATCGTGATGAAGAGTGCACCAAAGTCATGTGAACTGGATCCGATTCCGACGTCACTGCTTCTAGAATGCTTGGATCCAATACTGCCTTCACTAACTGATGTTATTAATACCTCTCTCTCAAATGGGGAATTCCCATCATTTTACAAAACTGCCATTGTAAAGCCTCTGCTGAAGAAACCAATACTCGACCATAATGATTTAAAGAACTACCGCCCAGTTTCTAATCTCCCATTCATGTCAAAAATCTTAGAAAAAGTTGTTCTATCCCAACTTCTATCTCATCTGAATTCAAACAGTCTTTTTAGCAATGTACAGTCTGCATATCGCCCTTGCCACAGTACTGAAACTACTCTTCTGAAAGTAGTCAATGACCTTCTCTCTGCTTTGGATGGCGGAAAGATTACAGTCCTCACTCTCCTTGACTTGTCTGCAGCATTTGACACTATAGACCATGATATATTCCTTCACCGTCTCCAGTATGTATTTGGCATTCATGATACAGCCTTACTATGGTTCAAATCCTACTTGGTCAACAGGACACAAATTGTGTCCGCAAATGGAAAACACTCCAGCCCAGTTGATCTATCCTGTGGTGTTCCACAGGGGTCTGTTCTTGGACCTGTTCTCTTCATTCTATACACTCAGCCACTCTCAGGTGTCATAGATCATCATCCAGTGTCTCACCAATTGTATGCTGATGACACCCAAATATACAAATCTAGCCATCCAGCTGAAGTTGAAGCTACCATCCAAGGCGTAGAGAGGTGCATTTCCGATGTGAAATCATGGATGACATGTAACAAGCTGCAGATGAATGATGATAAAACTGAAGCCATTCTGATTACAACAAAAAGACTTTCTCATTCACATCCTTTACCTCAGACAATAAATATCAGCAACACCAACATTAAATTCACACAGTCAGTATGAAACCTAGGTGTTACTCTTGACAGTACTCTCTCATTGCACCAACATGTCATGAACATATGCAAGGCTGCATATCTTGAACTGAGACGCATCAGCTCCATTCGCAAGTATCTTTCAGCTGATGCCACTAAAACACTTGTGTGTTCCTTAGTACTTTCAAGACTGGACTATTGTAACTCAATTCTGTCTGGTTCATCTCAATATCTACTCCAGAAACTTCAAAAAGTTCAAAACACAGCTTCTCGGATCATTCTTAGAGTACCACAATCAGAGCATGCCTCCCCCCTGCTCTGTACCCTACACTGGCTATCCATTCGATCCAGAATTAAACACAAAATTTGTTCTCTGTGCTATGTTTCACTAACGGGCTCCAGTCCAACATACCTATCTGACCTCACCCATGTGTACACACCAGCAAGATAATTACACTCCTCTTCTGACACTCGTATTCTCATTATTCCCACTATGAAAATGAAATCATATGGACAATGTTCTTTTGCATACCAGGGCCCCGCAACATGGAATGAATTGCCCACTGAACTTAGACACAAAGACACAGTGATCTCATTCAAGAGCACTCTTAAAACTCACCTGTTTCAACTGCAAGAACAGACTTAAAGACCTAATAATGTTTCCTTACCTTAAATATTTACAGCATGTTTTTGGTTTTCTAATTTCATGGTGTTTGTTTTTATTTTTGTAATCATATCATTATATATGTTTTTTAAATGTTGTCAAATGTTGTAAAGCGCTTTGAGCTTCTAAAGATTAGGCGCTATACGAAGTCCTCATTATTATTATTATTTTTGTTATTATTATTATGTCTTAATGTGTGTCTAAACCATCATAGCATCAATGGATCATTCATATCAATGGCAAAACATGTCATTTCTAAACCATCATAACATTAATGGTTCACTCATATCAATGGCAAAACATGTTTTAATGCATTTCAAAACTGTCATAGCATCAATCAATCATTCATATCAATGACAAAATATGATGTCTTAATGCATGTCTAAACCATCATAGGATTAATGCTTCATTCATATCAATGGCAAAACATGTCTTAATGTGTTTCTACACCATCATAGCATCAATGGTTCATTGACATCAATGGCAAAACATTATGTCTTAATGCATGTCTAAGCCATCATAGCATCAACGGTTCATTGACATCAATGGCAAAACATGATGTCTTAATGTGTGTCTAAACCATCATAGCATTAATGGTTCATTCATATCAACAACAAAACATGATGTCTTAATGCATGTCTAAACCATCATAGCATCAAATGTTCATTCACATTAATGGTGAAACATGTTGTCTCAATGCATGCCTAAACTATCACAGCATCAGATGTTCATTTATATCAACGGCAAAACATGTCATTTCTAAACTGCCATAGCATTAATGGTTGATTCATACCAGTGGCAAAACATGATGTCTTAATGTGTGTCCAAACCATCATAGCATCAATGGTTCATTGACATCAATGGCAAAACATGATGTCTTAATGCGTGTCTAAACCATCATAGTATCAATGGTTCATTCATATCAATGGCAAAACATGTCTTAATGCATGTCTAAACCATCATAGCATTAAGGTTCATTCATATCAATGGCAAAACATGTTGTCTTAATGCATGTCTAAACTATCATAGCATCAAATGTTCATTCACATTAATGGCAAAACATAATGTCTTAATAATACATGTCTAAACCATTAGCGCATCATGTGGTTCATTCGTATCAATGGCAAAATATGATGTCTTAATGCATTTCTAAACCATCATAGCATCAATGGATCATTATCAATTGCAAAACATGTCTTAATGCATGTCTAAACCATCATAGTATCAATGGATCATTCATATCAATGGCAAAACATGATGTCCTAATGCATGTCTAAACCATCACAGTATTAATGGTTCTTTCATAACAAACCAAAACATGTCTTAATGTGTGTCTAAACCATCATAGTATCAATGGTTAATTATCAATGCAAACATTTCTTAATGTGTGTCTAAACCATCATAGCATCAATGGATCATTATCAATTGCAAAACATGTCTTAATGCATGTTTAAACCATCAGAGTATCAATGGTTCATTATCACCTGCAAAACATGTATTAATGCATATCTAAACCATCATAGCATCAATGGATCATTCATATCAATCACAAAACATCATGTACTAATGCATGTCTAAACCATCATAGCATCAATGGTTCATTATCAATTGCAAAACACGTCTTAATGTGTGTCTAAACCATCATAGCATTAAGGTTCATTCATATCAATGGCAAAACATGATGTCTAGAACTACCACCCAGTTTCTAATCTCCCATTCATGTCAAAAAGCTTAGAAAAAGTTGTTCTATCCCAACTTGTATCTCATCTGAATTCAAACAGTCTTTTTAGCAATGTACAGTCTGCATATCGCCCTTGCCATAGTGCTGAAACTACTCTTCTGAAAGTAGTTAATGACCTTCTCTCTGCTTTGGATGGTGGAAAGATTACAGTCCTCACTCTCCTTAACTTGTCTGCAGCATTTGACACAATAGACCATGATATATTACTTCACCGTCTCCAGCATGTATTTGGCATTCGTGATACAGCCTTACTATGGTTCAAGTCCTACTTGGTCAACAGGACACAAATTGTGTCCACAAATGGAAAACACTCCAGCCCAGTTGATCTATGTTGTGGTGTTCCACAGGGGTCTGTTCTTGGACCTGTTCTCTTCATTCTATACACTCAGCCACTCTCAAGTGTCATAGATCATCATCCAGTGTCTCACCAATTGTATGCTGATGACATCCAAATATACAAATCTAGCCATCCAACTGAAGTTGAAGCTACCATCCAAGGCGTAGAGAGGTGCATTTCCGATGTGAAATCATGGATGACATGTAACAAGCTGCAGATGAATGATGATAAAACTGAAGCCAGTCTGATTACAACACAAAGACTTTCTCATTCACATCCTTTACCTCAGACAATAAATATCAGCAACACCAACATTAAATTCACACAGTCAGTACGAAACCTAGGTGTTATTCTCGACAGTACTCTCTCATTGCACCAACATGTCATGAACATATGCAAGGCTGCATATCTTGAGCTGAGACGCATCAGCTCCATTTGCAAGTATCTTTCAGCTGATGCCACTAAAACACTTGTGTGTTCCTTAGTACTTTCAAGACTGGACTATTGTAACTCAATTCTGTCTGGTTCATCTCAATATCTACTCCAGAAACTTCAAAAAGTTCAAAACACAGCTTCTCGGATCATTCTTAGAGTACCACAATCAGAGCATGCCTCCCCCCTGCTCTGTACCCTACACTGGCTATCCATTCGATCCAGAATTAAACACAAAATTTGTTCTCTGTGCTATGTTTCACTAACGGGCTCCAGTCCAACATACCTATCTGACCTCACCCATGTGTACACACCAGCAAGATAATTACACTCCTCTTCTGACACTCGTATTCTCATTATTCCCACTATGAAAATGAAATCATATGGACAATGTTCTTTTGCATACCAGGGCCCCGCAACATGGAATGAATTGCCCACTGAACTTAGACACAAAGACACAGTGATCTCATTCAAGAGCACTCTTAAAACTCACCTGTTTCAACTGCAAGAACAGACTTAAAGACCTAATAATGTTTCCTTACCTTAAATATTTACAGCATGTTTTTGGTTTTCTAATTTCATGGTGTTTGTTTTTATTTTTGTAATCATATCATTATATATGTTTTTTAAGTGTTGTCAAATGTTGTAAAGCGCTTTGAGCTTCTAAAGATTAGGCGCTATACGAAGTCCTCATTATTATTATTATTATTGTTATTATTATTATGTCTTAATGTGTGTCTAAACCATCATAGCATCAATGGATCATTCATATCAATGGCAAAACATGTCATTTCTAAACCATCATAACATTAATGGTTCACTCATATCAATGGCAAAACATGTTTTAATGCATTTCAAAATTGTCATAGCATCAATCAATCATTCATATCAATGACAAAATATGATGTCTTAATGCATGTCTAAACCATCATAGGATTAATGCTTCATTCATATCAATGGCAAAACATGTCTTAATGTGTTTCCACACCATCATAGCATCAATGGTTCATTGACATCAATGGCAAAACATTATGTCTTAATGCATGTCTAAGCCATCATAGCATCAACGGTTCATTGACATCAATGGCAAAACATGATGTCTTAATGTGTGTCTAAACCATCATAGCATTAATGGTTCATTCATATCAACAACAAAACATGATGTCTTAATGCATGTCTAAACCATCATAGCATCAAATGTTCATTCACATTAATGGTGAAACATGTTGTCTCAATGCATGCCTAAACTATCACAGCATCAGATGTTCATTTATATCAACGGCAAAACATGTCATTTCTAAACTGCCATAGCATTAATGGTTAATTCATACCAATGGCAAAACATGATGTCTTAATGCGTGTCTAAACCATCATAGCATCAATGGATCATTCACATCAATGGCAAAATATGTCATTTCTAAACTGCCATAGCATTAATGGTTGATTCATACAAATGGCAAAACATGATGTCTTAATGCGTGTCTAAACCATCATAGCATCAATGGATCATTCACATCAATGGCAAAACATGTCATTTCTAAACTGCCATAGCATTAATGGT
Source organism: Megalonaias nervosa (assembly GCA_016617855.1). NCBI lineage: Eukaryota > Metazoa > Mollusca > Bivalvia > Unionida > Unionidae > Megalonaias > Megalonaias nervosa. Next base: position 321,143 of record JAECUM010092831.1, read on the forward strand.
TGATTCATACCAATGGCAAAACATGATGTCTTAATGCGTGTCTAAACCATCATAGTATCAATGGTTCATTCATATCAATGGCAAAACATGTCTTAATGCATGTCTAAACCATCATAGCATTAAGGTTCATTCATATCAATGGCAAAACATGTTGTCTTAATGCATGTCTAAACTATCATAGCATCAAATGTTCATTCACATTAATGGCAAAACATAATGTCTTAATAATACATGTCTAAACCATTAGCGCATCATGTGGTTCATTCGTATCAATGGCAAAATATGATGTCTTAATGCATTTCTAAACCATCATAGCATCAATGGATCATTATCAATTGCAAAACATGTCTTAATGCATGTCTAAACCATCATAGTATCAATGGATCATTCATATCAATGGCAAAACATGATGTCCTAATGCATGTCTAAACCATCACAGTATTAATGGTTCTTTCATAACAAACCAAAACATGTCTTAATGTGTGTCTAAACCATCATAGTATCAATGGTTAATAATCAACGCAAACATTTCTTAATGTGTGTCTAAACCATCATAGCATCAATGGATCATTATCAATTGCAAAACATGTCTTAATGCATGTTTAAACCATCAGAGTATCAATGGTTCATTATCACCTGCAAAACATGTATTAATGCATATCTAAACCATCATAGCATCAATGGATCATTCATATCAATCACAAAACATGATGTACTAATGCATGTCTAAACCATCATAGCATCAATGGTTCATTATCAATTGCAAAACACGTCTTAATGTGTGTCTAAACCATCATAGCATTAAGGTTCATTCATATCAATGGCAAAACATGATGTCTAGAACTACCGCCCAGTTTCTAATCTCCCATTCATGTCAAAAATCTTAGAAAAAGTTGTTCTATCCCAACTTGTATCTCATCTGAATTCAAACAGTCTTTTTAGCAATGTACAGTCTGCATATCGCCCTTGCCACAGTACTGAAACTACTCTTCTGAAAGTAGTCAATGACCTTCTCTCTGCTTTGGATGGCGGAAAGATTACAGTCCTCACTCTCCTTAACTTGTCTGCAGCATTTGACACTATAGACCATGATATATTACTTCACCGTCTCCAGCATGTATTTGGCATTCGTGATACAGCCTTACTATGGTTCAAGTCCTACTTGGTCAACAGGACACAAATTGTGTCCACAAATGGAAAACACTCCAGCCCAGTTGATCTATGTTGTGGTGTTCCACAGGGGTCTGTTCTTGGACCTGTTCTCTTCATTCTACACATTCAGCCACTCTCAAGTGTCATAGATCATCATCCAGTGTCTCACCAATTGTATGCTGATGACACCCAAATATACAAATCTAGCCACCTAACCGAAGTTGAAGCTACCATCCAAGGCATAGCGAGGTGCATTTCCAATGTGAAATCATGGATGACATGTAACAAGCTGCAGATGAATGATGATAAAACTGAAGCCATTCTGATTACAACAAAAAAGACTGTCTCATTCACATCCTTTACCTCAGACAATAAATATCAGCAACACCAACATTAACTTCACACAGTCAGTACGAAACCTAGGTGTTATTCTCGACAGTACTCTCTCATTGCACCGACATGTCATGAACATATGCAAGGCTACATATCTTGAGCTGAGACGCATCAGCTCCATTTGCAAGTATCTTTCAGCTGATGCCACTAAAACACTTGTGTGTTCCTTAGTACTTTCAAGACTGGACTATTGTAACTCAATTCTGTCTGGTTCATCTCAATATCTACTCCAGAAACTTCAAAAAGTTCAAAACACAGCTTCTCGGATCATTCTTAGAGTACCACGATCAGAGCATGCCTCCCCCCTGCTCTGTACCCTACACTGGCTATCCATTCAATCCAGAATTAAATACAAAATTTGTTCTCTGTGCTATGTTTCACTGAACGGGCTCCAGTCCAACATACCTATCTGACCTCACCCATGTGTACACACCAGCAAGATAATTACGCTCCTCTTCTGACACTCATATTCTCATTATTCCCACTATGAAAATGAAATCATATGGACAACGTTCTTTTGCATACCAGGGCCCAGCAAAATGGAATGAATTGCCCACTGAACTTAGACACAAAGACACAGTGATCTCATTCAAGAGCACTCTTAAAACTCACCTATTTCAACTGCAAGAACAGACTTAAAGACCTAATAATGTTTCCTTACCTTAAATATTTACAGCATGTTTTTGGTTTTCTAATTTCATGGTGTTTGTTTTTATTTTTGTAATCATATCATTATATATGTTTTTTAAATGTTGTCAAATGTTGTAAAGCGCTTTGAGCTTCTAAAGATTAGGCGCTATACGAAGTCCTCATTATTATTATTATTGTTATTATTATTATGTCTTAATGTGTGTCTAAACCATCATAGCATCAATGGATCATTCATATCAATGGCAAAACATGTCATTTCTAAACCATCATAACATTAATGGTTCACTCATATCAATGGCAAAACATGTTTTAATGCATTTCAAAACTGTCATAGCATCAATCAATCATTCATATCAATGACAAAATATGATGTCTTAATGCATGTCTAAACCATCATAGGATTAATGCTTCATTCATATCAATGGCAAAACATGTCTTAATGTGTTTCTACACCATCATAGCATCAATGGTTCATTGACATCAATGGCAAAACATTATGTCTTAATGCATGTCTAAGCCATCATAGCATCAATGGTTCATTGACATCAATGGCAAAACATGATGTCTTAATGTGTGTCTAAACCATCATAGCATTAATGGTTCATTCATATCAACAGCAAAACATGATGTCTTAATGCATGTCTAAACCATCATAGCATCAAATGTTCATTCACATTAATGGTGAAACATGTTGTCTCAATGCATGCCTAAACTATCACAGCATCAGATGTTCATTTATATCAACGGCAAAACATGTCATTTCTAAACTGCCATAGCATTAATGGTTGATTCATACCAATGGCAAAACATGATGTCTTAATGCGTGTCTAAACCATCATAGCATCAATGGATCATTCACATCAATGGCAAAACATGTCATTTCTAAACTGCCATAGCATTAATGGTTGATTCATACCAATGGCAAAACATGATGTCTTAATGCATTTCAAAACTGTCATAACATCAGTCAATCATTCATATAAATGGCAAAACATGTCTTAATGCATTTCTAAACCATCATAGCATCAATGGTTCATTCATATCAATGGCAAAACATGTATTAATGCATGTCTAAACCATCATATGGTTCATTCATTTTTTTTACTCGTACTCCATTCATACAAACTATACAGTTTTTTAAGTGCTTGATACTGAATCAGAGATTGGTGTCAATTACTTTCTCTCATAAGGCATTTAGTAAAAAGAATAATAAACCTATTACTGTCTTTAAGGGAGAAGACTTGTTCTTCTATTATAGTGTTGTTTGGAGAGGTACAGTGCTCAAAACCGAAAGTGATGGCACAATTCTGCACCCAAACAAGAAACTTTTATTTAGGGGAACAGTTGTGATGGCAACTGGATTAAGTATATCAAATGAAGTAAGTGTGTTGCACTAGAACCAACTGGAACAGATATAATGTCTGTTGTCAAGTACAGCATGCCATCATCAATTGGAAGTGCATACCATTTTTAAAAAACTGTCAATAGTCAGCTATTCAGAAGTCAATAATTGATCATGTGATATATATTAACATCTTCATTAATTCCTTCATGTCAATGAACAAAGAACTCACTTATTTGTTGCATTCACTTTTGAGTTCCTTAGTTTTAGGTATGGATGACATAATTGCTCTGCAAACATGTATTATACTGTATTTATTCCAGAGGTCTTTACTATTCCTTTATGCTAATACTGAGAAAAGATATCATACACTCTATACCTTCTGGTTTCTGGTGTCCTCCAGCTGGAGTCGCAGAGAGCCAACTGAATGTTCTGTGAGGTGTCTGCCAGTACTTTCATCTGAAAGTTTAGACTTGATCTCCTCCAGATCTCTCTCCAGAATGCGTACCCTGCCCTGAAGCTTGTCCCTTGCATCAGCTGCTAATGCCAGGTGTGACTGGGATGCCTGCAACTGTGATTGTGACTTGAGAAAACAAAACAAAAAATACACTTATTAAGCACACACCCATCTAATCTTTCATCTTTAATATGGTGTTTATATTCATGTTCACACTAAATTTCTGTATTAAACCAGACCTGTCAACCCTGACGAGTCCATCTCAGTAAGTCAGTTGATTTTTTTTCTCCATAAGATTGACTAGTTTTCAGTAAGGAGTAAAAAAGATATCATAAACTGCAATTGTAAAACCAGAAAATGTAATTAAATTAATGATAAACATTATGTTCAACTGAAAAGTTTGTAAAGTACACGTAGACTTCATTTGCCACTAATACAGTTGTACAAACTTACTATGCAGCTCAATGGTTTGTTGCTATCTCTCAACTTGACATAATTCTTGGAAATTCTTTTTCCATTTCACATGATGACGGCAATCATATCTCCTGCCACTAGACATACTCAAATTTGCACGTGATGTCAAATAAATATAATTGTGTCCCTTCCAGCTTTTATTTACAAGAATTTGAATCTTTCTTTTTATTCCTTGGTGTTGATTATTAAAACTTTTCAAGAGGCTTATTTTCCCCTTTGTCTTAAAAATGCTTCGTTTGCTGGACGCCTTTTGTAAACTAATTCTATAATCAACAGTTGGAATCAAGCCACAATTAATAATTCCAGTTCAGTACCCACAAATGTAGTCACAGTCTATTTTTAGAGCATTTTTTCCTGTCTCCATTTGGTGGTGATATAAGAGATAGATTTAGGCATTCTTGGTATGGATTTAAAGGCAATTGTTTATTCATTAGAATATGAGCTTATGGTGTGGTTGTCTGTGTGTGTGTTTCAGTGACAGTGTACAGTGAGTAATAAGGTCTTGGTGATGATCCGGAAGTGAAATCTGTGTTCCATTGCACGTTAGTTTCTTTACAGTCAAGACTTTCCCAAAAATGCAGGTGAACCTTTGACAAGAACTTCATTGTGAAGTCATCTTTGAAGGCATTTTAGATTAACATATGATTTGTATTGATTGTCACACAGTGGAAAGTTCAGTACTGAGAAACAAATGTAGAGAATACATAGTAAAATTAATTGTGTTCTATGGCCTGTCAGTGCAGTATTTAAGTAAAGTTTAATTTGGTATAAAATCTTTACTATTAATGATAGAGACATGAAATTTTAATATGTTATGTATATTGACTTTGAAAATATAAGAATAAAATTAAAAATAAAAAATTAATTTTTCTTTTAAAAATGTTAATGAAATTTTAAAAAAAATTAAAAAAAATAAATTTCCCCCCCAAAATGCACATATATAATATTTATTGGGAATGATATTAAATGATATCAGTATGTATACATTCCTACACCATATACAAGCTCCAATGATGGATATTTGTCAAATTTTGTCAGAGAAAATATCTTTGTAAGTCAAAATGAGACCTTCATTTAAAATACATGAAGACAAAATTCTATTTTGTATTGTGCCTTTAGGTCATTCAAACTATTTATTAGGGGTCCAAACAGTTCATTTATGTGTTTATGATGGGGTGACTTCCTGAGTAACACATATCTGCTTGTATAGCTTTCAATAATTGTTTATAAACATAGTTATAGGGTATTTAGTGAGAGGACAGAGATGAAAACTTTATACTAGAACCTACTCAAGTTCTCTACAAAATCATTTTAAGCTGTCAGAGAATGAAATGCAAGTCAAAGGGATAAAATATACTTTCCCCAGGTATATTTACCCTTGCATGTAAGAAAACAGTAAAATGATGTAAGTTGAACACAAAATGCATTCCATTTTATTGTTCAGTTTCATTAAAATATTGATTGATGTAGTGCGGCATTGTGGCCTATATGATATTATGGGAATTCTAATGATCAATTTTACTTTATGCATTATTAATTACTAATTATATTTGTTAACTGACACTCTAAAGATTACGTAAGAAATATTCTAACAGATTATTTGAATTTAACTTTGTACAACTGATTTTAACATGGTTACATATCTGACATGAACAAATATCCAAATATTTTAGAATATTTGGGATCAAAAGTTGACATTCAGTACATCATATAGGCTGACATTATACCTATAGTGAATCTGAAAGGAACAGTTCTGGCTGAGTGCACTTCAGATATCCCAAAATGTTATTTTCATCATGAATATGCCTATGTATTGTAAAATATTTCAATTTAGTACTTTGACAGAGTGCAGTATTGTAGCATCAGCTGATATCTGATTCCACTGGATCATTGAGCTTAATAACTGGTAACCATCACTCTTAAAAATACATTAAAAATGTTCAAACAGATCACTTGAATTATGTTTGCACATGTGATTTTAACAAGTACATTGTATATATCCCACACATGCAAATGTTCATCCTTGTTTACAAGTTTTGGGGATCAGAATTTCACATTTAGTTGATGATATAGGATCTATTGGTACCTATAGTTGATCTGTGTGGCCAAATTTGGCTGTATTCACTTGCAATATCTAAAATTGTTATTTTCCTCATGAATAAGATTGCTTATAGCAATATATTTTAATTTAGTACATTGTCACTTGACTTTCCTGTATACTGGTATGTACTAATGTTTGCACCAATGATCAAACTTCACCGTTCCAACACTGCCTTAAACTTTATGATACATACTCTACCTGATATTTATTTAACCTGTAAATGGCTAAATATGCTTCTAGAAACCTCATATATTTTAGGATGCATTTATCACTTTAATACATGCCCATTGCTTCACATTTCTGAGAGTCACTCTGTCAAGTTTACTATTTTTTCCCATGTCTGCAACCTGAATGTTACTTTGAAATCACCATATCTAACACATTTTAACTTCATTTGCCTATATCTTACTGTTTTCTAGAATTAAGTGAAACATTTTATATCTTTTCAGGTCTAGCCTGGTATCTGGAAAAAAGTGTTAGAGTTGGATCAGTTTGGAAGCTCTCCAGTAGTCCGGTGGTGATAGCAAGGTCTCATAAGGACATGTGCAGTGTACTGCCATAAGTGACCAAGATTAGTTCATATCAGGACACTGATATACATCAACTCAAAGACATGGTTTAGATCTTCATGAGAGAGATTCGCACCATTGTTCAATAAGGTAGAACCTCCCTGAAACTGTGTTTTCCTATCACATTGTTGCCTTTTGTAGTTATCTGCACTGAAATGGAATGCATTTTGGCTATAAAACATGGTAGTGGTCCCATCAAAACTTTAAATTTGAGTGCGCTATTAGTTATACAAACAACTGCCTAAGTACCTGACACAGTAAATGTGGAACATAGCACCTGTCATTGTTTCTTTAGTGTGTACACCTATATGCATCTGGACAGGCATATTGCAATTTGCTGCCAAAATCACTGTGAGCTATCATGCTTCAGTACCCCTGGGAAAAATGTTATCAATTGTACAGACCCAAACTACCATTTGTTTTAAATAACATTCATTAGTCAACTTTGCTGTCTAAAATTTGTCAAATTGAATTTTATAACTTGTATGAAAATTTAATTTTTCAATAAAATTTAGTTTTTAAAATTTAAATGTTTATTTAAATTTCCATTAAAATTTAATGTATCAATATTTTTAAATTTTAAACATATTTTCAGACAGGCCTTATCATGTATTACAATTAGGTTTTACTGTATTGAAAAATTCCTATAATTAAGGAAGATATAGCAAATTTAGTTTTGGTTTCTCAAGAACACTTGGACCACAACTTGCACCCTGTGGAACACCAGCACTACACACTTTCTGACAGCTGTCACATGTCTTGTTTGCAAGGAAATTCCAAAAGACTTCATGTATGAAGTTGAAATAGGTGTGGCATGCAAATATAAAAGTTTGACTAAAAAATTGGGCCTGTCAGGAATCAGGCCACAATTAAATAATTCCGGTTCAGTACCCACGAATGTAGTCACAGTCTATTGTTAGAGCATTTTTTCCTGTCTCCATTTGGTGGTGATACAAGAGTTAGATTTAGGCATTCTTGGTATGGATTTAAAAGCAATTGTTTATTCGTTAGAATATGAGCTTATGGTGTGGTTGTCTGTGTGTGTGTTTCGGTGACAGTGTACAGTGAGTAATAAGGTCTTGGTGATGATCCGGAAGTGAAATCTGTGTTCCATTGCACGTTGGTTTCTTTACAGTCAAGACTTTCCAAAAAATGCAGGTGAACCTTTGACAAGAACTTCATTGTGAAGTCATCTTTGAAGGCATTTTAGATTAACATATGATTTGTATTGATTGTCACACAGTGGAAAGTTCAGTACTGAGAAACAAATGTAGAGAATATATAGTAAAATTAATTGTGTTCTATGGCCAGTTTGATCATACAGACGCCTCGCATGAACAAATAGGTATAGTTTAAAACATCTGAGGTGCTGCTGTAAAGTTAGTCTGGTTTCCTGACTAATTTCACTAATTCTAATATGAAACCCAGATCCAAATCAAACACGGATGAACCAATTATCCGGATTTTTCAGCAACGATCATTTTCCGTAGTTTTTGCTTTTATGCCATAAGTCCATATTTTAAGGGCAATTTTCGTAATATTTACAGCAAAATCGTAAGGGTTGGCAGGTCTATTTAACAATAAAATTATTGTATTGCCTGTGTGCTAAGGGTAAATTCTATGTACCTAGACATTGCCTTTGTGCTAAGGGTAAAATCTATGTACCTAGACATTGCCCATGTGGAAAGGGTAAAATCTATGTACCAAAACATTGCCCATGTGCTAAGGGTAAAATCTATGCACCTAGACATTGCCCGTGTGCTAAGGGTAAAATCTATGTACCAAAACATTGCCCGTGTGCTAAGGGTAAAATCTATGTACCTAGATATTGCCTGTTTGCAAAGGGATAAAACATATGTACCTAGGTATTGTCTGTGTGCCTAAGGAATACAAGACTGAAATTGTTTAAGCTCCAAGATTGACAAACATCATCTTAGTAACCCTGGTAATTGATCAAAACCAGATATTTTTAACTGGGTCACACTGAGCCCTGAAAATGAAACAAACTATAAAGCCAAATATTTTAATTCATACAAGGCACATCCAAGTCTGTGAAACAATGCTCACCACAGACTGCATCAGAATATGTTAAATGGTGCTGGAACTATTTTGATTACAAGCTATGTCCCATGTAAAGATAAAAAGTTGACTCACAATAACCATACCTATGTCAAAAATGGAGAAGACAAGAAAAAACCCATAAAAGACAAATCTAAGTCAGAGTCACTTTCCCTATCAAATTGTTTGTGAATATCTGGAATGGTTCTTGAGCTATGCTAATCAGAATCAACATCTTATGTAAAGATATGCAGTTCATCCACATAGATTAGATGATAACTCTGTCAAAAATGGAATAAAAAAGACTAAATTCATAAAGGCACATGTCGGTCAATGATATATTGTTGATACCAAGTTGCATCAGAACATGTGAAATGGTTCTTGAACTGTCAGTTACTAGTAACTTTCCATCTGAAGATATTAAGTTAACTGTCAACGGACTAATTCTACTAAAATGGAGCTGATGAGAAAAAGCCTTCAAATGGCACATCTAGGTCTGTGAGACAATGTATGCTACAAATAGCATCAGAATGTGCTAAGAGGTTTTTGAGTTATGCCAGCAACTAGCAACATCCTATGTGAAGATATGATGTTATGCCAGTAACTAGCAACATCCTATGTGAAGATATGGTGATAAATGTAAAGGGCCATAACTCAACATAGAGTTTACAAAACAAAACCCATCAAAGGCACATCTAAGTCTATGAGACAATTGACACATCAAATTGCTTCAGAATATGTCCAATAGTTTCTGAGCTATACCGATTACAAGGATCTGTTGCAGTGGAGATTTCAAATTGATTAAATAATAACTCCATCAATATTAGACCTGAAAAGATGAAACCTTTAAAAGGCATATATCTATGTGTAATAGGAAACTGAACTAAAAACAGCATCCAATAATGAGTTGCAGTGTAATGGTAGATACAAAAAGTATGAAGGGTCAACAGCAGAATGGACTGATGAATCGATGGCCTGATGGACTGATGGACGGACATAAAATGTAACCACTATAGGGATCTTGCATCTAGCTGTGCGGCCCTAGTAAATCTTGATTCTTTAAAGAAATAAAACTATACAATATTACACAGATCTTGAAAGCTGTATCATCTTTCATGAGTATGCAACATCAGTGGTTCATATGTGATGATTCAGCTTTCCTAATTAACACCCTGTACCAATAATGCATTTGTGATGATTCAGCTTTCCTAATTTACACCCTATACTAATAATGCATTTGTGATGATTCAGCTTTCCTAATTAACACCCATAACTAATAATGCATTTGGATTACACAGCCATTTCATCTAACATGGCTTATCTGACATTGGACATGGTTGTTCAATCCATCTAACATGGCTTATCTGACATTGGACATGGTTGTTCAATCCATATTTCCAAACTGCACTCCAAATTAAATCTGTTCTGAGTGTTTCTATGATATACCAATAAAATTACATTTGTGACAGATCTTTAATACACCAATAAAATTAAAATCTATGTTGCACAAATAATATTAAATCTGTGACAGTGTGATCATTTAAACACCAATAAAATTCAATCTGTGAGGGTGTGATCTATGATATATAATAAAATTAAATCTGTGACAGTTTGATCATTGGTACACCAATAAAATTAAATGTGTGACAGTGTGATCTTTAATACACCAATAAAATTAAAATCTATGTTGCACAAATAATATTAAATCTGTGACAGTGTGATCATTTAAACACCAATAAAATTCAATCTGTGAGGGTGTGATCTATGATATATAATAAAATTAAATCTGAGACAGTTTGATCATTGGTACACCAATAAAATTAAATCTGTCACAATGTGATCTTTGATACACCAATAAAATTAAATCTGCAAAGGTGTGATCTATGATATACCAATAAGATTAAAATTATTCCCAAGGTGTGACATCACATGCTCCATTAATATCATTGATAAATTCCTTGTGAATCAGTCACAACAAGCCAGTTTTACCTCATTAAATTTCTATACTAACCTGACTGAGACTCTCAGAAAGCGCTGATCTCTCTGCTTCATGCTGTGACTGCAGCTCCTTGATGGTGATCTGAAGCTGATGTATCTCATGTTGTGAGTTTTCCTGATGGACCCGCAGCTCTCCATATAGCTTCTGGTTTGTCACTTCTGCCTTTGCTAGCATCTCCTGGATTTAAAAAAGACATGCACTGGATAAAAATAATAGGCGACGTGATACAAGTGCAGAACCTCTTTCACAATCACTAGGGCTACAAAATTCCACTCATCTACTTGTATTAACATGGCTAATGATGAGTAAACAGAAAGGTTTACAAGATGCTCATCCAAGTAGAAAGTACCATTCTGTATTATGTACGGTGTAGGATGAGTCAAGAGAAAGGTTTACAAGATCCCCATCCAAGCAGAAAGTACCATTCTGTATTATGTATGGTGTGGGATGAGTAAACAGAAAGGTTTACATGATGTCCATCCAAGTAGAATGTACCATTTGTCAGGAGAGTCAAAGGGTTTACAAGCTAATCCCCATCCAGAAAGGTTTACAAGATGCTCATCAAAGTAGAAAGTACCATTCTGTATTATGTACGGTGTAGATGAGTCAAGAGAAAGGTTTACAAGATCCCCATCCAAGCAGAAAGTACCATTTTGTATTATGTATGGTGTGGAATGAGTAAACAGAAATGTTTACATGATGCCCATCCAAGTAGAAAGTACCATTCTGTACTATGTACAGTGTAGGATGAGTAAACAGAAAGGTTTACAAGATGCCCATCCAAGTAGAAAGTACCATTCTGCATTATGTACAGTTTAGGATGAGTACAGAAAGGTTTACAAGATGCCCATCCAAGTAGAAAGTACCATTCTGTATTATGTACAGTGTAGGATGAGTCAAGAGAAAGGTTTACAAGATGCCCATCCAAGTAGAAAGTACCATTCTGTATTATGTACAGTGTAGGATGAGTAAACAGAAAGGTTTACAAGATGCTCATCCAAGTAGAAAGTACCATTCTGTATTATGTACAGTCACTGTAGGATGAGAAACACAGAAAGGTTTACAAGATGCTCATCCAAGTAAAAAGTACCATTCTGTATTATGTACAGTGTGAGATGAGTAAAATTGATGCAGCCTAGTAAAACTTACAAACCAACTGCCTAAGAGGACAAGTAGTCAACTGAAAATATTTTGAGCCCTGATCTCTATACCTGAACCAATGTGTCTATGTGTATTTCTCACTCTTTTCTTGGATATGAATATCACTCTGAGCTATGATTTTTTTATATTGCCCCTCTTTCAGATCACTGTTGCTCCTGTAGAATTTTTTCTATATATGTGAGGTTGTGATCCTACTGTATGGAATAGACATCACTGTAAACAACAGTTTACATCCTACTGTATGGCACAGACATCACTGTAAACAACAGACTATACCCTATGTGCTTGTAAGAGGACCTTATTATCTGAATCAAATAGTCTCTGAACATGAACTGAGTCAGTATGTCTGCATTTGTTGATCAGTATGTCTGTAATTACATGTCATGCTTGTGAGCAGTGATATCTCTTGACTGAATCAGTCTTTAATACTGCACCCACAACAGAGTGTGTGTGTCAGTCTGTCTGTTTACATGCTCTGTGTACCTGCTATTCTGCATAAGTAACATTGTGAGCAATAATCTCTCTCCTTCATTCCACAAACAGGATCCATTCATCAGTCTCTGTACATTTTTTTGTCTCTGCCCATGTTCATGAGACTGGCGTGTGTATTTGTATGTGTATTTTTCTGTCTGTGTATACCTGATGTTTGGAATTAGCCTCCATATGAACCATAATTTCCTTCCTCTGGCCATCTAGAATAACTTTGTTGTCTCTTACCAGACCCTCCAGCCTTTGAACATTAGCCTCCAACTCTCGTTTCTCCCTGAAACAAAAATTGTACAGAATGCTATGTCTCACCTACTGCCATGGCATACTTCAAGAAGACTACTGTAAATGGTACATTATATGCCCTCTATGTGGCATGTATTATCATACTTTTTGAAACCACAACTCTCCATCACTGGTTGGAAACTTTATCTTTTAAATCCAAAATCAATATCATCTTCCTTGTCTCAAATGCAAGCCATCCTTGACCTCAGACTTTTGATCTCCCCCAAATCGATGTTTCCTCATCTCATGTGTTGCCTACAAAGTCTTGTTAAGGCATATAGTATGAAAACTAAGTGGGGTTTATGGAAATTGCTTTCCCTCTGTCAGTCCCTGCAACATTGACTTTGACCTCTAGATGCCCTAATGAACAGATGTCTTCTCTCAAATGCAAGTAATCAACAAAGTGTGTGTGATTTTGATTTATAATGTTGCTTTAACAATTCTCTCAAATTCAAGCCATCAACAAAGTTTGGGGAAAGAAGTTAATAAAGAACTCAAGATGTCATGCAGAAAGCATTTATCTTATATAATCATTTTGACCTTAAGCTTTCACATTTGACAACAGAATCAGTAGGTGTCTTTCTTATCTCAAATGCAAGCCAATTACAAAACTACATGAGTGATTTGTATCTTTTCCACTATCTCTACCTCTGCAATAAATATCAGTATTATCTTTAAGATTGGGGTCTGATATATTGTTACATGATACAACACCAGATCTGTGCATATATAATATATATAATGATCTGCTGGTACATGCTATGACACATAATCCAGTTTCATGGTATGATAACAGATCATCTGATACATGATACAACACAAGATCTGCTGGTACATGCTGTGATACATAATCCATTGTTTCATGGTATGATAACAGATCATTTGATACATGATACAACACATGATATGCTGGTACATGCTGTGACACATAATCCACTGTTTCATGGTATGATAACAGATCATCTGATACATGATACAACAGATGATCTGCTCATACAGGTATCACATTATCTACTAATGCATAGAAACAATGTATGACCAAGACATGTCCTAGTCACAATATGTCTGTGTGCTCAACTCACCTTGTGACTACCTCCAGTTCCTGAAGAGTTTTGACAAAGGACTGGAGTTGTATCTCTTTGTGATGAACCTTCTCTTTCTGACTCTCAAGTTCTGACCTTGAACACAGGGAAGAGTAAAATGAATAATCATTGTTCTTTAATATTAGACAATAACGGTTAAGCAGCACAACTATATGTCCCATCTCCAAACCATACAATGATGTAATAAAATTAAATAAACTTTTATTGCACAATCTTGAAGATGATCACTTGTCCAATGTTGATGTATCCAAAATCTGAAAAAATGCCAAATCTGTTTAGGTTGGTGTTGATTATCTATCCCACATGAGTTATTACATCAAAGAATATGGGAAAAAGTTACTAACTGTTGTTATGTATATTTAATTTATATTGTCGGATTGAGGCCTATCTGACAATTGTCATGTTTTTTTAAGATGTTTACATACATTCTGACCCCCAAGAGGTATAAGCATAAGTATTGCTAATACATGTGAAAAAGAAGCATAATTTGGGCATAAATAGTGTAATCTATATATCACATGTCAGGATTACAGCACATATGACAAAGATATGTTAATTTTGCTATTAACCTGGTTGTGCAACTGCTCAAAATTCTTGTCACAAACTGCAAAATCCATATGGATTTAAACCATAATACAAATACAAAAATACTGAAAAATTAATTAAATTCAGCATTCTCTTTAACTAGTCTACATGTGTTTCATTTCATGAACTTGAATTCTGCAATGAGCAGGATCATGTGCTCAATCCAAATGGTTTAAAGTTTGTAAAGTGGTGTTGAATTTTCCTTTTTCTGATCTGACATGCTTTAAAGTTTGAAAAGATTCATCTGATCTAACATTTTCCGTTATATCACATCCATAAGTCACACTGTAAGTTGCTTTACTTAACATCTGGAGCCATTTTCTATAAAAGTACTGACTGGTCTGCTACCTAACTTGTTTACTAATATAATTAATCTGTGAGGCAAAGTTTAAAGTGAAGAGACCCATCTGTTTTCTTGGAAATGGGTCATATACAGTTGCAATAAATAGAAAATAATAAGAAAATTCTCAAACTAATGTGAGTGGAATGAAAGAGATTATTATAAAAATTATAAACGCAACCTTTTCTTGCTTTATTTTTATTTTATTTCGTAATGTACAAAAAAAGCATAATCCATATATTGGCAAGTGTAAAATATAATTTGGTGAAAAAAGCATAATGATTAGACAAAAGCATAAGGGTGGGCATGTATGTGTTTACTTGAATTTAAGTTCAACATCTGACCTTGTTTACAAGTTAACAAACTTTTCCATCATAAATGGTCAGTTTACAGAACATTCTGTTGCATCATAGATCAGGTGACAGTTTGTATATAAATAGAGGTCTTGTAAACAATGTCTTCATTCCTATCTTAAGATCAGTCTGTGGAATCATTTTTAGTTGTGTTCAGATATAATTTGAGAGGAATTATTTATTTAAATTATTCACTGGAATTACAAAGTGCTTATGAAGACTCATTCAAAGACATTATGGACTGTATCATTGTAAAAAATCAAGACATTCAAGATTATTGGAATTCATTCAGAACATTCTATATTTTTAGACTTGTAATAGGACATGTAGGATTATTTGGGATTTAATTGATGTTACTGTAAGTTTCTTTTGAATTTTCACTTTGTATTCTAGAGAAATAAATTATTTCTTGATTTTACTAAACTTGTTGGTTTCACTTCTTGTCTGTTACATGGTTTAAGACCATGGAGTATATAAAATAGTAGCTGATTGAGTATTTAACATATGTATCTTTAATTTGTACTTGATAGTTTTGTCTTCATGATTATAGGTTATGTATAATTGTATTTTGGACTTGAACTTGTCCAAAATCAAGTTTACTACATACCTGACTAGGGAAATTGATGTTTTTATTTTGTAAACAAATAATACATGGTTAATATTTCTCTAGAAGTGTGGGTTAAATATAAGGATTATTATCAGTAACACTAAATATGCTTATTTGGGTCTGGGTTTAGGATATTAGAATTCCCCCTTGAAGAACCCATAGTACCTGGTGTTTCCATGTTTTTATTATAATTTTAGTAATAAATTTTATCTTTTTATAACTTAGAAGTTTCTAGAAATGAACTTTGGACATATATCCTGGCTCTACATATGTGTCTTAGTTTTTAATATTATTTTTTTTAACTGAAAAATTATTCATTCTAGTGATAATATCAGAAGCAGAATCATTTGCATTGCTGTATTTAGGTTTTGATTTGGATGGAATTATTTGATCAAATCATTATTCTCTGGAATTACAAAGTGCTCAACAATATTCTTGGAGAGAAACATTAATTTGGAATTACAGTGAATTCAGGCAAGGACATCTTGGATTATATTATTGAGATTAATTGGAAGACTGTTAACACATCATCACACTTCAGGCCATTGGTGCATTAGTACATTCAAGACTACAGGTACATCAACACCTTCTTTTCTGTTACACAGTTTAAGACCAGAGAGTCATAATACATGAGTACTGTAGACAGGACATCATATGCCCACTCCATATTTCTCTGCAGAAACCATGTTTCTTCATATAGTCACAATGATATTGAACTTTAACCCCAAAATCAAAAGAACTTTTTCGTACAGCAAGTGTAAGCCATCCACAAAGTTTGGTCAAGGTTTGTGATATAACACTAATGTTATTGTGTAAAAACCATTTTTTGTCTTACATTCTCAGTGACATTGACCTTTGACCCTTGATCTTTACTCTTTCATCCCTAAAATCAATGTATGTCTTTCTTTTTCACCACAGTGCAAATTTATTTCACCCAAATGGTCTAAAACTATCAGTATAGCTTATGAGCAGACATCATGTTTCTCATTACAGCCACAGTTACCTTGACCTTTAATTCTGTCATCCCAACATAGATGTTTTTCTTCTCCCACATGTAAAGCATCAACAAAGGTAACAGAGTATGTGGTCTAAAATTAAGGTTGCAAAAACTATTTTCTTCTTTTAGTTACAGTGACCTTAGCCTTTGACCTTTCAAAACTCAAATCTAACACTGAAATCTATGGATGTCTTTCTTACCTGCAATACAATCTATCCAAAATGTTTCACTGAGGCACATCATCTAGAACTAAACTTATCTGAGTCACAATGGCATTGACCTTTGACCCTAAAATCAAAAGATATCTTTGAAATCCCATGTGCAAGCAATCCTCAAATTTTGGACATAATAAATAGTATAGAATTAAATCACTCTGCAGAAACCATTTACCATTTATCTTAATGTAACTTACAGAGACTTTGACCTTTTGACACTAAGATAAAATTAGGCTCTTTTCCCAATGTGCAAGCCATCCAGAACATTTGTTCAGTATCCATGATTTTGTGGAAATGTTATTGTGCAGAAAGTAAACAGCAAGACCAATAGACAGATATACATTATAATATGATATGTTCTGCCCTTTTGGTGGACATATAAAGATCAGTTGGCAATTTTAAACCTTTTTTTCTCATGCATTTAAGGCTTTATATCTATTTTAAGATATTCTGTAGTATTTTGTGCCATAAAGTATGTCTAACTTTAGACATACCTGGTAAATTCAAGCTCTATATTTTCAGATATAATGTAGCTTTTTATTCTAGATAGTATGACTAGCTCCAAGACATACCTGGTAAAATCAAGCTCTTTTTCCAGAAGTGTTTTGTTATTCTCCAGAGTTGTCTTCTCCTCATACAGCTCTCTCTGGATTGAGTCCAGTTTGTGTAATGACTCCTCTCGATGCAGCCTGAGTTCATTTTCTTTGTCATTTAGTTGTCTACACAGGACCTCATATTCTGAGTGAAAATTATAACATCTCTTTACTAAATTCAGCTTATAATGTCATAAATTCTGTAATTAATTTATGTGATAAATTGATAATTCTTCTAACAGAGCCCTTGTTCTTATGTCAGGTGTCAAATATCCCATACATGCACCTATTGCAAAGTCAATATGAAATGCATACTGATGTGATTCACATTCCTTCTTTATTATTGATTATTATCTTTTTAATATTTAAGGTTATACAGTATAAATGACCCTGTTGCCCTTTTGTGTATTTTGCTAATTATCAAAGACTTGGTTTTGCTAATTATCAAAGACTTGGTTTTGCTAATTATCAAAGACTTGGTTTTGCTAATTATCAAAGACTTGGTTTTGCTAATTATCAAAGACTTGGTGAACAAATCTGACAATGTGAACTTCAAACCTTTACATTTAGTGGTTAGACTCCTCCTTGGATGCAGGTCATGGGTTCAAACCCTGGCTGAGTCATACCAAAGACTTATAAAAGTGGTATTTACAGCATTGCTAGGCACTTAGCATTAAGAGGTTAGTGTAAGGACTGGTAAGCCTGGTGTCAGGATAATGTGACTGGGTGGAACATGTGGCATGATGCCCCAGTGCTAGATATCACTACAAACTGCCACAATGCAGACATTGTAGCAATATAACTGAAAAATTATTAAAGCTACATTCAAAATCCAAATTACACACACACATATACATTTAGGCATAAGATTTTAAAATATCTCCCATAACAGACCTTAGTCATATAAAAATCCCCGTCCCCATATGTTACTGTTTACATATTATGAAAGGCTAATTCATTTCAAATTTCCTATCTCAATCTTTTTCATAATTACACTGAGCAAATGACTGAAAATAATTCACAAAATAAGAATTGGTCAAACAATGATAATCATTGCTATGGATTTCTGTCAAAAACCACTTCAAACATGGGATGGGCAAAATTAGGCACAACTGTCTGCAATGATAGCAAAATTAAATTACTGTATATATTCAGTTATAAGTCAAGTTCAACTGCAAACCACACAGACACTGCTCTGCAGTTGCATAATAAACTGGCAGATCAGGGTCTATGTTCTTTGTTCTACTGATTATTCCTAACAACACACATAGACTGAGATTTGCCAGTGCATTATGAGATGACAGATCTGGATCAATGCAGTCTGCAATTTGACTCAACTTACACGCAAGTCAAGATGGTATTTGATATAACAATGCCCATGCTTTGAAAACATTTCATCAACTACAAAATGAAGGTTTATTCATGTATTATAGCATTTACACCTACCATGTCTTAGAGACTCCTTTTCTTGCTTCAGTTTCTCAAGATCATCTTTCCCCAGGAGAACTTGTCCACGCAGTATGTCCACATGGTTCTTATGGGCTGTAATTTCCTCCTTAAGTTTCTCACATTCTTCATGATATGACTGGCTCTGGTTCTGGAATTTCCACAATTTTCAAATGAAACCTCACTGTTATGTATTTTTAACCTGTGTTTCTTTTTTATTCATTATATGCTGTGGGTTATCTAAAATTGTATTTTGTAGCTAACCTTTGTCCAAAATCAAGTTCATTTTCTACCTGACTAGAATCATCACTTTTGATTTTGTAAACATGTTTATCTCAATTTGAGTCCAGAAAATTGGAAATTCCCCATCAAATGCTGGGTCTACCTGATGTTTACCACATTCTGTATTAGAATTTTAGTAACAGACCTTGTCTAATTATTGCCTGGATTGTTCTGGAAATGAACTTTTGTCCTATAGTCTGGCTTTTTTAAAATATATTATCACTCATTATATCATTACTGTAATCAGCATAGAAATCAACACTGCTAACACAGCAAAGAAATCAAAACTGCTAGCACAACATAGAAATCAAGACTGCTAACACAAAATAGAAATCAAGACTGATAACACAACATAGAAATCAAGACTGCTAACACAACATAGAAATCAAGACTGCTAACACAACATAGAAATCAAGACTGCTAACACAGCAAAGAAATCAAGACTAATAACACAGCATAGAAACCAAGACTGCTAAAACAACATAGAAATCAAGACTGATAACACAGCATAGAAATCAAGACTGCTAACACAGCATAGAAACCAAGACTGCTAACACAACAAAGAAATCAAGACTGCTAACACAACATAGAAATCAAGACTGCTAACACAACATAGAAATCAAGACTGCTAACACAACATAGAAATCAAGACTGCTAACACAGCAAAGAAATCAAGACTAATAACACAGCATAGAAACCAAGACTGCTAAAACAACATAGAAATCAAGACTGCTAACACAGCATAGAAATCAAGACTGCTAACACAGCATAGAAATCAAGACTGATAACACAAAATAGAAATCAAGACTGATAATACAGCATATAAATTAAGACTGATAACACAGCATAGAAATCAAGACTGATAACACAGCATAGAAATCAAGGCTGATAACACAGCATAGAAATCAAGACTGATAACACTGCATAGAAATCAAGACTGATAACACAGCATAGAAATCAAGACTGCTAACACAACATAGAAATCAAGACTGATAACACAGCAAAGAAATCAAGACTGCTAACACAACATAGAAATCAAGACTGCTAACACAGCATAGAAACCAAGACTGATAACACAGCATAGAAATCAAGACTGATAACACAGCATAGAAACCAAGACTGCTAAAACAACATAGAAATCAAGACTGCTAACACAACATAGAAATCAAGACTAATAACACAGCATAGAAATCAAGACTGCTAACACAGCAAAGAAATCAAGACTGCTAAAACAACATAGAAATCAAGACTGATAACACAGCTTAGAAATCAAGACTGCTAACACAGCATAGAAATTAAGACTGATAACACAGCATAGAAATCAAGACTGATAACACAGCATAGAAATCAAGGCTGATAACACAACATAGAAATCAAGACTGATAACACAGCATAGAAATCAAGACTGATAACACAGCATAGAAATCAAAACTGCAAACACAACATAGAAATCAAGACTGATAACATGGCATAGAAATCAAGACTGCTAACACAGCAAAGAAATCAAGACTGATAACACAACATAGAAATCAAGACTGCTAACACAACATAGAAATCAAGACTGATAACACAGCAAAGAAATCAAGACTGCTAACACAACATGGAAATCAAGACTGATAACACAGCATAGAAATCAAGACTGCTAACACAGCATAGAAATCAAGACTGCTAACACAGCATAGAAACCAAGACTGCTAACACAACACAGAAATCAAGACTGATAACACAACATACAAATCAAGACTGCTAACACAGCATAGAAATCAAGACTGCTAACACAACATAGAAATCAAGACTGCTAAAACAACATAGAAATCAAGATTGCTAACACAACATAGAAATCAAGACTGATAACACAGCATAGAAATTAAGACTGATAACACAGCATAGAAATCAAGACTGATAACACAGCATAGAAATCAAGACTGCTAACACAGCAAAGAAATCAAGACTGATAACACAGCATAGAAATCAAGACTGCTAACACAACATAGAAATCAAGACTGCTAACACAGCATAGAAATCAAGACTGCTAACACAGCATAGAAATCAAGAATGCTAACACAGCAAAGAAATCAAGACTGCTAACACAACACAGAAATCAAGACTGATAACACAGCATAGAAATCAAGACTGCTAACATAACATAGAAATCAAGACTGCCAACACAGCATAGAAATCAAGACTGATAACAGAGCATAGAAATCAAGACTGCCAACACAACATATAAATCAAGACTGATAACACAGGATAGAAATCAAGACTGCTAACACAACATATAAATCAAGACTGATAACACAGCATAGAAATCAAGACTGCTAACACAACAAAGAAATCAAGACTGCTAACACAGCATAGAAATCAAGACTGCTAACACAACACAGAAATCAAGACTGCTAACACAGCATAGAAATCAAGACTGCTAACACAACATAGAAATCAAGACTGCTAACACAACATAGAAATCAAGACTGCTAACACAGCAAAGAAATCAAGATTGATAACACAGCATAGAAATCAAGACTGATAACACGGCATAGAAATCAAGACTGATAACACAGCAAAGAAATCAAGACTGCTAACACAGCATAGAAACCAAGACTGCTAACACAACATAGAAATCAAGACTGCTAACACAACATAGAAATCAAGACTGCTAACACAGCATAGAAATCAAGACTGATAACACAGCATAGAAATCAAGACTGATAACACAGCATAGAAATCAAGACTGATAACACAGCATAGAAATCAAGACTGCTAACACAGCATAGAAATCAAGACTGCTAACACAAAATAGAAATCAAGACTGCTAACACAACAAAGAAATCAAGACTGCTAACACAGGATAGAAATCAAGACTGTTAACACAGGATAGAAATCAAGACTGCTAACACAACATAGAAATCAAGACTGCTAACACAGCATAGAAATCAAGACTGCTAACACAGCAAAGAAATCAAGATTGATAACACAGCATAGAAATCAAGACTGCTAACACAGCATAGAAATCAAGACTGATAACACAGCATAGAAATCAAGACTGATAACACGGCATAGAAATCAAGACTGATAACACAGCATAGAAATCAAGACTGATAACACAGCATAGAAATCAAGACTGATAACATGGCATAGAAATCAAGACTGATAACACAGCATAGAAATCAAGACTGATAACACAGCATAGAAATCAAGACTGATAACACAGCATAGAAATCAAGACTGATAACAGCATAGAAATCAGGACTGCTTACACAGCATAGAAATCAGGACTGCTAACAAGGCATAGAAATCAGGACTGCTAACACAGCATAGAAATCGGAACTGCTAACACAGCATAGCAATCAGGAATGCTAACACAGCATAGAAATCAGGACAGCTAACACAGCATAGCAATCAGGACTGCTAACACTGCTTGACTCAAGTAACATAATTTGAATTCCAGTAATGCAACTTCTTAAGGCAAATTATTGTTTCATGCAGTCAAAGCTGATTTGTTCCAGTCATGTGGCACAACAGTAATGTGAAGTTCTGAGCAAATCTAAAAAGCACAGTCTACTAAAAAGAAAGTTACAGTCTCACGTCTACTTATCAGAAAAGTACAACATGATATAAAGAAAGTTACAATCTTTAGTCTACTTACAGGTAGTACAATACACTGAACCATACAACTTTATAAACCTGTGTGAAATGGTATTTGCTTTCATATCAAATGACTACATGTTGTACTTGTCACATGATAATGATAACAGAAGTAAGAATAATATACAATATTGCAAACAATGATCATTGTTTACATACTTGTAAGACCAAGAAACAAATCTGTGTGTTTTGTATTGGACTGCTTTTAAAATTAGGGTAGGCAGGTCTTCATTTTTATAAATTTAAATTTATACATATTTAATGTGATTTTCTTGTGATCTTTCTTTAACATGGTTGCAAAAAGTACTAGGGTCTGCAATGAGAAACTGGGATGGTCAGTCGACTGGAAACATGTTTTTTGGTGCTAAGTGCAATAATATACTGCACAACATAAGTAGCTCTACCCCAATATCAACAAAACATTTATTTTATTAGGATATGGAGACCAATAGAATTATGATGGCCAGAAATCTGTGTCACACAATGACATAGAAATTTTGATCTAGAGGGTAGAATATTCCAATTCACAATGAAGGATTATTTTTTTCCTTTTCCTGGGTGCAAAATGTAGGTTATAAAGAAAATGTTGCCCGATTTGAAAAGATACAGCATAAAAAGAATAAAATAAACATTAAAATTTTTTAATAGTTTGAAAGAGTCCATCATGTTTGGATTATACCCAAAAAATTAATTGAAAACTTGGAAATGTTATCGATAACCTAACTACTGAATCAAAGCGAAAGAAAAGACTACATAAATAATGACATCATGCACCTGATGACATCATATAAACAAGTCAGATTGGTGATGCACCAAATAAATTGCTAGTGTGACATCATGTAATAAAAGACAACGGTCATGTGATGCAAGCTAAGCATGTTCTGTATTGGTGTTCTACACTAGAAAAAACAGCGATGAAAGAGTAGTTGAATTCACATGATTTTGTCATATACTGCATCCAGCTGTAGTTCAAAATGGGGAATAACTCTTACAGCACAGTTGTAGATCAAAATGGACAATAACTCTTATAGAAACATAGGAGCACAGTACCTTTTTTGTCAATAGCAATATTTTTAGATCAAGGACACAGTATGTACCAAGTTTGAAAGTGATCCATACAAACCCAAGTTGCGTTCACAAAATTACATTGTGCATTCCATTCTGCTGCAAGTTAAAAGTGCAATAACTCTAAAAGCAAAATATGGGAGGACAGTAATTTATTGACATGTGCATCTTCAGATGATGATCACAAGATGTACCAAGTTCCATGGCGATCCACTGAAAACAAAACCTAATAGCATCATCCAGATTCTGTCATATTGTACATCCAGTAAAAAATGACAACAAAAATAAAAATCACTAGAAACAATAACCAATTTATGTCAAATTTTACATTAATCCTGTCAAAATGGACAACAATGCAAATAAAAATCAGTAGAGATGATGACGATAATCTGTGATGACTTTCACCTCAATCCATAATAAAGTGCAGGCCTAGTTGCATTTGCAAGATTCTGTCACATGGTTGCAATAGGCTGTGAGATGAAAATGGCAAAAACTTTAATAAAAGAGCAGATAGCCATGGCTCACTACTTACTAACACAAACACAACAACATACCATCAGGCCCCAGTGTCACTACATTTCTCCTCAAACTGAGAAATGGCATTGTTTTGAGAATGATACTACTGGCAATATCGTGATTTTCATCAGAGGCAGAAACAGGAAACTGAGTGAAAAATAACACCATTGCTTTAAAACTGTATGCAAAGAAATCTTTCTTGATAAATTATTTCAAGAATTCATTTAATCTGACGAAATCTTTAAAGTGTTGCAAACCATGCAGTAAGAAAGTTATTTATAAATTTCTATTAAGGAAGAAAATCTGTGATATTTAGTGAAACTTGGTCCAGATTCATGGACCAATATTGAAAAACAACAAAAATGCATAAGACCATCATTTAAAAATTCTTCATTTGCTGTCATCTGACAAACCCATTCAAACTGCTGCAGCTGATTTTTTCTGCAATTTAGAGAAGTATTCTTTCAAATAACTGCCAAACTGTTTAATGTTGAAAAGTGTTTCAAATCAAGCAGCAGGCAAAAAATCCTTAATAACTTTTACCCACTACAAAATATTCCAAGTGAAGGCTGACAAACCAATAATTTTTTCAAAAAGATGCCAGCATATGACATGACAATGAATAATAAGGTGACTGAACACAAGTCATTAGTGGGTGCTGATCAATAAAGTCCACTTTAAAATGCCTATGAATTTGGTTTTTCTACAAATTTTACATGTGAATGTGAAGTAACTAAACCTAACCTAAAGAAAATATAGATTAGGGTTCTTGATTTGTTACTAAGTACAAATTTTACATAGGTATTTTTGGCAAATCATAGTAGCATTCAGTAAAAAAGGAGTTTTAATACAAATGTTTTTGCTGCAACATTACAGCAGTTTTAATACAAACATTGTTTCTGTAGCACTACAGCGGTTTCAGTGTTCGTTACATTCATCTGAAAGATTATTCCTGTGTAGTTGAGAAATAATGAAATAATGAAATAAAGAAACAGCATTTCATTTAAAAATTTCCCTCTAGAAATTCACCCAAAAAATTTTCTTTCAGTAATGTGCTATAAGTGAGAAATTTTGTTAAAGTATACTGTACCTTATATTTAGTTTCCCAACAATGAATGATACTGAGAAAAATCAAGGCAAAAAGGTTCATAAACATTCTAATGTGGATTTTAATTTGGTTACAGATTAAACAAAGACATATACACATCCATATATATATATATATATATATATATATATATATATATATATATATATATATATATATTGGTTAGAAATGAAACCAAGGCATAATGACAACACACATATTAATGCTGTTGTACACACTCTTAGCTTTTCCACAGTTTGCTGTTCTGTTGCCAGCTTGTCCTGTGTAAGATGGTGTTCATGCTGCAGCATCTCAAGTTTGTGAGTCATGTTAGTCAAATCATCCTTCCATCTTCTTGATGTTTCCTTCTCTTCTGCTAGCTTTAGGAACATTGCATTGTATATAGCTCTTTAGAAACAACACCTGTCTAAGTATGTTCTTATCATAAAGCTGACAAAACACAATATATTTTTAATCTAGTACAACTGCAATACTTCATTCACTCTTTATTAAAAACTATCCTGTTCTTAATCTTTGATGTTATATTCCTGTACAACTGTCACAAGAAATATATTCCTGTACAATTCATACAAGAATTATATTCCTGTATAATTCACATAAGAGTTAAATATTCCTGTACAACTTTCAGCAGAATTATATTCCTGTACAATTGACGCAAGAACTATATTCCTGTACAATTGACACAAGAGTTAATTCCTGTACAAGTGACACAAGAATTATATATTCCTGTGCATTTGACACAAGAGTTATATATTCCTGCACAACTGACACAAGAGTTATATATTCCTGTGCAACTGACACAAGAGTTATATATTCCTGTAAAACTGACATAAGAGTTGTATATTCCTGTACAACTGACATAAGAGTTATATATTCCTGTACAATTGGCACAAGAGTTATACATTCCTGTACAACTGAGACAAGAGTTATATATTCCTGTACAACTGACACAAGAGTTGTATATTCCTGTACAAGTGACAAAGAGTTATTGTGCAATATCTAAAAAGCCTTGCAAGATAGTGAAGCAATCTAGGATTTAAATGAGTAAGACTGAAGTTGGTTTTAAATTTCACTTTCAGCATTTTATTTGGCTACACATTTCTCATCTTTTCAGCTGAATGTAAATTTCATTAGAATATATTTCCTATTTTCATCAGAACATAACACCCACTTTCATTAGAACATAACGCCCACTTTCATTAGAACATATATTACCCACTTACCAGCTATTTACAAGAACATGTGGATATTTAACTGAAATTACTACAAGAACTTTGGGTTTTTGTACATCTCAATGAAAGCTTAAATACAAACTGCATTACATTACATTACAGGAATGGGAATAAATAGAAACTGCATTACATTACATTACAGGAATGGGAATGAATAGAAACTGCATTACATTACAGGAATGGGAATGAATTTTTGCTAAAGAAATCTGACTCTATGCTGCTCACATCTCTATGAAGTTATTTTGCCTCACATTTTTAACAACAATGATAAATCTGCTGTGATACAATGCTGAATTGGACTTGCTTTGTTATTAAATATGACCAATTAGCTTACAGAACGTCTAATATGTAATTTAGTGTATCAGATTAGGTCATCCCAATCCTGCAGCCCTTCTAAGTCACTGATATTGATACATCAATAAATAGACTTATAATCAGCTGTATAAATAGACTCAGAATTAGTCTTACAAATAGACTTATAATTACCTCAAAAATAATCGTATAATTTTCCTTATAATTACCCATTAGAACATACTGGTATTATCAACTTTCATTATATACAGTTGAGATTTGTGGGTTTATGTATGTACACTATAAGGCTTTAAATAGTGTCTATCCCTATCATTTTGCAAACTCAATTAAAACATAAGGTGCTTACTGTATTTTTTTCTGTCTCAAGCCGTTTTTCTAGTGTGCTGTTGATGTTGGTCAGATTCTTGACATCATTATTCAAGTGTTCAATCTTATTTTTCTGCTGGCTGACCTCAAGCTCTAGATGAGTAAGGTTCCTTGTGGCATTCCGCAGGTCAGCCTCTATGGTAGCTATGAGATTTTCCTTGTCCTGTGCTTCCTTCTCTGTGCTCTTGGACTGCACTTGTGACATTTCAATCTGAAACACAGACCATAATTATTTCAATAAGGTAAAAAAAGAGAATTGTTTACTTCTTTATATTTAACAGTTACTGTAATTTATGTCACCTTTCACACACAGTCAATCCATAATGATCTTAATTATTTCTTGTCCACACAAATTTGTAACAGATCAGCTGATTTATTATTGAAAAATTCAAATGTTTTCTTTCAAGTGAAGTCTGAGAAATAAATAGTAAATGCAAATACTGGATAAACAATGTAAGTAGTAAAGATAATGTTCATGGAAAATGTTTTTTATACTTCACTTGTTTAACGCCCAACTCCAGAAGGCCATTAAAAAAAAAAAGATTCCAGCTATTTACAAGAACATGTGGATATTTAACTGAAATTACTACAAGAACTTTGGGCTTTTGTACATCTCAATGAAAGCTTAAATAGAAACTGCATTACATTACATTACAGGAATGGGAATAAATAGAAACTGCATTACATTACATTACAGGAATGGGAATGAATAGAAACTGCATTACATTACAGGAATGGGAATGAAATTTTGCTAAAGAAATCTGACTCTATGCTGCTCACATCTCTATGAAGTTATTTTGCCTCACATTTTTAACAACAATGATAAATCTGCTGTAATACAATGCTGAATTGGACTTGCTTTGTTATTAAATATGACCAATTAGCTTACAGAACGTTTAATATGTAATTTAGTGTATCAGATTAGGTCATCCCAATCCTGCAGCCCTTCTAAGTCACTGATATTGATACATCAGTAAATAGACTTATAATCAGCTGTATAAATAGACTTAGAATTAGTCTTACAAATAGACTTATAATTACCTCAAAAATAATCGTATAATTTTCCTTATAATTACCCTAATTGAGAGCATCACAAATAGTTGCATCAATAGCCCCAAACAATACCAACCAAAACAGAAATGTACACAGAAATTTTTGAACAGACTGAGGGTGCCAAGTGCATACAGTATATATGACCTTAGTTGTCTTGTCATAACAATGGACTTGCTACAATCTTTGCTTATTCTGTAATGGATTTTGCTGATGACACTGAATTTGTAATGAGCATGAATTTGACACTTCATTATATGTATAAGAAAAACAATCATAAAGGTGAAGAGAGTGCATTTCATTCTCTTCCTGTATTTAAAATAAAAGGTTTTTGTTGTGTTTTGTTTAAAAATGTACAAAGAAATGTAAATAAAACTGTGATTGCAAGAAAATGCTATTTAATTTGATGAAGGACAAGTCCTAAATGTTGTACAAATACGTGAACTGCTGAACAATTACAAAATTTGATAAAATTGTTCAAGAGTTGAAAATGGAGTTGTCCTTAAGGAAGAGTTGGAAATGGGGTTGTCCCCAAGTGATAGCATATCACAGAAAATTTACAGTAATCATGGGAAAGTTGATCTCTTTAATTCTCTGTTTCAGTTTTGTGTTCCATGATTTTGATTCCGGATATCTAGATATAAGTTGACTGTGTTGGTGAAAAATGAAATTTTTTGAGTAAATTATGTTTCTTAGAATATTTATGTAATCATAAAGCCTTAGGAGTATGACCATATGTGTTACTGACCAGGGCAGGTACAACAAAATGGCACTGCCATGTATATCATACAACAAACTTATGTTTTAATAAGCTAAACACCTCATCACAAACATAAAAGAGCAAGAAATAGTTAGAAATATACATACAGTATACTTCCATTATGTGAGAAACTCCAATAAAATGCTCATTAGTGTTGAAAATGCCACTTGATACGGGATTTTTGTGATCTCTCTAACTGCCACTTGATACAGAATTTTTGTGATGTCTCCAAGTGCCACTTGATACAGGATTTTTGTGATATCTCTAAGTGCCACTTGATACAGGATTTTTGTGATGTCTCCAAGTACCACTTGATACAGGATTTTTGTGATGTCTCTAAGTGCCACTTGATACAGGATTTTTATGATGTCTCTAAGTGCCACCTGATACAGGATTTTTGTACTGTCTCTAAGTGCCACTTGATTCAGGATTTTTGTGATGTCTCTAACTGCCACCTGATACAGGATTTTTGTGATGTCTCTAAGTGCCACCTGATACAGGATTTTTGTGATGTCTCTAAGTGCCACTTGATTCAGGATTTTTGTGATGTCTCTAAGTGCCACCTGATACAGGATTTTTGTGATGTCTCTAAGTGCCACCTGATACAGGATTTTTGTGATGTCTCTAAGTGCCACTTGATACAGGATTTTTGTGATGTCTCTAAGTGCCACCTGATACAGGATTTTTGTGATGTCTCTAAGTGCCACTTGATACAGGATTTTTGTGATACAGGATTTTTGTGATGTCTCAAAGTGCCACTTGATACAGGATTTTTGTGATGTCCCTAAGTGCCACCTGATACAGGATTTTTGTGATGTCTCTAAGTGCCACTTGATACAGGAATTTTGTGATGTCTCTAAGTGATACAGGATTTCTGTAATGTCTCTAAGTGCCACTTGATACAGGATTTTTGTGATTTTTGTGATGTCTCTAAGTGCCACTTGATACATGATTTTTTCGATGTCTCTAAGTGCCACCTGATACAGGATTTTTGTGATGTCTCTAAAAGAACATGCTACATAGCATGAGCAAAGAGGTAGTAACTCCTGTATGTAACAGAAGTATGAATGGGATTTGGCACCAAACCCTATAATGATGGGGAGATCACTCTCATCTAATTCCCACCTACATGGGCAGACAACTGTCAGGTCATTTTTTAGGTATTATGATTGAGTAACATATCTGAAAAAACAAATAGCATAAATAAACTCTCCTTGGATAAACAAATTCAATTTTTGGGGTACTCAAGCTTCTTGAATAGCCAACTACTGAATTACTTGAATTATAATTACCTTCTTGGTGATCTCTTCTATTTCCTTCTTCATCTGCACTTTTGTCTCCCTTTCCTTCTCAAGATCTTTCTCCAAGTGGTAGTTTTCTGTCTGAAGTTTGGTTCTCTCATGAACAAGGAACTGATTTACCTCCCTTGTTCTGACTGCCTCCTTCATCTACCATAGAAACATAAACAGATGCATAAAACAATGTCAAACAATATGCCATTGGTATGTAAAGATTACATTGGTTAAAATTAATAGCAATTTTATGATACTGTAAACAGAGTGTTGCAGATTTTTAGATCATATAACTTGCATCTTCACAAATGTACAGTGATAACAATTAGAAAACAGGTTCTTACAAAATCTAAATACTAATATATCACTCCATTAATAACCTGCAACTGATGCAATTCAAAAAATATCATCAGTAGTATAAATGAGGGCATATGTTTGCAATGTTGACTGAAAATTGTGGTTAATATTCAGTGTTGATGTGGGGTGGAGGTGGGAAAAGCATTAATAAAATGACATCAAATATGATAAAATTAGTATGTCATTTTTATATGAATAATATTCTAACATACTATAATACTTAAAAATATGAATAAAAAGATCAAGTAAATTAAAGACAATTAAAATTAATAATTTAATATAAATCAAGTTTATATGCACTACTCTTTTTGCATAAAACAATCCAATATTACCTAGTTGCTTCCCTTGTAGAGTTTATCCATACATTAAACCCGTTTTATGTATATAATGCTTTCCTGAGAAACCTCACATATGTCAGATTCATGTGGCTTGAGGTGAATTTTCCCATAGGGAATATTAGAAAAGTGAGGTACTGCATTCCTGAGATTTACATTTATAACTTGAAAGGAACCAAACCAAAAAATCAATGAGGGGCTGAATCTCCATCCCCATCAAACAAATCAAAAGATGGAGCTGATATCTCTCAAATGGGGGTGGGCAGCCAGGGGGCAAGTTCAGGTTAGGCTGGCTCTCATTTAGAGGTGGAAGGCTGAGAATCAGCTGATTGAGTCGAGATAGTGCTGTCTGCTTCCTGAAGAATTTGTTCAAGATATAATGCACTGAGCAGATCCACTTCTCCCTGTATAGCTCCATGTAGCGCTATCATTGGTTTCCTTCATTAGCCTGGCAACCTTAGTACTTCTTTCATGACTGAGGTAATTTTCATTTTTAGATCACTATTAGAAGCACTTATCTTGAACACTTAATGACACATAAGGTTTTAAGACAGCTCTCAGAGCGTTAAGCGGTGATGCTGCTATGACCATGGTGAAACTGAGACTAACCAAAGCTTCCACGATCCTGCTTGGAAACCCATGTTGCTGGTCGATGTATATACACAAATGATGCATGTCTAGAGGTTTATTTTCTGCTTGGGTGTTAATATTAATTCACATAAACACAACACTTGGGTAAGTTGAATATGTGAAAATCAGGGGGTCTACTGAATAATGCAATTACTACAACCAAACTTTAATGACTTGATATGCACTCATAAGAATAAACTCATCAGTACATTTGTGATTAATTAAATTAATAATTTGATATTTAAGTATAAACCAAAGTGTCAGTGACACATAATAACAGATGACAGAATATTTACCCAATCACATTAACATTGGGAACTACCTAACACTACCTCTAAAACCAAGCACCCTTGGAAGGATGAAGAAATTACCGTCTATTACCTCTAGAATCTAGTCCTCACAGAACGCAAAGAATATTGCATATACTCCAAGGGAAGTAGCTCTTTTAATTACCTCCCCTTATGCCCATTAGCTCGACACCTATAGATGGACTGTTGTAAGTTTAAACTTCAATGACAGAATGCTTGCATTTACGGGGAAGGGAAGGAGGGTATAATAGTAATATGATTGGCAAAGTAACATAATTTACTAAAACATTTTCTTTCTCCATCAAATATAGTACCTGATCAGTTTGACATTAGAAAAATTTATAAGAGTAGCAAGAAATTCTT
The DNA here is from genome assembly GCA_016617855.1 of Megalonaias nervosa. NCBI lineage: Eukaryota > Metazoa > Mollusca > Bivalvia > Unionida > Unionidae > Megalonaias > Megalonaias nervosa. The sequence continues at coordinate 354,131 of JAECUM010092831.1, forward strand.
GAGAATCCAACCTCTACCAACATGACCCTGTACAGACATGATTGTTGCTCTATTGAAGGCTGAAACTCTCCTAATGATAGATCAGCACAAGTAATGCTCATACTGTTACACATGAGCATGGGTAATCCCTGTCAAAGAACATGTCCTTTAACTTTGATAGGGGCTAACCTCTTGCCTTCAAACAAGAAAATGAAGTTAGCTAGTCATGGAATCGATGCGAGAGTGGTATAACATCATTCTCTTGTCACCACTTCTCCTTATATGCCTTCAACGTGGACAGCCATCCAGTTGTCATGAAGTGCCTAACTCCTTTCTGCACAGGGCATCCCTGACAAGTGCCAAGCAGGAAGGAGGAGTTTCTGAAAAAGGCTGAAGTAGTGGTAGCCTTGTTTACATGATAAGAATGCGGTTCTCAGCAATTTTCCTGGGAACATCTGTTTCCATGTCAAAAAGATGGTTCCTCCATTATCTCTCTCATTAGATAGGGGCAAATCAGGATTATATGCAAGTCTTGTCCCTTACTTTCTAAATTATCTTTAGTATTAGCATCGCTGGGAAGAAGACATATGCCCATATTCAATCCAGCTGATGCTTGTAAGTCCAGGAATGGCAACATGAAAGTAGGCAGTTTGTTGTTTCATCTTGTCATAAACAGGTCTATCAACAGTCAGCCCCATAGAGAGCCAATTCGATGGAAAATGGATGGATGGAGAAACCACTCTGTACGAATCAGATGGTCTGTCCTCAGCAAAGAGTCAGCCAGGAAATTGAGCCTGCCTGGGATGTGCTGGATTTGTATATTTCTTTGGTATTGTGTACACCACCAAAGATATTTCCATACCATAATGTTTTAACAGATACTTTACCGCTTTAGATTTGTCTGAGAATATCAAAATTGTGTATATTAGGCTATATTCCACCTACTTATCGGAGGCATAAAAAATTACTTTCATGTCCAGGAGGCTCATATGATAAGCTCTCTTACTATGACCACTTGCCAGTGACAGTCATAAAATCCAATTGCAAGTGTATCCCTCAACCTGACAAACTGGCATCTGTGTCAAATGTGATTTCTGTTTGTGGGCCTTCTCAACGTATTCTTGCCACTAGCCACTCCTGGTCTTAATATTGAAGTAGGAAGTATTTAATCAAAGTTGAGACTATGATTTGCTGGTCTAAATGACTCAAGAACTGGCAAACCAACAAAGACAACATTTGTTAGATTTCTTCAAATGTAGTATTGAAACTGAATTCTGTACTTCAGTAGTAGGGTCAAAATGGTCAAGTTAGCATCATCCGCATCATCCAAAGAGAGCCATCATCCTCTTGTATACCTTGTGTCCAAGGGTATTTCATACTACACAGAAGTGATGACGCAAAATTCTCCCTGTGCATGGCCAGAGTTCTACCTGTCATTTATGCAAATAATACCAGTGGATTAATATCTAAAACAGACAGTGGTCCAGTTAAGGAAGAACTGTCCACTGTGGTCTGCTGGGGCTGGATGGTGGGCTCCAAAGGTGATGCCAGATCATCATGTGCAGGTGTCACTGACATGGTCAGTACAGCTGGCTGGCTGGACAGTCAGCTGACTGGTCTGTTGATCATACTGGACCATAGCAGCAGGACAATCTGGAGCAAATGATTCATAACCACCAAAAGCATAGCTAGATAGTACAGATGATTAGCAGCTGGAACAGTGTAGGGTTTGAAACTTGTGGGCTGCAAAGTCAGAAAATAATCCCACATGCGCAACTTCACACAGGTGGGGGAAGGACTTATGACCAGTGGCTCATCTTATCCAACTTACTCATCTGCATTCTCACAGTATCATATGGGATTGTGCCTTATCTTGAGTGGGATTGCAAGTAGTCACTATGTACTCTGAGGTGATGGTCACTTTTGGTGTTCATTTTGGTAGGGATGGTAGGTCAACCAAATTTGAGTGAATACTCAACACTTTACATTCAAAAGGTTTGGACTCCTTTTTTTTCATAGCCTTTTAAGTGTCTCTTTAGAAAGTTCGACCACACCTCTTCCAACCATGTTGAACACACACTACATATGTGAAAGGACAAGCACTTTGTGCATGCAAGGCTGGTATCATGACTGTCTTCCACTACTTTGAAATGTTAACACATTATTGCACTTGACTTACATCTTAGTACTGAAAGAGAGAAAAATGTGCATATAACAAAAGTGTAACTAAAGTACAATGGTTCAAACAGACAATCTTGTAATGACATGACAGACTAGTAAGCCCATAGATGCTGGAATTACCAGTGCATTGCAAATACACCACATGAGAAACTGCGTGTTAATAATCAATATAACCTGGACAATAATGGCCAGATAAAAATGGGAAAATTCAATGCAGAACACATAAATGTTGATTGTAACAGTATATCAACATTTTGATTTACTAGATCACTAAAACTAAATGTACAATGCAATTATACCAGTGATAAATTGAATGTTAACAACCAGGCTAAAATTGCAAGAAATTAAATTCCAGGTGGAACACAAAAATGTTGATTATACCAGATTTGTACTCACTGTCAATGGTGTGTGTTTTAAAAGTACTCAAGAGTCTCTGACTGGATTTCACTGCAATGACAGTGTTGCACATGCATTGTAAACAACTGGGGATGGCTAACCTCTTTAATTGAGCAACTGTGTCAAAAGATTATTAATGCTCAAGAATTTTCAAAATTATGCCAGGCTGAACTGCCAAGTGTGCAGAATTATGTCTAAATGCCTTTTCAAATTCTTTTCCCGTCAACACTGTAGTAATTGGATGTAAGACTTAGCATACTTTAGTCAATGTAATTGATCTCCTTGCATTTCATTTATTTCTATTTTTCCACAGGATTATCAACAAATAATAGAAATATACACAATTTTCAAATGTTTGCAAACAACTGTTTATTACTGTGTTGTTTGTGTGCATTTAGTATTTTGGTGTTACTGATCCAGTACAGTGATGTCCAGTGTCCATATACATGTTGTTCTGTGGTACGCATGGTGAGTGAGTAGTATGTGAGTTGCTTGCACTGCATGTGTCTAACATGCAACCACTGATTACATTAACAAGTTCCCCGTTCCATTGTTCGCTCCTCCAACAACACTTCAGGAGTCAACTTCAACATTTCTGAGTGCAATATGTTACTCAATACTTTGCAAATGGTATTGAAGAAAATAACTATTGTACATCAGATTACTATATGGCACTGGTAAATTTTTAGTAATTACACTGTCATAGTTTTATAATAATTTCGCAAATTATTATTTTGTGAATTGTCCATGTGCAATAGAGTCATTTACTTTAATTATTTTTATATTTCATGTGTATATGTTGTAGGTCTTCTTCTTCTTCCTCATCTTCTTCTTCTTCTGGTGATTCATTTAGTCATCATCAAGTCTTATTAAAATACAGAGAAGTAACTTTGTTATTTCTCCCATATACCCACTACACATATTACATGTTTTATGTTCCATGTCCCAATGTAATTTGGATATGCGAATTTGGTGAGTTTGAAGTTCATAATTTTCATTAACAAATTCCAAGTGAAAAATGGAGTCATATATCTTAACATGTTGTAAACAGTTTCATGAGTTATTTGGATATGAATTAAGATGGTAATGATATTTTTTCTTCAAAATTTTAAAATTAATTTAAGCAAATAATATTCTGTGTCTATTCATAATAAAGCTCATATAATCTCCCAGAGACAAAAAGGTCATGGCATTCATAACAAAAAGTCATGGCATTCAATAACAAAAAGGTCATGGCATTCAATAACAAAAAGGTCATGGCAATCATAACAAGAACATCATGGCATTCAATAACAAAAAGGTCATGGCAATCATAACAAGAACATCATGGCATTCAATAACAAGAAGGTCATGCATTCAATAATAAAAAGGTCATGACATTTATAATTCATAACAAGAAGGCCATGGCATTCAATAATAAAAATTTACTACAGATGAACAAAACTACTGATGAATGGAGCCATGGGAAAGTGATGGCAAAATCTGCTTTCCCCTTAGTGAAAAAAATACATTTCAGATGACCTACTTTGATGGCAAGTTCATTAACCATGCGAGCTACGTCCTCCCTGTTAGAGATCATCTGGTTTTGGATAAGTTCTACCTTCTTCTGTAGAAAGTTGACCTCCATCTGCTGACGCCTGCAGTAAAAACAGAATCTCAGCTAATTAATAGAATCCTTCATATACATCAGTGTATCATAGGAAAATTCAATACAAGCATCCAAATTCATTCATATGTTACATCAGTGTATCATAGGAAAATTCAATACAAGCATCCAAATTCATTCATATACATCAGTGTATCATAGGAAAATTCAATTCAAGCATCCAAATTCATTCATATATTACATCATTGTATCATAGGAAAATTCAATACAAGCATCCAAATTCATTCATATACATCCATGTATCATAGGAAAATTCAGTTCAAGCATCCAAATTCATTCATATATTACATCAGTGTATCATAGGAAAATTCAATTCAAGCATCCAAATTCATTCATATACATCCGTGTATCATAGGAAAATTCAATACAAGCATCCAAATTTATTCATATACATCAGTGTATCATAGGAAAATTCAATTCAAGCATCCAACACAAGACTATGCTAAGCGTCTTATGCAAACTTTCAATCCTGAAGATGAATGTTTGCTATCTGACACTGACACATAACGAAGGATTATTTTCTCACATTTCTGAATGAAAAATGACACAATGCATATTGATTCAACTTTAAAACAGCAAAACACTAATGATCTCCTTACCTTAAGATATAACATAAGAAATTATGTTTACACTGAAAAATTCTGTGTAAACTTTAAATTACATTTAAACAAACATCAGCAGTCAAAAACAGTGGTCTAGAAGGCCAAGTGACATACAGCATCCAAACTGAATACTAAAGATAAATTGCACAATGATACAAATGTGAACAGGTAAACAAGTAAAGTCCACTCCTACCCATAAGATTAAACAAGACAAAACAATATTTTACGATATAATTCTCATCCAACTATGACCTAGAAACAACTTTTCTTTCATAGATAATAATGAGAATATGGATTTTAAAAAATAACAACTGTAACAATGTTTTCAACCAACAACCAAATTAAAGAATCTGTAACATGTAACTAGGTTGATCACTGCAAAAATTGTCCTGTTTGTGAAATACTAACTTCAACTACTGCATATTTTCAGAAGTAAATGTGATGCAATGAATATTTGCTGATTAATGTGAAAGACTGATGATGATGGATATCACAGCTTTTACAGGTTTGTGTGTACTGTGATCACAGTAGTCGTATGATGAAAGATATACTCCCCATCAATGTTTAACAGTGGAAATCATGATCATAGAAATACTGGAATGTGAAAAAATGCCATCTTTGCGAAGTATATATGATCTCTAGCCTCTGACAAGTTTACCCATTTCTAATGATGCTTCAAACTGATCACTTAAACTCTAAGGATGTCCATAGGTGAGACATGAAAACAAGGTTCTTGGCATGAGAATGATGTTTTTGTGGTTCTTCTCATATCAAGAACCTTATTCAAGAAACATCAAGAGCTTCATTTTCAAGTCGAGAAATCACACCACTTCTGAAGTGGGAGCAAACAAAAACAAAGATGGCAGAACATACACTGTTGATCTGTATTGCTTTTTCTTCCAAGATCAACTGAAGTTGTTTGGGTGAACAAGTGAGCAAGGATATGAGAAAATACTTTTCTTGGTGTTTGGAAGAAATTTCAGAACTGACTGTCCAAAGACAGTACAAGTGTGGGACAATACTATGTCAGTACAAAACCTAACGGGTGTTAATAAGCACTTTGTAATTCCAATAAATAATTTAGATAAATGATTCCTCTCAAATTATATCTGAATATGATTAAAAACTCTGATCATAGATTCCCAAAGATTGATATTCATATAGAAATGAATAATCTTGTTGATCTCAACCTTATATACATCCCCACTTAACCTATGTTGCAAAACATTTTTCTAAACAAAACTCAATCATCTTAATGGAAAATTACCCCAAACTGTAAACAGTATTTCTTCTAGAATCTAGAATCAAGGCTAGGTCTTGAACTCAAGCCTAATTAAACATCCATTTATAACTTACAAACAAGAAAAACATCAGGTATGCAATAAAACTTTATCATTAGTCATTGAAAAAGGTCAAGCACACAATACAAACTAAATATACATAATACAGGTTAAAAAAAAGGGGAGGGGGCATGAATCCAATGGGGTCTTTATTTTTGAACTTTGTCAGTGATATGGTAAGGCAGGCAACAAAGAATATATTATGACTGAAACCTGAATTTTGAGCATAGGTAAGTATTAACTGGACCTCTACCATTTCTTGTGTCTCTTTCTACCAAGAAATAAATATATCTGGGTCCTATAAAGAGGACATGAGGTAGATGTAGTTATGCTTCAAGAAGGCCAGAACATCCATGCAATCATAATATTGCCATAAATGTGACCTTGACCCAAATTTCAAAATGTTGAATTAGCAGGTCACAGAATGAACTGTCAAAGCTTCTATGACTGTGACACTGACACCAAGGTCAAAGGGGCAAAAGAACATTTCATCCTATGAACTATCTTACCTTCATGATAATTCAATCCAAGTAAGAAAAAAAATTTCCATTATGAAGTTTAGGAACCAAGCAACTGATACAACTTTAACCAAGACCCTAATGTATAATTTCTATGACTTTGACTCCAAGGTCAAAGTGGCAAGCATCATGTCAGGGGGTTTAGGAAATAAAATCAAATGAAACAACTTTAACTAAAACCTTAACACACATTTTCAATAACTTTTTCCTTGAACCCAAGATCAGAAAGGCAAGCATGTATGTAACCCAATGAATTGTCTAAGCTTCATTATGTTCCAGCTCAAGTATGAAGAAAATCCACTTATGAAATAGAAACAAAGTTTTAAAAAACTTAAACCAAACTTCAAAAGAAATATTCTATAACTAGGACCCCAAGGAACAAGAGGCGAGTGAGCAAATTTGTAGAATGAATCATGTTAGCTTCATAATGATACATGCTCAGTATTATGAGAATCTATGAAGAGATTTTGGAAATGTAAGCAAATTAATGAAAACTGTGGCAATCTGCTCATGACGACACTGCTGCCTCTACAGAGTACTTACTACCAATGTAGGCTTGACAAAAAATGACTGCTACATATCACTTACTACCAATAAGGCTGGACAAAAAATGACTGCTACATATCACTTACTACCAATGTAGGCTCGACAAAAAATGACTGCTACATATCACTTACTACCAATGTAGGCTCAACAAAAAATGACTGCTACATATCTCTTACTACCAATGTAGGCTTGACAAAAAAATGACTGCTACATATCACTTACTACCAATGTAGGCTCAACAAAAAATAACTGCTACATATCACTTACTACCAATGTAGGCTCGACAAAAAATGACTGTTACATATCACTTACTACCAATGTAGGCTGGACAAAAAATGACTGCTACATATCACTTACTACCAATGTAGGCTCAACAAAAAATGACTGTTACATATCACTTACTACCAATGTAGGCTCAACAAAAAATGACTGCTACATATCACTTACTACCAATGTAGGCTCAACAAAAAATGACTGCTACATATCACTTACACCAATGCAGAATCGACAAAAAATTAGTGGTTTGGTGGAAGAACATTCAGCTTGATATGTCTACTACATTATTTCAACTGATTATGTAGTGCTGAAATTCAGCTTCACTAATATATGTGTGATGTAATAATGTTATTATAATATCAATGTGATGAAACAATGTTATTATAATATCAATGTGATGTAATAATATTTATTATAATGCTGATGTGATGTTATATTGTTATTATAATGTAAATGTGATGTACTGATGTCATTGTAATGTTGATGTGATATAATAACATTATAAAAATGTCAGTGGAATGTAATAATATTATGTTGATGTGATGTAATAATGTTTATTATAATGTCAATGTGATGTAATAATGTTATTATAATGTATATATTATGTAATAATGTTATTTTATGTTATGCTACAGGATTTTTTGAGAAAAACATTCTTCATATTTCACTGGAGTGAAAAATATCATATTATGCTGATGTGATGTAACAATGTTATTATAATGTAAATGTGATGTAATAATGTCATTGTAATGCTGATGTGATATAACATCATTCAAATGTAAGTGGAATGTAATATTATTATGTTGATGTGATGTAATAATATTATTATAATGTAGATGTGATGCAATAATGTTATTATAATGTAATTGTGATGTAATAATGTCATTGTAATGCTGATGTGATATAACATCATTCAAATGTAAGTGGAATGTAATATTATTATGTTGATGTGATGTAATAATGTTATTATAATGTAGATGTGATGTAATAATGTTATTATAATGTAGATATGATGTTATTCTATTTTATGCTACAGGATTTTCTGAGAGAAACAATCTTGATATTTCACAGGAGTGAACAAATATATATTTTCACCGGCTGTCAGCAGACACAGATAAAATTATAAGCATGAAATTTGAAGATGTTATTACACAGTTACATAGTCAAGTGGTAACTATGGCCACCTACAGTTAAAGATGGCTCAAGTTCAAATCCAACAAGGTGAAAATATTTATTGTTCTTAATTTGCTATTTTACTTTGAATTGGGAGGGAAAATTATCTTACTAATGATATTTTCTGTGCAAATAATCACAAAACACAATAGGACACAAATGGTAAACTGCTGACATCACAAGGTTATTCTCATTCTCATGCTCTGCAAGGAAAGTGCCTTTGCTGGGTCCGATGTCACTATTTTAAGTTGGTAAAATGCCTATACATTTAAGTTACTGCACAGTATTGACTCATTCAACATAGGTATGGTCATGAACCCTTATTTTGTGATATAAGGTAACATCACTCTGTGAGCCCTTCCCCCTCCAATCATGTTACAGTGATGGAATACTGTAGCAAGAATTAATAGAACAAAAGTTGCCTCATACATGCTTCTGTCCTGGATCATCTCTGCCTCTCTCTCTTTGCCCTCCAATAGCAGTCGTAGAGAGTCCAGCTCATTCAGCAGCTGAAAACAGGATTACAGTTAACACTATTCAACAAAGTAAAACCAAAATAAGCAAGTAATGGAAATTTTCCTAAAGCACACAAATATTATGCACACAAAACAAATACACCATCCCTCTCCTCACATCCCATTAGAAAGTGACATTACATCAAGGCGATGCAATGGTGTATAAACATTTAATACAGAGTCAACATCTCTTGAATCTTGTATAAAATTCCATGGAAAAGATTATATTATGGGGATGCCCATGTAAAGTCTCATGGAAAAGATCCTATTGTAGGGATGCCCATGTAAAGTCTCATGGAAAAGCTCATATTACAGGGATGCCCATGTAAAGTCTCATGGGAAAGATCGTATTACAGGGATGCCCATGTAAAGTCTCATGGGAAAGATCGTATTACAGGGATGCCCATGTAAAGTCTCATGGAAAAGATTATATTATAGGGTTGCCCATGTAAAGTCTCATGGAAAAGATCGCATTACAGGGATGCCCATGTAAAGTCTCATGGAAAAGATCATATTACAGGGATGCCCATGTAAAGTCTCATGAGAAAGATCATATTACAGGGATGCCCATGTAAAGTCTCATGGGAAAGATCATATTACAGGGATGCCCATGTAAAGTCTCATGGAAAAGATCATATTACAGGGATGCCCATGTAAAGTCTCATGGGAAAGATCATATTACAGGGATGCCCATGTAAAGTCTCATGGAAAAGATTATATAACAGGGATGCCCATGTAAAGTCTCATGGAAAAGATCATATTACAGGGATGCCCATGTAAAGTCTCATGGAAAAGATCATATTACAGGGATGCCCATGTAAAGTCTCATGGAAAAAGATCATATTACAGGGATGCCCATGTAAAGTCTCATGGAAAAGATTATATAACAGGGATGCCCATGTAAAGTCTCATGGAAAAGATTATATAACAGGGATGCCCATGTAAAGTCTCATGGAAAAGATCATATTACAGGGATGCCCATGTAAAGTCTAATTGAAAAGATTATATAACAGGGATGCCCATGTAAAGTCTCATGGAAAAGATCCCATTACAAGGATGTCCATCAAAATCTCATGGATAAGATCATATTACATGGATGTGCATGTAAATCTCATGGAAAAGATCATATACAGGGATGCCCATCTAAAACCTCGTGGGAAAGATCATATTACAGAGATGCCCATGTAAATCTCAAGGGAAAGATCATATTACAGAGATGCCCATGTAAATCTCAAGGGAAAGATCATATTACAGAGATGCCCATGTAAATCTCAAGGGAAAGATCATATTACAGAGATGCCCATGTAAATCTCAAGGGAAAGATTATACTACTGGTATGACCGAAACCGAAATCCCAATGGAGTTCTTGAAGCATAGCCTGAAGGATGATGATTTCACCACATACAAGGGATTCAGTAATGTTTTGTAATATATATATATATATATATATATATATATATATATATATATATATATATATATATATATATATATATAACTGTTCTTTCACAAAAGGAAAGCAACACCTATGAAATTTCAAGATAAAACTTAAAGTTTTGCTAGTGAAATTGCTGATCCTATACAATTGCTTTGTTAAATTATTTTCTGAGGCAGCAAGCACCCCTAATCAGCTGATATAACTTGTTCCATGTACATGAGTGTCTCACACTTGAGTCCACTGCCAAGATGATGTAACTTGTTTCCTGTACATGAGTGTCTCACACTGGAGTCCACTGCCAAGATTTATGGAGAAATAACTCCCTTTTTTGTTCAGCATCACAACATTTATTTGTAAGGAATAAAGCATCTATCAAACATCTGACTGGTAATTAATTACAAAAGATATGAATGATTTAAAAAATACCTTTTTCTTGTATGTAACATTACTGTTTTGCTTTGAGTGAACAAAATGCAATTGGAAAAAAAGAGCACTTCTTATAATATTTCCTGCTTCTTTTGAAACATAAGAATGAAGAAACAGATTGCATACTTTTACCCACTTTTACTTTTCTATATGAGCTGTGGGATGCAGGGTTTATTTGTTCTGAGTACAGTTCAGAATAAGGACAAATGTAGTAAAACACACTGGCATACATGACAAGTGTAATAACACAATGGCATAAATGACAAGCATAATAACTCATATTGGCATAAATGACAAGTGTAATAACATACACTGGCATAAATGACAAGTGTAATAACACACAATGGCATAAATCACAAGTGTAATAACACCCTGGCATAAATGACAAGTGTAAGAACACACTGGCATAAATGACAATTGTAATAACACACACTGGCATAAATGACAAGTGAAATCCAATGTTGATACAGATACATCTACATTCATACACCCCGTCCAACAATGCTGTCACTGTTTAATGTGAGGTGTGATAGAAAATGTTGATACAGATACATCTACATTCATACACCCCGTCCAACAATGCTGTCACTGTTTAATGTGAGGAGTGATAGAAAATGTTGATACAGATACATCTACATTCATACACCCTGTCCAACAATGCTCTGATGGTGTTTAATGTGAAGAGTGATGCAAAACATTCAAAATCTAAGCAAATACATGAAACAGATAAACTGGTAAAGATTTGGGAACTGAACATCACATAAATTTTCCAATATCAAATTCTATGAATATTGTTCAGTACACAAAAGATAAATATCTATCATTTTTGTTATACTTTCATTGATATCACCCTTTACATTATGTATATCCTATTGACAGATTAATAATTCAAGCTGGAGCTATAAGCAGCTGAGATAATGCCTTTGTCTACTGTGCTATAGAGACAAATATATAATACTCTTCTTACACTCCCCTGTACTGAAGAGACAGATGTGTAATACACTCTCTACACTCCCCTGTACTATTGAGACAGATGTGTAATATACTCCCAACACTCCCATGTACTATTGAGACAGATGTGTAATGCACTCCCAACACTCCCATGTACTACTGAGACAGATGTGTAATACACTCCCAATACTCCCCTGTACTACTGAGACAGATGTGTAATACACTCCCAATACTCCCATGTACTACTGAGACAGATGTGTAATACACTCCCAATACTCCCCTGTACTATTGAAACAAATATATAATGCACTCCCTACATTCAGCTAAGCTATAGACAAATATTTATTACACTAACTGTAATATAGCCAGATATGCAATAAACTCCCTACTCTACCTTGTAATATGGACAAAAATGTAATACAATCCCCTCTACTATAGACAGATTTTTAATACACTCCCTATAATGTGAATACAGAACATTATTCCTTAAACTTAACAGATAATTATGATCACACTTTTAAATGCAGTGGAAAAAGAAGTTCCTTCACCTTTCTAGAGTCTGTTGGAATGTTGACATATCGAGTCTCAAAGTTGCCATGCTGTTTTCTGGCTTCTTGTTCAAACTTCTCAAGAATCTCCTGCAGTTTCTTCTCAAGTCTGACCAAGTCTTCTTCTGCTTGCCCTCGCTCCTGGATCAGTGAGTCATTCTCCTCAGCAATCTGCTACAAAAACAAAGATCAGTAATGAATCAAATGATGTTAACCATATATACATCCAAGTGCAAACGATACAAATTCAGATCTGCCATTGCTTTAACAGCTTGTCTGTCAATTATTTGCAGTTTGGCATCACTTAAAGGCAAATATATATGGTAAATGAGAACAATTGCTAAGAATTAAATCCTGCATTTCTACCTGGAAGGATAGCTCAGACTGATTCACATTTATTTCTACCTAACACAATAACTCAGTCTCATCTACATGTATTTCTAGCAGCTCGGTCTCACCTATGTGTATTTCTATTTTGGAAGGGTAGCTCAGTCTTAGTTACATGTATTTCTACCTGGAGGTGTAGTTCAGTCTGACCAACATGCCTTTCTGCCTGAAGGCATAGTCCAATCAACATGCATTTCTACCAGGAGGGATAGCACAGTCTGACCTATATGTACTTCTACCTGGTGGGGTTAGCTTGGTTTGATGTACATGTACAGGTTAGCTCAGTCTCACCTATATATGTATATAGTAAGAGAGAAAAAAAAAAAAAGTATATATATATATATATATATATATATATATATATATATATATATATATATATATATATATATATATATATATATATATATTTCTGCATGTAACATAATCTCTGATTGACTTAATATAAATACAGTAAAAACCTGTTATGAGAGACTGACCCTTCTGCCAACAAAAAGTGGTCTCTCAAGACAGGGTGGTCTCTCATAGCAGGTTTGTACAAAAAGACCAGTTTCCAAGGTCCAGTTTCAGAACAATTTGAAGAAGAATAACCACAAACACTGTACATATGTTCTATTCTTTAGTAAAAGTTCTTGCTAAAATATTGTATGCATTCATCAAAGAACAAAATTATATAGCAATAAAGATATACTTCTATCATTAAACATAAAATCACATTTACACTTGAAGATCACATATTTTAGCATATGAAATCGTTTCTGAATTACTCCTTTCCCTTTATAACAACCTAAATTTGTTTTACTGACGTTTAAACCGCTTTTTTGTGAGCGGTCTGCTCTTTTTCACTTCTTTCAGTTACAATAATTATTTTCTCCAGCCTTAAAATTTTTTTGTTGGAGGTTCGTCCATGTTATTAAGGTTCTAGGTGTTAAAATTATTAGTGCTCAGTTGTAATATCGAACATAAAGATGGTTTTGACTGGGCTGTGGGAAAATATAAAAAATCTACACATGTGCATTGCATATCTAACAATTAATGAAATAAAAAGAAACAATTATCTCATCCAGAAACAGAACCATTTACTCTGAGAGAAAAGTCAACGGCTCCATTCAAAGATGACATACAGGGATTAACTCTGTAAGCAAAGTGTGTAACCCGGTCACACCAACTTGAACAGACGACAGCTTTGTGATTGGGATGTAATCACTTAACATCGGGGGGAAAAACAACAAACATCACAAGTCTTGAACACTATCAGTTGGATCACGCAAATGATTCTCTCTTGCAATACGGATTAACTCTAAAGACAAACAATATACATGACCACTACATCAACTTTGGCACTACAACAGCAATTCATGACATGTACATTAGCCTGGTTTACAGACTGTAGCATCTATCACCGGTAGCAACAATCCTTTTTTTTTTTAATATTCCTTTTATGTTTGTTTTTTATCAGAACAATTGTTACTAATCAAGCAGTCATTGTAAGGTCAGTGGTATCTGTCTGTTCTCGCAACATGGTCATTCATAGGGAAGCTGGGTCCTACGATAAGGCTGGGAAGCAGGCTAAGTGTGGGAATAATTAGTCTGGTTCCCTGCTTTGTATGCTCCCTGTGTTGCTCACCCCTATACGAATAGCGGAGAACAATGCAGGGAGCATAAGAAGCAGGGAACCAGACTAGGAGCAGCAGAGAGGCTGGACAAACCAAAATGCCTTATGGAAATTAGATGTCCATTTACAAAACTAACGGTCCCTACAATAATTGAAAATACAAAGGTCAGTAATGCCAAACCAAAACCTCTAACCAACCAAGAGTTTCTCTAATTGGGTTAGTTTATTTTGTTACCGATCGATGAATTTACATTTTTTAGCTTGTAGGTGTGTTCGTTTATTTTGTCAGACGTTAAATTTCAATAAGGGATTTTGGTCTGTCCAGCTTCTCTGCTGCTATAATTAAAAACATCATTATATCAATAATGATTAGTGAAGCTCACTCAACAAAATTAGCTCGAGAGCGATTAGAAGCATTTTAAAGATATCTTCCGCTTCGTGATTCTGTTAAACAACAACTACAAGATCGTCAGGAAGCTAAAGTTGAATTCTTTGAAGGTACAGAACAATTATTTAAACCAATTGTCGAACCAACAAAGAAAATTGTTAAAGCAGCTAAAGCAACACAAAGAGCTCTTGAAACATTACCTGTCGATATTGCTGGCCGTATTCAAGCAGCTCAACTACCACCCGTACAACCTCCTCAACCACCACCCGTACAACCTCCTCAACCACCACCCGTACAACCTCCTCAACCACCACCCATTCAACCTCCTCAACCACCACCTAAAGATCGGCCACAATCTCCATTAAGAAAAATAATAACCAATATAATAGATAAATTTACGTCTGAAGGTATTGCCTCTATCAAGGACCCAGACCAAATAGCTAATATTGCCGCATTCGGATATCGCAATAGAGATGAGTATGTAAAACCCAAATATATTAACACACTAAGATCTGCTGATTGGTGCAAGGATATATATCGCATCGCTACTAATACTTCGCAAATCAGATCTGAAGAAGATGTTGTTAATTTTGATAATTTTAATCGAAAAGTAGATGAGTATATTATACAAGAGAACAAAGGAGACAAAGGGAAGAAGAAATAAAATTACATCTTAAAAATGCTAAACAAGCAAGAGAACAAAAAGAAGAAGAAATTAGACAAGGAAAGGAATTACGTCCAACAAGTAAGAAAAACCAAAAGAAACAACTGGAAGTGGTTTTATTATTAAATGCCCTAGCAACATCCTTGCCGATGTGGACAGACTAGAAATCCTCACTGGAGGAAAATGAGCTGGTAATAATTCCCCAGAAATCATTAATGAAGCAGCTGATATTTGTCAAAGATTATTTACAGGCGGTATCATGGATATTAATGTTTATCGGTCCCTCATTAATGAAATCGCCAATGATTATTTCAGTGATTAAAGGAAGCAATTAGATGCAGGGAATACAAATAAGATGATTATATATAATGCTCAACGTGGACCGACAATGGTCAGGGTGATAAATTCGCGATTACCAACTTATAAAGTGATCTACGGTGATGGACTCGGTGATATTGTTCAGGGTCTATTTAGAAGGATAGCCCCAAAAGCAATACCAATTGTAAAGCAACTGGGAATGAAAGCTATTGATGTTGTTCATGAAAAAGGTATTAGCGCTGTTGGTGATGTTGCAAGCAAAACATTCTCAGCAATCAAGTATAGACTAACACGATTAATACGACGAAAACCGCAATCAGTAAAATTACCCAGCACTTAAGTGATGCCTGCAAATGTTAGTAAAATAATAAATCAAGCCACAAATCAAAAACTGGCAGAATTAGCTGGTGTACCCATGTCAGAGAAAGAAAGAAATATAACCGCAAGTTTAATAGCAGGAAGTGGTCTTCGTGTTAGACGATAACAAATATAATAAAGATGTTCAAGCGTGTATCTGATCCCGCATTTGACATGGATGCGCCAGTTGTCAAGGATGAATCTGTGCGCGATTATCAATATTATTCTTATGACGCATGACAGCCAAATCAGCGTGGGTGAGTTGAAATGCAAGTTCAAGATACAAGTAGATATTTCTTACCCGCTGAAGCATTTATTGAAGTAGAAGGTGAAATTTTAAAAACAGTTGATACTGAATTTGCAGATGGTTTTAGAGCTGGTTTTGTTAATAATGGCATTATGGCATTGTTTGACAGCGCTACGTACATGATTGACAGAAAAAATATTGAATCAATCCAGAAGGACGTCGACGTCGCCACTACGATACTTGGTCTTGCAAGATACAGTGATGATTATTCAAGATCAGCTGGTCCATCAATGATGTTTTACAAGGATACTTCTGATCACCCTGACAAAAGACAGCATCTTTTGGTACAAACACCGCGTGATACTGCAGTTGACCCACAACCAGCTAAAATGATACCCGGACCCACCGCTGCATTTTCAATATTACAGAGTGCTAAAACAGATTTTAATTTAGGATTCACATCACGTCAATCAATGCTGAAAGATGGAAGTAGAGATTTTCATGTGTAATTTTACTATCACATATCTTTGGATTTTGTAGAAATGTCAGAAAGGTTATTTTCGGAGCCAAACATACAGTTGTACTCATACGAAAGGCTACAGATGATGATGCAATATGGCGATCTGTTGGCGCTGCTGATGATGTAGGTAAAATAATTCTGACAAAACTTTCACTGTGGATGCCAACAATGACTCCAACAATACCTGAAGAAGAACATTTACTCTCTTTTATGAGTCAAGGTGGTAAATCAATGTTATCATGGCTGACGATGACCACAGATAGTGTTCAAAGTACAATCAATGGTTTATTCACATGGTAGATAGCATCACAGCAAGGTGTCTGTGCACTGCGACATATATTTGTTGCTTTCCAAAATGCTGAACGAGTAAATTCACAAACACTCAGTATAATGATATTTGATAAACTTGGTGTTTCTGAAGTTTCTTTGAGAATAAATGGACATCAAGAACCATCTGAGAATATATTATTGAATTTTGATCTCAATCATGTTGCATGTGCATATCATCGTTTAATGTCATTTATGGGACGTGTTCAATATGTTGATTCTGGTTTACAAATATCACAGCTAGATTTTACAACGCTGTATCCGATTTATTATTTTTCACTGGAACAGTTGGATTTATTTAGGCAATCTGTCATTGATATACACTTTTGAGCTCATGTGACAAGAGGAGCTATTGCTAATTATAGAGCAACAGCTGTTATACTCAGCGATAAATCAATGTTGCTTGAAGGTGTTGGTGACTGCATGAGAGTTATTGATGCCCCAGTAGAAAACATGTAATTAGATCATTCATGATAATTATAATGTCATATCATCGTGTTAGTGTCAGTCTGACTCCTGGTCAGATTAAAAAACTACAATCAGTGTCAAAAGAAAGAAAATATGGAGTAAAAATATCACTAAAAAAAGAACAAATAACAGGTGGTTCAAATAAACTATCACTGACAGAAAGTCAATTCAAGCACTTCAATGAAGCTAAACAATCAAAGACGGGCATACGACTTAAGCTCTCTGCGGGTGCCATTAAAGACATCGTTAAGACGGGTGGTATATTTCCACTTCTCGCAGCTGTACCAGTGTTAATAGCCGCTGCAGCCCCAGCTGTTGCAAAAGCTGCTGCATTAGGTGCTGTTGGAACTGCTGCTGGAATGGCATTGAAGAAAGCAACAGGACAAGGAATAAAAAGATCTAAAAAGAAAGGAATGGGTCTAAGACTGCCAGGAACTCCTTATTCATGGTACAGAAAGGGATTAAGAACTCCTGGAATGATTTAATTCTTCCTATGTCAAATTTTGATTTACTTGATGCAGCTAAACAATTAATATAAAAAATTTCAGAGGTGTTTTAATGTGTGATCAGTTGCCGTCAAATCCAGCGCAGAAAGAAACTGGAATTATTAATCTTGATGGAAACTCTGGTTTAGGTACTCATTGGGTTGCATATGCGATTGATCCATGTGGAATAGTTTGTTTTGATTCGTATGGGTTGGCACCACCAAAAGAATTTTTAAAATATATTAGCAACATGCAAAGTATTCCAATCTGGTATTCAACATTACCAACACAAAAAATAACCGACCCACCAATATGTGGCCATGAAGTACTCGCTGTGCTCGATGCTGTATCAAAATTGTCAATGCCTCCTCATAAAGTTGTGCATGAGTATACATTGTTGTCCAACATTTTAAACAGATCTTAAAGTATAATGCTAGATATTTGTGGAAGATCAGCTAAAACTAAAACCCAACAAACAACAGGTGAAGATATATTCGAACAAGTAATAAAACATATCCATGATGAATTATCTGATCTGCTCAATCTTGCCAACATTGATCCTGGTGAACTTGTAGTATTTCAAAACCACGAAGGAAGATTGATGACGAGTAATATTTCAATCAGCGATATCATTGTTCATAACAGGGCAACATGAGAAAATCTCATTGCTGTGTATGACTGAGAAAGAAAACTTGTCCCTAGTATTGTTACTCCATCATCGATCCAAGACAGTATATCCGAATGAGTTTTAAAGACCGGTGATATAATGACCGGCATTCTCAATATGAACAACAATAAAATTACAAACATGAGAGAACCAACAGATAATCTCGATGCTGCAACAAAAAAATATGTCAATGACAAAGACCTTCCAATGATGAACTCATTAATTGCTATCAATGATGTGACGACCACACTCAAAACTGATTATTCTAGTCACATACAAACATTTTTAAATTTTCATAGAAATATAAATAGAGCTATTAATGAAATTTTTGGAAGTCCAGTAGTTGTTGATATTAAACTCGCTGACATTAACACAAGACTCAACGATGTTGTCAGTGGAATTCCCGATATCATTGAAAAAACTAATCTGATTAAAATTCCTCACAAGCAGATTAACAATATCCTATACACAGTTATCATCAGGATCATCAATATGGTCACAGCAAAATAACACCATCAAATATACCGCGATGGTTACTGGTGTGTACAGGCTGTCCGTGTTCAGCTCTGCAAAATTTGGATATTTACCACATATCCATGGCATCATTCAACCGATGATTTTTCTGGAACTTTGTCTATTGTGTTAAATAAAGATGCTGAAGAAATATTTATATTGGAACCATCTGACAAAAAATTAACCGCAGCATCTTACTGGTGGTGTCTGGAATTTGTTGCTGAAAATCCTCAATTGATTATTTAATAAAAGTATAATGAATCAATATCCAATTGATGTCCTTCATTACAAATACAATCAAGTATGTACATGGCACACTAAACTAAAAAATATCGTTGATGATTATACAGTAAAAGTAAAAAAATATTGCAGATGTGTGGTTGTCATTGATATAATTGTTTATTCAGTTTCTGCTATCATCGCTGGAACCAGAGTATTGCTATCAACAATAACAATCACTGTACCTGCAGTTGTAACAATCGTTGTTTCAGCCACAACAACAATTGCTGGTATTCTCAGTATTATTGCGAAGAAGATAGCTACATGCACAAATACAAAATTACACGAGTATATAATAAAATTCCATACAGCAACGACAGCATACTCTAAACTATCATCGTATCTCTTATCATATCTCAGTGATGGTAAAATATCTGATGAAGAGTTCAAAATGATAAGAAATACTTACAATGAAGTATTTGATGAAAAATGAGAAGATCAAATTCCTGATTTAAAATAATAATAATAATAATATCATCATCGAACGAACTGCTGCAACAAATCGTCATTAATACAGCTCCAATGAGAACCACAATGATATCAGTGAGTTCAACCAATCCTGAGTTTAATATGGTTTTTCCAACTGCAATTCAAGCTAACAAAATAGCACCAGCACAATTACGAGTTTATTATAGTTGGCCAAATATCAGATGAAAATCATTTGGTGGATTACAAGCAAATAATTCACTGGTATTTGCAAATAAGAATAAACCCGACGGAACTCCCGATTGGCAAGTTGTTAGTATTCCAATGGGTAGTTATCAAATAGAACAAATCAACGATGAGTTCCAACGCAGAATTAAATCTATTACAGGAAAAGAATCCAAAATAGCTATTACTGTTCATGAGCCAACATTATCGTCCGCGATAGAAATATATTCTTTCAACTAAACTACACCGTAGATATTTATCAAAGTTCAATCAGATCTGTGCCAGGATGGCCTGATATTCCACTAGTTTATGTAGGACCACCAGAACCTAAAGTTGATGAATTTAAAACTGATAAAGCAATATTTTTAAGACATCCAGAATACGGTTATATACTAATAGAACTGGCGATGTATATTTTCAGATTAAATATATTACACTAGACAAACCGTGGGGTCCTTTGGTGGCTGCTGGTATAGATGTTCCTGTTAATGAAGACTTTTTTAAATCATATCCAAATGATGTAAAAACTGAACATTTAAATATTTTAAATAATTTTAAAAATCTATTTTCTTCCTTATTACAATATTATTCAGAGGATATAAAACAACATATAATTAAAACAACACAACATTTAAATGCCGCTGCAGCAGACCTTAATCTTATCAATAAAACTATTATGAATTTTTTTATTAATTATACCGTGCCAAGGACATTTTTTTACAAAACATTATAATTTAATAGCACAACAATTACCAACATTTATAATTCCAGGATTTGATAATACCGACGTGAAGAAATCATTAATTGATCTTATTGATGAATATTTTCCAGAAATACTTGAATCGTGGAGAAAATCAATTCTGCCAGCAGTTATTCTCAAACATAATAATGATCCGTACCGTAGCGGCCATCATATTTCACCTGGTATTGTAAATATAACATCAACGATCGCAGTTAATCTTGATGTGATGTTATTGATGGCAGTTATCAGGTAGATCTTGAAAAATCTAACCAGGCTCAACAAGGATATATATTATACTCATTTACCCCTCAAGTACCACCAGGATATTTAATTGTTATCAGAACCAATCAATCCTGTTTATCTGAGATGTCATAATCCACTGTTTTCAAGGATGCATTTTAAACTTACTGACCAGATCAGACAATTGTTGGATTTGAGAAATGAATGATTAAATATAAATCTGTGTGTACGCTCATAGAGCGTCATTGTAGAACAACAAAAAAATGTTAATAAATTATCAGAATAAAAAAAAATATTATTAACTGATTCTGAGTAAATATTATTATCAGAATAAAAAATGAATATTATTATCAGAAATAAAAAATAAATATTATTATTCTTATCTGAATCTGAGTAAATATTATAATCCGATTCTGAATAAATATTATTATCAGGATAAAAAATAAATATTATTATCTGATTCTGAATAAATATTATTATCTGATTTTAGCCACATGGGTTAACTTAATGTGTAGTTTGACCTTAATGAATTTTTCCTATCATCTGGTATCAAGGCCGCTCCAAATCCCTTGTATATCAACTTGATTTTTTCGATGATATTTTCAGTGGTTAATTTTTTATGCATATCCAAAAACATGGGATAGAAGGATTATCTGGTCATTCTGAGGTATCTATTATCGATGTGGAAAGTGCATAAAACAATAATATTATATATAAAAATATGCACTTTCTGCAGTCACTGAAAATCAGGGATAGAACAGTCTATTACTAATTCTGAAGGTTTGTAAAATTATCCTGTATCATGATCAAACATATACATCCTCATTGGGGTGGCCTTATAACTTTTTATGTATATCCAAAAACATGGAATAGAAGGATTATTTAGTCATTCTGAGGTCTCTATCATCGATGGTGGATCACGTTATAACATTAATATTATTATAAAAATAATGCAATCAACCAAATCTCAAAAATCAGTGATAGGACAGTCCATTACTTATTCTGAATAAATATTATTATCTGATTCTGAATAAATATTCTAAAGGTAAATATTATTATCTGATTCTAAATAAAAAATAAATCTGATTCTGAATAAATATTCTGATTCTGAGTAAATATTATTACCTGATTCTAAATAAAAAATAAATCTGATTCTAAATATTATTATCTGATTCTAAATAAATATTATCAAAATAAAAAATAAATATTATTATCTGATTCTGAATAAATATTTTTATCAGAATAAATATTATTATCAGAATAAAGAATAAATCTGATTCTGAGTAAATATAAATAAATATTATCATTATTATCAGAAATAAATTATTCCTCTTGCTTGTATGGTACCAAAGTCACTGTGACAGATTTAGTTTCGTCATCATTACAGTCACTGGTAATGGTGCTTTCACGATCACAATCATCACTGACATTACAAGCAGACATAATTTCTTTCAGTTGTCTTATACGAACGTTTACAAGTCTCTTTGATTTATACTCGTTAGATAATTCTGACCTAATCTTTTCAACTGCATGTGCAAAACGGGCAAATAGTTTAACCTGCACAGCTTTAACTGATCCCAGCAACTGAAACATTGCCTGCTGAATCATCTTTATAAATCTGTAATTGGCTGGTAGTGTATTTTATATCTGTTCTCGATTTTTGTTGTTGTAATTTTTCAAAATCACACATGATTTTTCCAGGATCGAGTTCACCAGAAATTTTTATACCATTACCCTGTAATTGCTTAATCGCAGCAATAATATCATTGATGTTTTCAGGATTCATTATATGATAAGTATTTGTTTAAATTAAGTATTTATTTAAAATAAAAAAAAATATTTATGTTTCTGTACGAGACATAATCAGTCAAAATATTTAAATATAATTCACTGATCATATTTAATTGAATACACCGATTTGGTTATATTATTTGTGACAAAATATACTGAAGCGGGGTTAATACCAAAATATTTGGCAGCTGTATTTATTGATGGAAATATAATTTCTTCACCTGCCTCTACATTTACAGATTTAACCACCCGCTTTCCAAATTTCTTACACCTCCCAGTATTTCCACATGCAGAATTCTGACTGTGTGTGATATCTTGCAAATTAAATAAATAATTATTTTTTGGATTCCGATCAATATGATTGATCACAAATCCATCTTCAATTATTCCATGAAAACATTCGAACACAAACCTATGTGAGTAATAATGTTTATTCCCAGCACAGAATCTGAGATAACCGGTATTATTAACAGTACCGACTGGGTTTTTAATCTACAGTTCCTGATGATACCATCTCGAGATGCTTTATAATTCCTGATGATGGGATGTTTCACAAATTCATTTTTATTCATTACTGTATATTATTTAATCACTCAAATATAAAATCTCCATCGACAATGGTGAATCTATCTTTTTCAGATATTATTATTGATAAATGCGGTGATTCTCCATCGAATAACAAAGATTCAGATTGGTCAAATAATACTTGATGGATAATGGTATTTTTCAGTTTTTTTGGGTGAGAGAAAATCTTATAAATTTAGATCAGTCATACTGTTTTTGTTTTAGTAAAAATTCCTCAATGGTCGGAGGATTTTCTCACTTTACTAATATTTTTGAATTTCTTGTTTTATAATATGCAATTAAGGCACGATATCTATCTCCTCCACAGTCAGTACATATTGAATATTTACCATGAACACCCTTTCCACTGCATGGTTGTGGTCTTTGTGATTGTTTTTTAGCTACTTGATAAGTATGAAGCCTACAAAATTCCTTATAGCAATTTTTGTTACAAAAATTAGTTGATCCTTGCAATAACCATCTACATTTATTTAAACCAATTTGAAATGGCATATATATTTATTACCATATATTTAATAAAATTTATTTATAATTGAATATAAATTTATAATATAAAAGTTGTCCTTGTATGGGGTGTTAACAAAGAACACTCGTCATGAAACTGTTACAGAGTTGATGAATGACTATGAAGATCTTACCAGGAAAACAGTAAAATATCCAAAGTCAAATAATGATTTGGTTTGTCTTTCTGAAAAAATTAAATACCTTAAAAACTTTAAAGAATATAGGAAAAAATTTAAGGATGTTCTTGATAAAATAAAATTATTGGCATTGAAAAAATTTAACAAATTTGATCTTGACATAATAACCCCTGATTTAGTTGATGCTGATTTGATGAATAAGATCAATGAAGCCAAAACAGAGTTTATACGCGATGGCGCAGAATTTGTTTGGTCGACGTTCAGAATTATATATAACACCGGCGCTGTTGTCGATGCTACAATGAATGATGTTCATGCTAGATCAATTATTGATGATCTCGACGGTGTACAAAAATATATTTTCAGAATAAAGTTTATTATGTCGACGGATGATGGTATTTGAATTATTCGTGATAAACGTGATCCTGTACAAGTATCTCGTCATAATGAAAATATTATAACGATAAATAAAAACTCAAAACTAGGAATACTAACTGGAATTGATAAACCGTACTATGAACGAGCATATCCTGCAACTGTGGCCGTATATGCGGTTTATAAACTCAATGATCCAGATGCTGGAAAACTCCTAAAAATGAAAATTTCTAAACTGAACTGTGTAGCTGAGCGAGTTACAGAACACTTTACAAATGCGATGCGTGGGAAAGGTTTAATGGATATAAGACGTAAAATAATAAATACATGGGCAGAAACAGTTAAAGATACTGAAGCGTCCATTGACAATGTTGCTGGACTAGAAAAAAAATTAAAATTTCCAATAACAGTAAAAACGTTAACCAGAGGAGTTTTACACAAATCAAATAATGAATGAAGGGGAGCTCCGATAACAATTATTAATCATAATGCACATGCATATGCAACTGCGGTTACAATATTTCCACGAAACAGAACAGTTAAATTTTATAGTGATTATATATTTGATTCTATTAGAAATATCAGTGAGAGTGACCCTGTATCTGTTTGGCTGTTTTAAAGTTCCGATCATGAAAATTATGATCAGTTTGTACGGCCTAGCGGAGAAATCTATTGTACAGAATCACTCCTTGAAGAAATGAAAAATCTTGCTCGGAAATACTTGAATGATAATGATGTTATCGAACAATTACTGAATAACTGTTTTACCATTCCATCGGTTGCTGCACACGTTGCACAGGAGAAAAATTCATGGAGACCTACAAGATCGGAATTTCTTGCTGATGTTCAACATAGCTGCGTCGAATACGGACACGGCGGATTATGGAATACTACATATGATTATAGCGACGATATCTCAGTTGATCTGGTGGCGTGTTATCCTGGATGTTTTCTTGGATACGGAGAGTGTTCTGAATACTTTAAAAGATTTGGTCATCCAACACATGAGATGACCAAAGTTGCGATAAAAGGACCTTTACCAGATTTTGATTTAACTGGATTTGCCTGTATAAAATCATTCTAGTTTTACAGGAATCTCCATTTATGTGTGGTTTGGAAGACATTTTCAGAAAAATACTGGGCTCCAATAGTACTATGACCATACATGATTGATGTCAAAATATTAATATCGTTGTTTGTAAGTGAGGCGATAATATCGTAATGACCGCAGAAGCAAGTTTGGTTACCAGAACCAGATAACTTTGATGCAGAAAGAGATATCAGGAAAAAATTTCCTAATCTTGATGAGGATGAAATTATTAAACTTGTCAACAATGTATCCAAATACAACAAAGAAAATAATGAGAAAGTTTCAAAAGATCTCGGCAGAAAAAAAATTGGTAAGTTTACTCAGGGTGGTATGTGTGATCATAAACGAGCGTGTACAAGATTAATCATGGACGATGCAGAACTCGATTTCATAATCACTGACACAGCGGAGAAAGGTACATTTACAAACCAAAATGATGTTTATTTATCGGACAAAACTAAATTAGGTACAATTGTGAGTTATATTGATGGTGAGTCACTGCAATTTACTCATTTCAGATCTTCGATGCTCGCGTACGTTTCGATAAACTTATTATCGATGATAAACAGATTTCCATTAATCGCGGTCAGAATTGCCACAGATTCATTTTATATAAACAAAATATATTTAAATTTACTAGATAAATTACTTAGAGCTGGTGAATGGGGATCATGAAGAATAAAACGTGAAAATATATTTAATTATTCTGATTTACAGACGTTAAAATCGCAAAGAAATATTAAAAAAATAGCAATCAGATACCAGCATAATTAGCACCATCTGTATATGATCCTGTAGCCAGATATAAAACCGTTTATCTTAATGGTTGTGGTGGTTCTGGTAAAACAATGCGTGTAATTGAATTATTTCAAAATTCTGATATGATTGTCTTGACACCCACACATAGATTAGCCAGGGAGATGAGCAAACGTGAAGTTAATTCGTGTACATATCATAGTTTCTTTTGATGGTGCAGAGATATGTGGAATCCATCGCGGATGGGAGAAAAGCATATACTGAAAATTATTATTTGGGACAAAATATGTACGGTATCATTGGAAGTATTAAAAATGTTTCTTGATTGGTTGTTAACAAAAAATACAGCTGTGATAATGTGTGGTGATCATGGTCAACTGCCACCTTTTGTTGGGCAGTCTCCACACAAATGGTTAAAAAAGTTTGTAGATTATTACGAAGAAACAACTGATGATCATAGAGATATTGATGTAGTGCTAAAAGAATTAAAAAAAATAATCAGATTACAGCCAGATAAAATACAGTGTGAGATAATGCGTGAAATAATTCCAGAAACTGTAATGAATGAATTTTGGAATTTATGGAGACCTGCCGATTTGATAGTTGCAAGTAGAAAGATTGTCAGAGATACACTGCAAGAGAAATTATTTCTGTTACATAAAGAAAAATTTTCAAATCTACCTGTACCATTATGTTATCGCCCAGCAGAAACTCGACAACAGAATATTGAAGTTGAAGTTCCGGGTGGTGGTGAACAAAATCTTGTATTAAATGATGTTGTTTTAGTTCCTGTCAGTGTTGTTAAGAACGCGCTAACTATGGATAAATCACCGTGGATGTTAGGATACGCTATAACAATTCATTTATCACAGAGATTAACTATCTCCGACACAAATATTTGGATTGTCGATGATAGAATTGAGTGTTCAAATTTAGTTTATCTTGCAGTGTCTCGAGTCAGACAAATATTTCAGCTGCACAGAGTTGTAATAGACAGCAATAATAATATAATCATTGACAATGTTAGTGAAGAAATTATCAGAACAAAAAAAATAATCGCAATTTTGATATTGACGTTGAATTTATTATGACACTGAAACAACAACAGAATAATCATTGTGTGAGCTGTAACACAATAATGTCATGGCAGTATTCAAATAATAATCCAAAACAATTTACCGTGGATAGAATTAATAGTAGTCTTGGTCACATACGCGGCAATGTAATATTGACCTGTCTTGAGTGTAATCACCATCGAGGCGCTAATTTAAAGTGAGCGTGGTGATAACTGTGTGTCTTCAGGAATTACTTGTAATTGTTCACATACAAATCCATATTGAGGAGCAGTTGAATCTTGTCTATAGATTGCAGGTCTACCCGTAGATGTAACCATGCTGGAAATTTTATGTGTTGTCACACTCCAAATAGGATCAGTTGCTCTTTTTTTTACCTCCTTCAAGTTCACCAGTTTCATATAAATATCTGACAGTCACATTACCTAGTACTGGTTAAGAGAAAGAGTTATGTCATTGTATTGGCATATGTTTCTTTGTGATCGCATTGGTAGGCTTCATAGAAGTTGCATGAGTAATCTCATTATTTAACACAGCTGTCACACTTGCAACCCATTCACGAGATCTCATACCTGCCTGAACTTTGTTCAGGGATATTTCCTTTGCATACTGATATCCAAATAACCGCTCAGCAAATGTTCGATTAAATCATTCAATGATTGCCTGATCACGATGAATTGCAGTATGTCCTCGTCTGATTTTAACGTTGTGTTTTTTCATCAACAATGATACTTCACCAAGAAATTCTTTACCAGGATCAACCTGTAGCAGTTGTGGCCATCGTAGACCACCTTGTGGTTCGGATCCCCACTGATAAATTCGTTCAAGCACAGATGCAACTTCAGTTGCTGTTTTTGTTGATAATGGTTCTGCTTCTTTATACCTACTTGCAACGTCAACGACAGTTAACGCGTATTTGTATGTGCATGATTGACGTCTACCAGTTTTAATGGTATCGTGAGGTAAAAACAAAATATCTGCTTGATGAACTTTATTGGGAGTGCTGACATCAAAATGTGTGTACTGAATTTTTTTAGGTGGTGGTGGATAAATCTGCCATATTGCCTGTCATGCTAATCAATTTGCAACAGCAGAACGTGAAACATTTGCCGCATCAGCAAGTTTACCAATCGCTGCTCTACCTCTTCAATATCCTCTTGGGCTATAATAAACCAATTCCATTATAGTAATAATGATCAGTTGATTAATTACCAGCCCCTAGCACTAGTTTACCTTTCATTGCAGGTTTTACTAGGAAGTTAGCAAGTTTTTCTCTGAGAGTGTTGTTGTTGTAGATCTTTACTTTTATATGCAACATCATGAACGTGACACGCTTGATCAATTGCATTTATTGGATACTCTCCAGGTCTTGGTTGATCTCGTTCGTCAAGTTGGATATCAAGTCGGGTTCCAGTACCACAATAATTATATCCAGGAAGATGTTTTTCTCCTGGGTATTTGGCCCATGGAGTCCCTGGTAATTTTCCTAGTGAAGCAGCGATATCACCACCATTGATATTCATCAAGGATGAAATAAATCTGTATTTGCTTGTACCACAATTCACACACTTGCCTGTAAGTGCACACTTGCTATTTTTTGTTATTATTGTTGTTAATCCAGTGGTGGGGGTGGATGTTCTGCATCAAACACAATATAAATCCACATTATTTATTATATTTGTACAACATGGATGTCACTGATTTCTCAGTGACACGAAAACAAGAACCAAACACCATGCAGCGCTACCAAATTCTATAAGGATGATAAAATAGGTCCTCTGGAAGTGGTAAAACACAATTATTACTTAATCTGATAATGAGATGGCTCAAGTGGGATAAGTTGTATTTGGTGGCACCATCTGTAGATGATCAACGATGTTATGAAGTACTTAAAGATTTTAATGAAAACGCAAAATTGTTAAATGAAAACGGCAATGATATTATTGATTTTATTACCGATATTGATGAAGTCCCATCTGTGGATGATCTCGATGGATTTATTAATAATCTTGTAATATACAATGATGTGATGCTGGATAAACAATCAAATCCAGCTTGGATATTTTCCAGAGGCAGACATAAAAATACAGATATTATATATGTTACTCAGCGATATACACAAATACCTAAAGTGATCAGAGACAATTGTAATGTTTTAGTTGTGTTTAATGGAGTTGATGCACATACATTGAGAAATATTCATCAGACTTGGTGTTCAGGGGATATGGACATGATTAAGTTTAAAAACTTCTTTTCAAAAGCACAAGCTACCCCACACGGATTTATCACAATAAATTTACACGATCCTTGGTCGAGGTATCGTCTAGGCCTTGATAAAATTTAGTCAACATGAACATCTAGACCTAATGTGACTGGGTATAAAACTCCATATGTTTCATAAATGATGTCCGTGAATTCTTCATTTTCAACTAACCTTGGTTTAAAGTCATTATTTGGTTTAAAGTCGTCATCTGGTTTAGAGTAATTATCTGGGTTAGAGTAATTATCGTCTGATTCAATTTTTTTCATTATATTATTGTAGTAATTTTTTAAGTTTTGGTCACACAGTATATCTCTTTTTGTATATTTTTCTTTTATTGGAATACTAGGCATTTCAGGTTCATGGGCGTTATCGTCTAAATATCTAACGTTTATTTGTGGTTTTCTATTTTCTACTATTCTCATAAGTCGTTGAAATCCAATGCCATATTTGGCCTGTGCTTGCAACGTTGACATTTTTTCATAATCATTTCTTATATTATTTTCTTGTTCCGCCATTAGCTTAAAACCCTTTGGCATCTTAGGTTATATAATTTTCATAAAACATTAAAAAATATAAATAAATAATTATTAGTTTAAAGAATTTATTCCCATCAACTAATTTATTTATTTTAATTATAGCAGCAGAGAGGCTGGACAGACCAAAATCCCTTATTAAAATTTAACGTCCGACAAAATAAACGAACACGCCTACAAGCTAAAAGATGTAAATTTAATGATCGGTAACAAAATAAACTAACCCAATTTGAGAAACTCTCGGTCAGTTAGAAGTTTTGGTTTGGCGTTACTGACCTTTGTATTTTCAGTTATTGTAGGGACCGTTAGTTTTGTGAATGGACGTCTAATTTCCATAAGGCATTTTGGTCTGTCCAGCCTCTCTGCTGCTCTAGGAAATAATCTACATATACTTTAGTCTGGTTTACAACAGAAACTATAAAACACTATAAGCATAGCTAAAAATATACACACATTGGTAACCGGCCTATTTTTTAAAAATGTTTTTTTGTTTAGAACGGTATGAGTGGTCGTTCTTACAGGAATTAAATAAAGGTTGGTGGAGTTTATCCTCGTTTTTGTTATGCAATTGTTCATAGTAGTGTCGAAATGCATATTTTGCCAAGACATCACAGTTGCTGGTCGCGTTCAGCAGGTGGTCGCTCATAACAGAGTATCGATCTGTGCATTATGACTGTGGTTGGAAATGACAGGTGCTCGCTCATAGCAGAGGTCGCTGATAAGTTTTTACTGTATATGTGGCAATAAAATCCATCAAACCCTTATGTAACTGTGATATTATGGCACTTCTTGTGAGGTGGTAGAGCTACTCAAAATAAACTTTCTAAAATTTCTGAACAAAATAAAATTTTGTCAAAATAGGAATAAATGTTGCATGTGTTTGCAGACTTAAAGACAATGATTTAGTTTTGTCATCACAAATTAAGTCTTACCTGCATCAGAATATGACAGTATGTGGCCAAGGCTGTATGCACTACTAAATCTGTAAGGTGATTAGAATGCACAGAGATGGCAAAAATAGTTTTTACCTAATTCTGCCAACAAAACCTTTCATAAAAATTCTAAGTACTCAAAAATAAAGCATCTCTACCAAGTCCCATCCTAAAATTTCTAAATATTCTCTGACGAAGTTCCATCCTAAAATGTGTAAGCATTCTCCTACCTACAAAGTCCCATCCTAATATATCTAAGCATTCTCCTACCTACAAAGTCCCATCCTAAATGGTCTAAATATTCTCCTACTTACCAAGTCCCATCCTAAAATGTCTAAGCATTCTCCTACCTACCAAGTTCCATCCTAATATGTCTAAGCATTCTCCTACCTACCAAGTCCCATCCTAAAATGTCTAAGCATTCTCCTACCTACCAAGTCCCATCCTAATATGTCTAAGCATTCTCCTACCTTCCAAGTTCCATCCTAATATGTCTAAGCATTCTCCTACCTTCCAAGTCCCATCCTAAAATGTCTAAGCATTCTCCTACCTACCAAGTTCCATCCTAAAATGTGTAAGCATTCTCCTACCTACAAAGTCCCATCCTAATATGTCTAAGCATTCTCCTACCTACAAAGTCCCATCCTAAATGGTCTAAATATTCTCCTACTTACCAAGTCCCATCCTAAAATGTCTAAGCATTCTCCTACCTACCAAGTCCCATCCTAATATGTCTAAGCATTCTCCTACCTACCAAGTTCCATCCTAATATGTCTAAGCATTCTCCTACCTACAAAGTCCCATCCTAAAATGTCTAAGCATTCTCCTACCTACCAAGTTCCATCTTAAAATGTGTAAGCGTTCTCCTACCTACCAAGTCCCATCCTAATATGTCTAAGCATTCTCCTACCTACCAAGTCCCATCCTAAATGTCTAAGCATTCTCCTACCTACCAAGTCCCATCCTAATATGTCTAAGCATTCTCCTACCTACCAAGTCCCATCCTAAAATGTCTAAGCATTCTCCTACCTACCAAGTTCCATCCTAAAATGTGTAAGCGTTCTCCTACCTACAAAGTCCCATCCTAATATGTCTAAGCATTCTCCTACCTACAAAGTCCCATCCTAAATGGTCTAAATATTCTCCTACTTACCAAGTCCCATCCTAAAATGTCTAAGCATTCTCCTACCTACCAAGTCCCATCCTAATATGTCTAAGCATTCTCCTACCTACCAAGTTCCATCCTAATATGTCTAAGCATTCTCCTACCTACCAAGTCCCATCCTAAAATGTCTAAGCATTCTCCTACCTACCAAGTTCCATCCTAAAATGTGTAAGCGTTCTCCTACCTACCAAGTCCCATCCTAATATGTCTAAGCATTCTCCTACCTACCAAGTCCCATCCTAAATGTCTAAGCATTCTCCTACCTACAAAGTCCCATCCTAATATGTCTAAGCATTCTCCTACCTACCAAGTCCCATCCTAATATGTCTAAGCATTCTCCTATCTACAAAGTCCCATCCTAAGTGTCTAAGCATTCTCCTACCTACCAAGTCCCATCCTAAATGGTCTAAATATTCTCCTACTTACCAAGTCCCATCCTAATATATCTAAACATTCTCCTACCAAGTCAAGTCCCATCCTAAAATGCCCATGCCCCATTCTAAAATGTCTAAGCATTCTCCTACCTACCAAGTCCCATCCTAAAATGTCTAAATATTCCCCTATCTACCAAGACTCATCCAAAATTGTCTAAATATTCTCCTACCAAGTCCCATCCTAAAATGTCTAAGCATTCTCCTACCTACCAAGTCCCATCCTAATATGTGAAAGAATTCTCCTACCTCCAAATGTTGCTCTAGCTCATGCTTCTCAGCAGTAAGTTGGAGTATTGCTGTCTTTGCCTTGACTAACTCACTCTCAAGCCGATGAAGTTCTTTCTGGGCTTGAGAAGTTTGTTCCGTAGTTAACTGAACTGTTGAATGGAGTTGCTGAAATAATAATCAATATTAATTTAGTCTTAAAATAATTCACACTAATAGACTAAGAATTTCCTATTGATATGACATCAGAACAACAATCTGACAGCTCAGTGATCATTCATCACTGGCAGGTACCTCAGTGGTCTCCATTTTCTCATAAGGACCCCATTATTTTGCAAAGTAACAAACAGGTACTTGTATGGCTTCAGTTTCACTAATAGCCTTTTGGACAGGAGATCACAAGATCTTGTTCCTGTTTGACAATAAGTGATTTCCATTTGTCATCCTGATTAGAATAGAATGAGTAGTAAAAGAAGATCACTGTGATCAATACTTCTTGACTGATCAACACCTGGAGCAAATATGACCTCAACAAAAGAATGTCCAATAAATGTGTCAGATTCACAAATAATTTCCTATCAACAGCATTCTCATAAGCTCTTTTGGCCATAGATCTAGTAATTGCACAAGTAAGGTATAAATTGGGGATTTCATTTTCAGCAGGATCAATATTCTGATCCAAACAGAGCTTGTCAGTTACAATTGGATTAACCACAACCTTATCTCCAGCTAGGTCATTACCAAGCAATAAATGAAGACCTCGATGGGCAAAGAAGTCATCGCTCCAACAGTCGTGGGTCCTGAAGTTAAGTCTGATGACAAATTTACACAGTTGAGGGGAACATTAACAAAGCTGCACTCTACTACCTGAATAAGGACACTTTCACAAGAAGAGGACTTCTCAGATAAAGGCAAAGTACTTAAGAATAAAAGACTCTGAGAAGATCCTGTGTCCCTAAATATTTTAATAGGGATAGGATTGGCAAAATCACCAATAAGTGATATAAATCCTTTCATCATGAATGGCTCATAATGGTAAAATGGGACTGGGGTATATCTGACTAAGCAAATAAATTGTTTTTAATACATGACCATGTCCTTGACTGCTTAGAAATAAGAGCATCTGGAATAGCTCCATCGTTCTTCTGATGCTTATTTTCTAATTTGTAGCAATCAAATATAATGTGCCCTATTTTCTTGCAATAAGTACACATAGGAAGATATGAGGTCTTCTGATCAGTCTTATTAGATGTTTGATTCCTAAATGTTTGGAAGTACTTGTATAAGACTAACATGGCTCATTACCAAAAACCTGCTGAGAAGACTTATTGACAAATGAAACTTTGTGAGTTCATCAATAATCATCAACTGAATTGAGTAGCATCTTCCACAGTCTGCTCATCAGGGAGAGTCTTGACTTCACTATGGATGCAGTTCTTGAAAACTTCAACTAATATGAGTTGTCTGAGATTTTCATAATCTTTATTAACCATATTAGAAGAGCACCATCTATCAAATTGTCCTGCTTTTTCCCATGCTAATTCGACAACGGTCTGGTCAGTTTATTTATCTTGATTTTGCTGCTTATTTTTCAATTTGTAGCAATCAGAAATAATGAGCCCTTTCTTCTTGCAATAGGTACATGTAGGAAGAGATAAGGACTTCTGATCAGTCTTATCAGAAGCTTGACTTCTAAAAGTTGTGCTTGATTGAGATTTGGAAGTTCTCATATAAGACTGAAATAGTTTTTACCAGATGACTGCTGAGTGGAATCCTAATGAGCTAAGGAACATGGTCTTAAACTAAGTAACAGAAAGAAGCAAAACCAGCAAGTTTTGTAAAACAACAAACAATTTAATTCTCAAAATTAAAAAATATGAAAATTTAAAAGGCACTTACATTATTATGAATTAAATCCAAAATAATCCTAAAAGTTCCATCACAAGTCTAAAAGAATAGTGTTCAGAATTAATTCCAGATCCTGAATGTGCTGATGTAACAACAGCACTGAATGTGCTGACATGCCAACAATCTTGAATGTATCATAACGAACAATACAAACAAATGATTTCTCACAGATTATATGTACACACAACATTAAATACATCTGCAGACTGATTTTAAAATGAGAACATTCAAAATAGGAAGTAAGAATGAATAAATTATTCACTTCTTCCAGCTTAAATACATATTTTCCTACTTGATCTATATTGCCATATCCCACCACATGACTTGTGTCACAACACAATCCACCTGACTTGATCATCCAATCAGAAATTAACCCAAACTAATAAACAGGTTCATTATATAGGCTGCATTTAGAATTCATTGCAATTTACAGATATGTACCAAATGTTGAAGACACAATATAGATATACGTAACACTGGTACACATTTTGTTTGCAGTATTAAGGTAATTTCAAGACATCATAAACACTGAGACACAACAGGTCCTACTGTTACACATTTTTTATCAGCATTCTGACATGGCCAAAATATGTCATTCAGACATTTGAAGACAATCTGATGACCACTGGAAAAGAAACAGTCATGTCATTCTGCACATTTTCTCAAAGTTCACACTTTAATGTTTAGGAGAAAATTGTGATCTATATAAATATAAATTCTTTTTGTAAGGAAGATGTAAGGAAGATGTATGAACATTTGCTTGAACACCAGTTTCCACAGAATTATTTGTCCTAAAGAAAAGTAAATAATTGGTGAACTTCATTTTGGTTGTAATTTTTATAACCACTATTTTATTATATACCCATCCTCATAAAGTCTATTTTTCTCTGAGGCTCGTAATCTGATACTTTGTAACACTTGTGCATCTGATACAGATTTAGATCCCTCATTGTCAATGATGATGTCATCTAACAATGGTCATGTGATGGGACTACAAGCAATGGATGGAATCAAATCATATCATCTAACAACGGTCATGTGATGGGACTACAAGCAATGGATGGAATCAAATCATATCATCTAACAACGGTCATGTGATGGGACTACAAGCAATGGATGGAATCAAATCATATCATCTAACAATGGTCATGCGATGGGACTACAAGCAATGGATGGAATCAAATCATATCATCTAACAACGGTCATGTGATGGGACTACATGTAATGGATGGAATCAGGTGTCAAGGATCGTATCACCTAGAACTGGTCACATGAATGGGTACATACAGTTAATTGTCATTAGTATGTGCAACAACAACATAAAAACCTGTCATTTCATTACTAAATGACTGTTTAGGGTATACTACAAGAACGTTGTCAGTACATTAGGTTGATCTGACTGCTTGTGTTATGTCTTGCTTCATAGCAGAAAGACAGAAGATCATGTTCAATACTTTGGTTTTCCCAAGATCTAATCTACTTCCGCTATCAAACTTAAAGTAGAACATTTGTACACTGTATCAAATATCTGATTCCCAGGACTGACTGATTACACTACCCAGAACTTGACTTAATCATAAGTTACTGAAGGTATCAATAAAACGTCAACTTTTGACCATTCTGTTTAATTATCTCACAAGGCTTGTGATATTAAATTACATATATAAGTATTCATAAATCTCTTACTGCCATTTCCTGCTTTAGAGTTGTCCTTTCTCCCTCCAGCTCCCGGATTCTGAGTCGGTCTCCCATGGAGCTCTGGGGTGGAGGATGAAATTTGGTGTCATAGGACCTCTCCTGACGCAGTTCCTTCAGGTCTCTCTCCAACTCCTCCACCCTGTTCTTAGAAAGACTCAGGTCTAATTCCAGGGATGAAACCTATAAAAGACAACAGCAAATCATTACTGCCACAGTGTCAAACTAGATCTAGAAATAACTTGCAATAATTCTGCTTGCAGTTTGCTTTATTCTAGTTTTGTCTACTACTTACAATTTTGTACCATATACAAGTAATTTATGCATTCTTATTATCCAATTGTTTCATTTTTCATAAAAGATAATATTCTCATTCAAGACAATTATTGAACCTTTCCTAGAAAAGGACAAAAATAGAGATGTTATGCTTACACAAAAAGGTATTTAATAAAGGCAGTAATAAAATAAATATTAATAAATATTAACCTACCAAGAAATTCAAACTTCAAGCAAATATAAATGTTTTCATGAAATGCAAATACATCACCAAAGTGCTTCAAAACTGGCCTAAACACTGATTGAAACAGAAATACCCCATCACAGTACTTTTTCAGTATACCAGTTTGTCAGTAGTTACTGTCAGTAATGGATGTACAGGAATTCCCAAAGAATCTTGTTATAACTTTAATGATATTAAAAGAGTGTTTTCATTATTTATGATAAAATAGTTTTAAAAATTATCCTATTTTATACAAATGTTGTATCTGTCACAAATTAATGGTGAATATTACAAACATCATATTTATGATCCTTTAATCACATGTTTGACATGTGACATGTATGCCAATGTGGTGCCCAAATGGAATATTGTCAAACATATTCAAGCCAAATCCAACTTTTGGAAACATTTTGGACAAAAAAAAACATATATGCTTTAGTTATTTACTAATGTATATGAATGTGTTAGGTATATGTATTCCTTTGTGAGATTGTAAATCATCTTACAATTTTAAATTAGTGCATTTGTCTTCTGTCAGAAACTGCATAATTTCTGAAGTCCACTCTTTGTTGAGCATGTTTAATGTTTACTTGCCCTCCCTGATAAATATCTTTTCGGGGCAATGATATCCCACTCAAAGTTTCCATGCCTATTATATCAATGGTGTAGTTAGAAAACTGTAGGCTTCAGTATCAACACTTCCTATTTTTATCAATAGGTTGTGTAATATCAGCACAATGTCTTTTACAGTATCAGCAATAGTATAAATTTAATCCCATTTTATTTACAGCATTTAGTTTACAAAATATACAATAATTAACATACACATAGCAAATTCATCTAGCATAAGGTACTGGCTATTTAATTAAGGGTGAGGGGTAGGTAGGGCTGTATTTTTATTTTTAGTAGATATATTTTCTTTTCATCTCAAGGTAATTCATTTTTTTTCAAATATTATCATGGATATAATATGATGTTATTTTGCTATAAACCTGAACAAGATATTTTCCCCCCATTGACAAAAGAAATTAAACAAAAATGTGTCTGGCCCCTGCACCAGAACATTGAATTGTTGGTCCTTAATATAACTGCAGTATTTTAACTTTCTTACATGAAGCAGGGCAGCTAGGTAACATGATTTCTGCTTGATCACGATTCAATTGCCTTTGTGATACAAGAACTTGGGTATGTTTCATAAAAAGCATTTCAGTGATCTAGATCTATGCTGATGTTGAAACTGCATTTTGCCTCAATAAAATTTAATCTGATTGCAAAATTAGAATCTGATACAAGTTATTATTCTGGCATAATCTGAGGTTATAACACCACTCATTTCTGCTGGCATTATCTGAGGTTATAGCATAACTGATTCTACTGACATAATCTGAGGTTATAACATAAATGACTCTACTGGCATAATCTGAGGTTATAACATAAATGACTCTACTGGCATAATCTGAGGTTATAACATAGATGACTCTACTGGCATAATCTGAGGTTATAATATAAATTATTCTACTGATATAATCTGATGTTATAACATGGCTGATTCTACCAAAATCAGCATCAGTATATCTTTCATTTTAGTTCTTGTCTTAGTTCAGTTTTATGCTCAGATCTTCAGGCAACAATGGC
Organism: Megalonaias nervosa; assembly: GCA_016617855.1. NCBI lineage: Eukaryota > Metazoa > Mollusca > Bivalvia > Unionida > Unionidae > Megalonaias > Megalonaias nervosa. The sequence continues at coordinate 393,154 of JAECUM010092831.1, forward strand.
ATTTGAACTGGTCAACTGCTTTTATTCCAACTAATTTTTGACCCCAATTCATTATAATGAAAACTGATTTACACAACATTTGATAACATTATGGTGTGCCAGTACCTACCTTTGCCTTTTTCTCATCCAGCTTCTCACTCATTGAGTCAAGAGTGTCCTTCAGGAGTTGAAACTGTGCCAACTGTTCCTGCTCTGACCCAATGAGTGTTTCAAACATCTGCGCCCTCTGGGTCACTGTCTGCTGAAGGCTGTCCACCTGTAAAACAAAATGGAGAAACAGAAGTTACTATGGATATCTGGGATCAGGAATACCAAGTTCACCATGTGTTTGAATCAGAATTATCTCATTGCAAAATTTGGTTGATTCTTATTTCAAAACCACAAAATCCAATTTTTGTTTATCCCAATAAATCAATAATATTTGGAAATATTTTTCTAATTATTTTTAATGTTTTCATATATTTATCATCCAGGTAATTTTGTTCACATTATTTACGAATCATGCACCATTATAGTTTATTAAAAAAACAGGAAAAGAATGCTTGAAATATTCTAACAATATGTCTCTCAAACTAAGCTAACTGAAATACTTCACATATGTTGATATTACTGTTACTTCATGTAAATTTTATACAAAGTGAAACATGCAAATAACTTACAATATGGTCAATGAAATCCTAAATAGTCCTAAAAGTTCTATCACAAGTCCAAAAAAGTAATCAGTATTTCAAATAGGTTCCAGTGGTGTTCTGACTGATGTCCAATCTATTGTGCTGATGTACCAATAGTCTGGAATAATCTGATGTGCTAACAGTCTCAATGTATCACAATGACATAATCCAAAATGTCTTTAAATGAATTTACAATAATTACAAAATAGTCATTAAGTCCTGAAGTTAATAATCACCTTGTAATTCCAATGAATAACTGAAAAAAATAAATCTTCTCAAATAATAATTGAACACATCTAAATGACTCCACTAAGACTGATGTTTAAGATAGGATTAATTAATTAAACATCCCTTATATAAAAAAAACCTAAGACACAATTTCAAAACCAGGACGATGGTAAAATATTCATTTCTAGATCATTCTAACTTGTTAAAAAGGTCAGTTCCTTTAATAGCAAGCCAATCAGAAATCAGGTGAAATGGTGTTCCTTGAGGGAAACCAAGGACCTGAATACAAATCCCATCAAATTCGTCAACAAGAATTCTTCAACACCTTCAAGGTCAAAAGGCCATAAAAACATGTTTACCAAACAAAATGAATTCATTCCAAAGACAAACCCACAATGGAAAAAAATTAGCTATTTAATATGTTGTCTACTAAATGACCCTTACAATCTATAATCATAAAAATGAACACCTAATACAGACATAAATAACAACAGTATATAAGTCTACTTATTTTCTCATATCTCTGTACAGTGCTAGATAGGGATGCTAATTTATATTTCCAGATTTCACACCTAAAATTTTTGTATCTCAGATCCATGATAGAACCACAATATAACTTGCATATCTAAAACTTCTTTATTAAACATCGGAGATGGAAGTATATTTGACAAGCTGCATTTCTTCATCAAAAGGATGGGATTACCATGTTCACCACTGTACCATTGTTGTTGACTTGGAAAATGTGCAATGTAAAATTCATAAGAGTTATCTTATGCACTCAAAGCAACATTATGTTCCGCTAAAAAGACATTGAGACCTTAATGACTCTGAGTTTCAGAAACTGCAGTTCTAAACCTCTCTTAAGTCAACAGCATTTAGCCAGATTTGTTAACTTCATGTAATCGTTTAAATTTCATGAGGTGGTAGCCATTATCTCTCCTGCTGTACACAATACTCAAATTGACACATGATGACCAATAAACTTAACTGTTGCTTTTCCAAGAATTTTAATATTCCTATAAATAATCCTGCGCTAATTGTTTGAACTTTTTTTAGAGGCTTGTTTATTCCCACCACGTTCAATATGATTTTGCTCATTGGATGACATTTCTAGATAACATACTCAGCAAAAGCTTGATCATGCAATCATTTTGTATAAAAAACATGGCAGATTAAAGCATCTGAGATATTCCTATAAACTTAGTTTTCTTTTACCAATCAAGTCCACTGAATCTTATATGAAAACCCATATTCAGACCAAACCAAGACAAGCCAACACAGAGATTTGACTGTCACAGTGATGATTGTTTTGGGGCATTTTTTCTGAAAGTCCATCATTTATTAATCAATTTAGTAAGACTTACAATATGGGTTGGCAGGTCTGTAATAATAAATACAAACCCATGTGTTTTATTATGGGCTGGAAAAAAAACCCATTTAATATGGAACAAAAATATATCTCAGCCTGACATTCTCAATATATTTTTACATCATATACAAGTCATTCTTTTTACCAGTTCACCAAACACTGTGTGTTTGCATATGTCAACCAAACACTGCATGGTTTGCATATTTCAACAAAATATTGCATGGTTTGCATATGTCAACCAAACACTGTGTGGTTTGCATATGTCAACCAAACACTGCATGGTTTTCATATTTCAACCAAACACTGCATGGTCTGCATATTTCTTGCTTTAAAATGATGAAGTTGTGCTCATTTTGTACACTAAAAATAAAATCTCTTGAAGATGAAACTTAGAACAAATTTGGTACAAAAGAAATGGTACTGAAAAAAAGATTAAAAATCTTGGATACTGAGTCTGAATCTGTACATGCTGATCCTGAGGATCAATTTTTTTCTGTGCAAGACTTGGTGAGATTTTAGCTCTGTTTCCAGGTCAGCTGTGTGTTCCTGTATTACTGCCAAGATTTGGTGAGATCTTACCTCAGCATCCAGCTCAGCCATGTGTTCATGTAACCCAAGTCTTGGTGAGATCTCAACTCCATCTCAAACTCCGCTGTATGTTCCTGTAGCCCAAGACTTGGTGAGAACTTACCTCAGTCTTCAGCTTAGCTGTGCATACCTATAAGCCAGGGCATGGTGAGATCCTACTTCAGTTTCCAGCTCAGCTGTGAGTTCCTGTAAGCCAAGACTTGGTAAGATCATACCTCAGTTTCCAGCTTAGCTATGAGTTCCTTTAAGCCAAGGCTTGGTAAGACCTTACCTCAGTTTCAAGCTAGCTGTGAGTTCCTATAAGTCAATACTTGGTAAGATCTTACCTCGGTTTCAAGCTAGCTGTGAGTTCCTATAAGTCAATACTTGGTAAGATCTTACCTCAGTTTCCAGCTCATCTGTGTGTTCCTGCTCCATATACAGATCTTGTCGCACTTTCTGAAGCTGACCATCTAGCTCATGCAACTGCCATTTCTGGTTTTCAATTTTATGTTCCTTCTCATTAAGCTCTTCTTGTAGGTCTTCAATTTGCTACAAAATGTTTTCAGTGAACTTAAAATTAGCATATATACTAACTTATAAGTCAAGTCCAACTCCAAACATAGACCCTGACATACTGTGTGGGCAGGTTAGGGTTTATGTTGTTTGTTCTATTGATTATTCCAAAGAAACTGCAGAGACCCAGATCTGCTAGTGCATTATGTGATGGCAGGTCTGGGAATGTGTAGTTTACAATTGGATAAGACTTACAATTTAGTATATAATGTATTGATATTCTCATCTAATAAATCTATAAATCTGACACAAAATTCCTCTCATAAAAACATCAAATGAATCCAACTATCCACGAGTCAAAATTGGCTAAATGAATTCAATAAAAAGTCAAAAGACATAAATTCAGTGTTTTTTATAAACCCTACTTGTGCAACAGAGACTTATTTTAGTACAACAGAATACACTTTATAAACTTAATTCCATAGTTTGTTCACACATCAGCACTTATCAAGCAAACAAGATGTTTCATGTAAGATTTTAATGGAATCTGTTTTGATAAACAAAGGATCTCATTGTGCTCATCTGAAAAGCAACGTATATATAACTCAGTAAATGATTTCAATTTTTTAGGCTTGCATAAAGATTTCAATTATTGAATGTGTTTAAAAAATTCATTTGAAATGAGAATAAATATGACAGTCAGCATTTTACACAATGAAACACATTTTCTACCTACATCTTTTGAAAAATGCATTAGCTTAATCTCAAAATTCAACTGGACACTTCCAATATTACTCACTTTTCTACACTAATTTAAGCCAGACATTCAACTGGACACTGCTGACATTAAACACTTTCCTACACTAATTTAAGCCAGACATTCAACTGGACACTGCGAACATCACACACTTTCCGACACTATTTTAAGCCTATAATTCAACTGGACACTGCTAACTTTACACACTTTCCTAGACTAGTTTAATCCAAAACTTCAACTGGACACTGCTAACATTACACTTTCCTAGACTAATTTAATCTAACAATTCAACTGGACACTGCTAACTTTACACACTTTCCTACATTATTTTAAGCCAAAAATTTGACTGGACACTGCTAACATTACACACTTTCCTACACTAATTTCAACTAGACACTGCCAACATTACACACTTTCCTACACTAGTTTACAACAAAAATTCAACTGGATGTTGCTAACCTTACACACTTTCCTACACTAGTTTACGCCAAAAATTCAAATGGACACTGCTAACGTTGCACCCTTTCCTACTATTTTACAACAAAAATTTAACTGGACATTGCTAACCTTACACACTTTCCTTCACTAGTTTATGTCAAAAATTCAACTGGACATTGCTAACCTTACACACTTTCCTACACTACTTTACGACAAAAATTCAACTGGACATATTACACTCACCTACTGTGATGAGCATTTTTCAAGTATGGCATAAGAGGTCATATTTAAAACGTTTTCACATACATTAATCAAATTTAATACATTATCACATACATTAATGATATTTAACACATTATCATATACATTAATCATATTTAAAACATTATCACATACACTGATCATATTTAACACATTATCACATACATTAATCATATTTAACACATTATCACATACATTAATCATATTTAACATATTATCACATATATTAATCATATGTAACACATTATCACATACATTGATCATATTTAACACATTATCACATATATTAATCATATGTAACACATTATCACATACATTGATCATATTTAACACATTATCACATACACTGATCATATTTAACACATTATCATATACACTGATCATATTTAACACATTATCACATATATTAATCATATTTAACACATTATCACATACATTAATCAAACTTAGGTAAAAGCAACATTATATCAATGATATTCAATGATAAGGTGTATAATGGAACAAAAGATGAATATTAAAGTAGATGATCTCGAAAGATCATTTATAATATTAACTCTAAAATTTCAAAGTCTTTTTTCAAACTTATATATTTGTTAATAAACTGATAATAATATTAAGCAAGTTAGTTGATAAATCAAATTAAGAAATCTTGTAAAAATTAAGTAATTCTATTCCCTCTTCTAAAAATGCTGCAGAATATATAATATTTGTCTGCTATGCTCACTGCAATGTTGGCCTTTTGCTGCTGTTTGATTTTCTGCAAGGAGATCTCTTTTTTCCTCGCTGCTGCAAGCATATCTTCCAGCTTTTCCTTCTCAGACAGCAAGGTGTTGTTTCGGTCATTCAACATACCAATCTCAGCACTGAGATCATTCATCTGCACAGACAGACAGACAGTTATGTAACATATGGCACTTCAACACAAAATGCAAAATCCAATGCCAAGAGATAAAATTTGTGTTGGCTCAGTGCTTACCAAACCTTGATTCCCATGGGTAAACTCTCTCATTTCTCAACATACACAAAGAGAAGGCTCTTTTCTCGTGCACCATCTCCCTCTCTCTCTCTCTTTCTCTCTCTCTCTCAACACATGGTTTTCATACAATTAAAAGGTCTATCATAATGTGTATAATGTGCTGTCATGACATGTAAGTGACATCATTGATATCTTGAGCACAAGATGAAAATTGGTCTTTAATAATGATATCACAGGATATTTATGACATATTTATAGCATTTGATTGGTGAAGTGCTACTCTTATGAAATAAAACATTTTCATTGATGTATTGTTACAATGACTTATATTTATCACATATTATTTTTTATACTAGGACATACATTTTTGGATTTTCTGAGGGAAATAAACTTGATATTTCACTGGTTTTTTCAACGGCCATCAATAGACACAGACAACTTATGGCATAGAAATTTGTAGTTATTAGACACATAGCTAAGTTGTAAGTATGGTTGCCTCCTATTAAAAATGACTCGAGTTCAAAACAACAAAGTGAAAATTATTTGTTTCTTAATTTGCTATATTATTTAGAATTGGGAAGGAGAATTATGTTACTGTTTATATATTTCTGTGCAAATATTCACAAAATATAGCTGAACATAAATAATAAATTGCTGACATTGTGTTGGATCCAATAAGAAATCTGCTACTTCAGTCTATTAAACATCTTGCTAGTCAAAATGTTTGAGCATAAAATAACAGAAAATTTGCTTGCTATATGTGAATAATGGATATATTTCATCTCATGGGTGAAAAAGACATGGCTTCACAACTTGTGAAAATATAGTGTGTTTCACCCACTCAGCAAAATATATACATTATTCACTCATTTCAAGCAAATATCCTATCATTTGAATTATGTCATGTCAGTGCTTTTCTTCAACCCATAACTGTACTATGACTTCATCACTGGCATTCAAGGCCACTATCTAACTCATCTTTACACATTTATGCTTTGATCTGATAGCAAACAAAATCCTCTGATCCTGCCATTTTTGCTTTATGAACAGGGATAGGGTTCTAGCCCAGTGTAGCTAATAGGGATGGGGATCTAGCCTGGTGTAGTCAGTATGTTAATAGGGATGGGGATCTAGCCCAGTGTAGCCAATATGTTAGTTGGGATGGGGACCTAGCCTGGAGTAGCCAATATTCTAATTGGGATTGGGATCTATCCTGTAGAAGCCAATATGTTAATAGGGATGGGAATCTAGCCTGGAGTAGCCAATATGTTAACAGGGCTTGGGATCTAGCCTGATGTAGCAAATATATTATTAGGGCTGGGGATCTAGCCCGGTGTAGCAAATATATTAATAGGGCTGGGGATCTAGCCTGGTGTATCAAATATAGCTACAGGGCTGGGGATCTAGCCTGGTGTAGCAAATATATTAATAGGGCTGGGGATCTAGCCCAGTGTAGCAAATACTTTAATAGTGCTGGGGATCTAGCTTGGTGTAGCAAATATATTAATAGGGCTGGAGATCTAGCCTGGTGTAGCAAATATAGCAATAGGGCTGGGGATCTGGCCCAGTGTAGCCAATATGTTAATAGGGATGGAGATCTAGCCTGGAGTAGCCAATATGTTAATAGAGATAGGGATCTAGCCCAGTGTTGCCAATATGTTAAAAGGGATAGAGATCTAGCCCAGTGTAATCAATACATTAATAGGGATGGAGATCTAGCCTGGAATAGCCAATATGTTAATTGGGATGGAGATCTAGCCCAGTGAAACCAATATGTTAATAGGGATGGAGATCTGGCCCAGTCTAACCAATATGTTAATAGGATGGAGACCTAGCCTGGAATAGCCAATATGTTAATAGGGAAGGAGATCTAGCCCAGTGTTGCCAATATGTAAATAGGGATAGGAATCTAGCCCAGTGTAGCCAATATGTTTATAGGGATGGGGATCTAACTCAGTGTGGCCAATATTTTAAAGGGATGGGGATCTAGCCTGGAGTAGCCTATAATTTAAAAATAAAGATAGGTTTCATTTCAGAATTTAAGATATCTGTGTTTTAAACACAATTTTCAGTTTACAATGAATTTTTCAACATCTAAAAATTTAAATGGATACTTTGTCCTTTGAATTCTTTAACTCAGCCAATAGTGTGATTTATTTGGTTTTTTACCCAGGTATGGAGAAATTTGACTCTGTCTATTGGTTTGGGATACAAAGATCCTACTCTCTGACCTGAAATTCATAGGCAAAGCCTTGTACCTGTCCATGAGTTATGATTGATCATTTAGGTCATTTGTCCATATTCATTAGTAATACATTTGAGATGTTTTATTATTTTAGTACAGGATCAATTTTGTGAGATTACTGTCCAGTTGGTAAGAAATGTTGCTCCAAAAGAAATCAAAAGATTCTGAAGTGCCTCATTTTATCTGCACTTAAACACGGTATGAAATCAAGACTTTGGTTTGTAATAATGATAAACAATCCATGTTCTCCTGTTTGAGTTGACACAAAGTACTCCATGATTTTAAACAACCCATGTTTTCCTGTTTGTGTTGATACAAAGTACTTCAAAATTTAAACATGAGCACAAAGAGTTCCATCAATTCTCTACCTGTGCAGACAGCCTGTCAATTTTCTGCTGTTGGCTGTTACTGGCCTCATTATCCTTCAGACTGGCATACAGGAGTTCCAGCTCCTCCTTGGATTCTTGAAGTGACTGGTTCCGTGAGTTTAGCTGTATATTCACCATTTTCAACTCCCCTTCCAATAAATTGTTTCTAGATATTACCTGTTCCAGATGACCCTCAAGACTCTGTACCTGTGACCTCAGCAGTTTTTCAGTCTCAGCTGCAGAAACAAGATTTTAATGCACCACGTCAGACTGATTTATTTTCAGCATAGTAAAAATATGTATTCATTATGACTAAAGCAGAGTAAAAATATGTATTCATTATGACTAAAGCAGAGTAAAAATATGTATTCATTATGACTAAAGCAGAGTAAAAATATGTATTCATTATGACTACAGCAGAGTAAAAATATGTATTCATTATGACTACAGCAGAGTAAAAATATGTATTCATTATGAATACAGCATAGTAAAAATATGTATTCATTATGACTACAGCAGAGTAAAAATATGTATTCATTATGACTACAGCAGAGTAAAAATATGTATTCATTATGAATACAGCAGTGTATAAACATGTATTTATTATGAATACAGCAGAGTAAAAATATGTATTCATTATGAATACAGCAGACTAAAAATATGTATTCATTATGAACAGCAGAGTAAAAATATGTACTTATTATGAATACAGCATAGTAAAAATACTATTCATTATGAATACAGCATAGTAAAAATACTATTCAGTTTGAATACAGCATAGTAAATATACTATTCATTGTGAATACAGCATAGTAAAAATATGTATTCATTTTGAATACAGCATAGTAAAAATATTCATTCATTATGAATACAGCATAGTAAAAATACTCATTAATTATGAATGCATGACAGGTATTTTCCCTAACAATGGAAGTAATCATTTGGTTATCATGCTACTGTTATACACTTCAAAGCATGTGTGGAACAAACATGCATTTTGCATACTTTCATTCCTGGTTCAATATCAAACAGCTGGGAGAACAATGTTTCTCTTGAGAAATTTTAGCATTAGAAAATAAATGATTTATTCTTTCCAAAATGCAACATTTATTGTTCCTGATTATGTCAAATAAGATCTCATATGGTGCAATACCTATTGTCCTATCTACAATACAGTGTGCATCATGACGACTGAAGAATGGTTTGATGCCAGTTTACCTCTTATGTTTATTTACATGGCTGTAGGGGATTTTACCAAGAAAATTTCTTTCACAATGAATTTCATACTTCTACCCTTGATCAAGGACTGCATATCAATGCCCAGAAATTATTAAGCATTACATTTTGTTTAAAGTCTCTTTTAATGTGCATGATAATTTTTTTGTTGTGACAACCAAGGATCAACAAGTCTAGTTAACAGAGGAGCAGCCAGATGTATATCTTTGAATTCTTGTCATAAAGAAGTATTTTTTTTTAAGTGCCATGATTCAATGTCAAATTAAAGCAAGATGCAAAGAGGGTGTGCAAAATAGATTATCTGACTGCTTATCTCTTTGGAATCCAGATCCTTCTTACAAACATCTGATGTCATTACCAAAGAATGCACCCCACCAACAGATAATTTCCATTTTACTAACAATTGAAAACTAAAATTTCAGGTTTCTATCTAAAACATTATATAAAATCAGCCTTTGTAGATGGTAATTACACACATTTTAAAAAAATCAATGTCAGCTTATCATCATTTGCAGAACTATTTAGCATTTAATCTCTGTCCAACAATTAATAAAATACTTTATGGGGATTTTTGTGCTCAGTTTTCATCTCAGTCCCTTGAATCAATGGAATAAATAAAGAATTATTTAGAAGGTGTTATGAACATGTGCTAAATGTTCAATTTAGAAAATAAAACTCATTTTATGTTTAAAATGAATTGTACGATTATATTACCTTTGTCCCAAGCAATAGTAATATTAAATACCCCTTATCGTAATCATAGTAAGATTACACCCACCTTGTCCCAAGCAGTAAGATTAAATCCCCTTTATCCTAAGCAATAGTAAGATTAAATTCCCCTTGTCCCAAGCAATAGTATGATTAAAACCCCTTGTTCCAAGCAATAGCAAGATTAAATTCCCCTTGTCCTAAGGATAGAAAGAATAAGTCCCCCTTGTCTTCAGTAAAGGTGTCAATGGGTACTCAGGTACTTGGGAACCTGCCCATTCATAATTACCCGGGTAATAAAATTAGCTATAGGGTACCCATTTAGTTCAAGTAAACACAAAAAACCCATGTTCAGACCAAAGATTATATCTCCCAATGTCAGGAGCAAGTGAGATGCAGAATAACGAGTACAATTCAAGGCTCAAGTCATGTGACATTGATCCATCACAGACTTCTGTATACCAATCTTAATTTTTTGATATGTGTGACCATTTGGCTATGTACATTGAACAATTTCCTTATTTTCTATTTATAGTAACTGTACACAGCATGTTTCTAGGAAAACAGATGGTTTTATTGAATTTGAAACAATGTGTCACAGATTCATTATAGTCTGATAAACACTTTAGTCTCTATTGAAAAAAACATGGCACCAAATATTAACAGAAACGGGCTTGTCTGATGTGACTTGTGGATGTTATATGACTAAAAAATGTTAGAGGAGAGAGATTTTGTTAAATTGAAGAACATTTTGTATCAGGAAATGGACAAATCAATAATGCTTTACAAATTTTTGAAAGCAGAATTCTACAGTGATGTGATACAGCATTCAGAATTTGTGAACTTTACGACCTTTCAGCGAAAGTTAAACATGCAATGTAGACTAGTTAAAGTGAATGTTGTGCATAAATAATTATAATTTTGTTTTGTGTCTGTGTTCTCATACTAATCCACATCGATTTGTAACAAGAATTCTAACTACAGATCCAGATAAGTAGCAAAAATAAATGTATGTTTTTTTCAAATGTTTTTCTTTAATTATGGCATGTAATTAATATATAGATTGCTCTATTTATGCTCAGATTGCTCTTTTTTGCTAACCATATTAGTAATAATTATGCTTATACCTCTCAGGGGGCTTGATATGAATGAACTTGAAACAAACCACTTCAGGTTCACACTTAATATAATTTCCTTTGGATCAGGTACCCAGGTGACCAATCATTAGGACCAACGGGTACCTGTAAGAGTTTTCTAAAATTTTGACATCTTTAGTCTTAAGCATAAAAAGATTAAATCCCCCTTGTCCCAAGCAATAGTAAGATTAAATCCCCCTTGTCCTAAGCACAGTATGATTAAATTACCCTTGTCCCAAAGCAAGCTGAATATATGACCATTGACTTATAATGGCAAATGTAATTAACACAACCATACTACTGTCCATTCCCATCTGCCTTTGTTCTTCTTGTACAATTCAAGCCTTTTCAATATGCCTCTAATATGAATAATACAATTCAAGCCTTTTCAGTATGCCTCTAATATAAATAATATCATAATTCAAGCCTTTTCAATATGCCTCTAATATAAATAATATAATTCAAGCCTTTTCAATATGCCTCTAATATAAATAATACAATTCAAGCCTTTTCAGAAGCAACAAACATGAAGATTTTTGGCTTCAAACAGGGCAATTATTATTTTGGATTATGATGCCATCATTATTCAAGTTGGTACCAGTAATTTACAAATATAAGAAAGATAAGTCCTAGTATACAGCCTTGTTAGATCAATATCTCCAAGAACCAAACTAATTTTATCATCCATTTCACCAATTTGTAAACAAATTTGGAAACACTTTACTGATCCCCTAATGATCTATCACCATACCTGTACAGTATAAGGGACCATATTACATTGAGCCAAATCACTGATATATATCAGTAAATCTGAAAACACTTCACACCTATCCCCTAACTGACAAAAAATAATATGATATATTGCCACATGTGTATTATGCAAGGGACTATACTGTATTGAGGAACTTTATGCAAAAGAGACACTATATCTTTTTTCATTAGCTATAAAGGTTCATGTGTACATACATACCATTTCTACCTGCAGTGCCACCATCTTGATGTGCAGTAGCAGACTGTGACCCTGTCAGACTGAGTCTAAGTGACTGGTTTTCTGTCTTTAGGGCCTCTAACAAATCTTCTGCAGTTTTCAGGTGGGCAAATGCATCATGTCTTTCATGGACAAGAGCTGTTAACTGCCTGAAATAGGAATGCAGTAGCTTCTACATACAAGTTTTGGCAAGTAATAAACTTCATAAACTGTACACCTGTGTCAATTACTGCAACACTCATTTCTTTCCTTGAAAACATACATAATATTAACGTACATAATACTAATTTGCTTATTTCTAGTCTAATAGTGTTTTAATACAACCATGTGTTAATAGAACACATGGTGCAAATATAAAATCATCTCTACAAATCTCATCTGCTGGGCAAACTTCAAGGTAATGAGAACATGTGTTAATAGTACACATGGTGTAAAAATAAAATCATCTCTAAAAATCTCATCTGCTGGGCAAACTTCCAGGTAATGAAAGCATGTGTTAATAGTACAAACTTTGTAAATATAAAATCATCACTAAAATTCTGATCTGTTGGGCAAACTTCCAGGTAATTAGAGCATGTGTTAATAGTACAAACTTTGTAAATATAAAATCATCTGTAAAACTTCCAGGTAATGAGAAAATGATCAGTATACAGTGTAATTGTTTTCAATATCTTTCAATAAGCTCTATAGCAGACTTCATGTTTTTGGAATAATTTGTTGATAGGTTAAAAGTAATTTTACATTAATTCAAGGAATCTTAGCTTCATAATAAGCACCAAGCCAACATTTACAAAATATTGTTTAAGAAAGCCTTTTTCACTGACAAGCCCACCGCCTATTTAATATAATATCAAGAGATTTACAAGATGGCCCTCCTAGTTTATTATAGAAGAAATAGTGTATTCTCTGTAACCATCAGTCTTCTGAGGTCACAGTGTCAAAATTTCTAAATGGATTTTTATTGCCGCAAATTCTTATGTATGAACAATTAGACTATATCAATATAGATACTGATGTGCTAGAATTGTCATTCTAAGTGATATTAAGCCAAATTGCACAGAGAAATACTTTAAGAAAGTATGTTGGAAATGATTAACAGAGAATATTTAGCAATTTAATATCTGTTTTTATCATTTTCTCAATATCTAGTACTAGGTTTCATAAATAATTCTCTCTGAAATTACTATGTAAGCAAAAAATTAATAGGCAGGAATCTAATGAAAAAGGAATTAAAAAGACAGACACCAAATACTTGGCTGTAAAACAATTTCAGCATTAGCACTGAAAAACTATAAGAGGGAATAATAGTCTGCTTAAGGTGAAGAACATTTACTCACTGCTTGTAGGTATTTTCTAATGCCGCCATTTCAAACTGCATATCAGATAGTCTCTCCTCCATCTGTTTCATTTTAGTTTCTGCTTGTCCATACTTATCTCGCAAGTTCTGAAAAATAAAATCTCAGTGAAATCATTTTCCTCTCATCTGTAAGCACTGTTAATGGTATGCAAGTTTCAGGGCATCTGAATGAGCTATCAGATGTGGACTGCTATAAACCCTTACTATGCTGAACCTCACTATTATGAATTAGTTGATATAATGAACACCCACATTGGACCCCAGAAAATACTTATACATAAAGAAAATACTTTGTTATAATGAGTGCCTCATTAACTTGAAAATTATGTATTAACCTCTAACCATTAATTACAGTAAGAAACTATTGTATTTTGGTTTCAAATCAATAACAAATGTAAAAGACATCTTAGGGAACTAGGGCAATTAGCAATGGGTACATCACAATTGGCACCGTTCAATCCTCTAACTCATAATCCAAAATGCTGGATATCCAATTCATTCAAGGTCTGGTCAACATCAAGAAAATCTCACTGAAATTCAATGTTCCTTAGTGAAATTCATTCAAAGCCTGGTCAACATCAAGAAAATCTCACTGAAATTCAATGTTCCTTAGTGAAATTCATTCAAGGCCTGGTCAACATCAAGAAAATCTCACTGAAATTCAATATTCCTTAGTGAAATTCATTCAAGGCCTTGTCAACATCAAGAAAATCTCACTGAAATTCAATGTTCCTTAGTGAAATTCATTCAAGGCCTTGTCAATATAAAGATGAATGACAAATGATATTGAAATTCAATGTTCCTTAGTGAAATTCATTCAAGGCCTTGTCAATATAAAGAAAATCTCACTGAAATTCAATGTTCCTTAGTGAAATTCATTCAAGGCCTTGTCAATATAAAGAAAATCTCACTGAAATTCAATGTTCCTTAGTGAAATTCATTCAAGGCCTTGTCAATATAAAGAAAATCTCACTGAAATTCAATGTTCCTTAGTGAAATTCATTCAAGGCCTTGTCAATATAAAGAAAATCTCACTGAAATTCAATGTTCCTTAGTGAAATTCATTCAAGGCCTTGTCAATATAAAGAAAATCTCACTGAAATTCAATGTTCCTTAGTGAAATTCATTCAAGGCCTTGTCAATATAAAGAAAATCTCACTGAAATTCAATGTTCCTTAGTGAAATTCATTCAAGGCCTTGTCAATATAAAGAAAATCTCACTGAAATTCAATGTTCCTTAGTGAAATTCATTCAAGGCCTTGTCAATATAAAGAAAATCTCACTGAAATTCAATGTTCCTTAGTGAAATTCATTCAAGGCCTGGTCAATATAAAGATGAATGACAAATGATATTGAAATTCAATGTTCCTTCCGAAACTTATGCAATGGAAATCAGAGATAATAATAACTTCTAGACAAAGTGGAACACTTACAATTAGACACATTCAAAGTCTCCTCAATATAAAGTTGCATGTCACATTTGATTGCAATCCAACAATTGTTGGTAAAGTAACACTACAGAAACTAAAGTCAGGCAGACAGATAATCAGTGGTATCAATCCTTAAAAAATGAATGATGTAAAAATCAAAGTCTTCTAAGAATTATCAGTATAGGAGTGAATGCTGAATTTAGCTAAACTCCAGGAATCCGAAGCAGAGTTTGGCTACAGGCACCAAAAGTTGGTAGAATAATAATTCAATGGGCCATGACTTCTGTAATTACCCTGTGTAATGCAACAAATCAAACTCTTTTCTAGTAGCATCAGTATAACATTGCTTGCCAAATCTGGTTAAAATCCAGCAATATTTGGTAAAATAATCCTGTGTAAAATCAAGGTCAGGAGAACAGACAATCAGGGCCATAATTCCTGTACATGATGGAAATGTGGAAAACTGGAAACCAAACTGTTTTTAAGATCTCATCAGCCTAAAGCTGCATACTAAATCTGGCTGATATCAACAATCCTTGGCAAAGTTATGCTTCAAAAACAAGTTGAGAGAATGGACAATCAGAAAATATTAATGCTGTAAGTGATGATGTGGAACACTGGAAATCAAACTTATTCATGGCTGTATCAATAATTTGTGGCTTTGACACTTGTTCAGATGTTTTTTTTTTATGAGATGATGAAAAACATCCACTATTAACACAGAAAAAGAAAACTTTCTCTTTATCATACACCAAACTATATTTTAAATCAAAGCTTAGACTCACTCATCAGCACACACACACACACACTTTCAGAAGTTTAACTACATTTCAATTGTATTCAAAAGGCTAATGATACAAATATCAGCAGTGTAAGAGAATGGATGGTTTGGAATGACTTAATCTGTTGCAAACAATTACATCTGTAACAGTTTGTAAACTATTTTACCCTATCAAATAATACAACATCTGTAAGGAAGTTTCTGTTTACTGTTCTAGTTCACTAAATGTTTTTATTCCTCTCACTTTTTATAACTTCTTTTGGCACACACAATCAACTGTTGCATGGCATGATGTAAAATCTTACATTTTCACATGTGAAAATACAAGGCAATATGTTTCACATATAAAAATATCATAGAAAAATATTTAAAAATATTTCACCAATATATTTTACATTAAAGAATATGATAAACTTTCTTATACAAATCCATGACTTTAAAAAAAAACTGGATGCAAAATATGGTTAAAATCCAACAATTCTTGGTAAAGTTAAAGTTTGGAGGACTATCAGGGGCTATAACTCATCAATGATGATAGAGAAATCAAATTCTTTTTTTTTGTTGTCTCATTTGTATAAAGTTGCATAACAATTTTGTTAATATCTGACAGCCGAATTGTTGAAGGATGGATGGACAGATGTAATTACCATAGTACTCTGCTGACATCTTTGAACAGGGCTCTAAAACTTGTTTTAAAGGTTAACAACACCTTGTTTTATACACTGTAGAATTGACCAAGAATGTATCTTCAAAAAGCATTATATTAATGTTGTTATAGTACTGTCACTGTTTCAAATATCAAAATTCATCATCATTCATTTCTGGATAGAAAAGTGCAAAATACCAAATATGAGTTAAGAATGGTACAAATGTGAATTTTTCAGGTTATGAAATTTAATCTTGTTGTACAGATCAGTTTAGAGGTTAAACTGCCTAATCTGCACTTCATTTATCCATTAAGTCAATAATTTGGCATCCCTTATGTATTTACTTCTTGTAGAAAAATAATTTTTTTTATAGATGGTAATTTGTTATAAACACTGGACATGTAATAAGTATGTTTGATGTCAGCATGCAAGGGATGACATAGTTGCTTGCTGTAACAAGCAAATCCTACCTAGCATTCTTGTAACAAAAAGGGCAGGGCATTTGCTGTGACCATGTCATAGAATTAATTGTCATAGTTTCATAATAATTAATGTAAAGTATCAACAAAAGCTATCAAGTGGTTTAGAAATAAAAACAAAGAAAAAAAGCCTCAATGCAAATTTTCTATGACTATCACCTTGACCCCAAGATCAAAGGAAAAAGAGTGCATATTGCAAAATGAATCATCTGAACTTCAAAATGAAATGTGAAGAAAATCCATCAAAGTGTTTAGAAAATATATTCAAATGAAAAGCATTTTATCCTCAAAACTTTAATGCAACTTTTCTCTATGACCTTGGGTACATAAATATATACATATTTTATACACATACATACATATATACATACATACATATATATATATATATATATATACATACACACACACAGTATATTAATCAGACACAAGCACCAATCAACATCATGATAGATTTGTATACAAAAGTCTTTCAAAGAAAAAAATAGTCCAGTTCAAATGTTAGAAAGATAAACATGTAGGGGTTTTTTGGCAATAGAAACCACAGCATAAAATGTCATCTCTGTATAAATATTCCAGTAACATGAATCTTTACAAGGAAACATGTATCTTACAAGAAAACATTTATCCTACAAGGAAATGTGTATCTTACAGAAATGTGTATTTTATATGGAAAACTAGTAAAAATGAATATCAATATCAAAAACTTTCATGATGCCAGAATGACATGAGTGATTCCACATATTATTATTATTATTATTTGTAAATCGAAAAACAAAGAAAAATGGAGAATGCCATTGAAACTTCACTTATCCATTTTGAGAAGTCATCAGAAGTAGATTATGGTTACACCCATTCCTCTCTGCCCTTTTAGAGACACTAGTGTAGTAGTCAAGACTTGGAAACACATAGGTATAAATATACAAGACTGACCCTTACAAACAGCAAGGCATGTATGAATGGTGAAATCTTTCTGTCAAACAAGATTTAATTAGATGTCATTTAATCACAGATCCATGCCTATCATAGGTATAAATGCATGAGAATTACCAGTACAAACAGCAAGGCATGTATGAATGGTGAAACTTCCTGTCAAACAAGACTAATTATAAGTCATCTAATTACAGACGGATGTTAAAAGCTTGCCAGTTTTTGCTAGTAATACTGCAAATCTGTATTAAATCAGCATGCAACATTCATTCAACAAGATGCAATTTATTTTGTGTTAAGGCAAAATTAGGTCTGCAAAAGAATTTAATATCTATTTTAATATCTATTTCAAGATATTTAATCTACTAGATAAATGTTATCAATTACAATATGACAAAATATTTATCTGATACTCATAGCTAATTATTGTTAATACTGATAAAACCAATATTTTCTAATCTCGCTCTGGCCTTGCATTAATCCCTTAGGGGCAGAAGGCCTGTTATGGCAGGGATTACTGGGTATAGAATGGCTCACCTTGAGCCCCTCGGCTATATTGTCGCTGATCCCCAGTTCAACAAGCTGTATTTCCAGCTCATGCAGCTGTATGTATGCAAGTTTACGCTTGTTCCAGAGCTCTCGGATAATATCCTGCTCTTGTCCTACTCCCAGACCATCCTCCTTCTCGATCTGAGCCATGATGTAGTTCATGTCATTTGACTGCCATGGAAAATAGGTGTAACAACAAAATCATGCATATTAGTTGGGGTCACATGCAACAGAAAACAGTTATGAACAAAAAAAAAACACTCAGCAAACATTAAAACTCTTGACAGCAATAAAAGAAGGTAGATTAAATAGAAATCCATAGCAAATGAGTTAGTGCTTTCTGCATTGTTGCTGCTTCAAACTCTTGCAAAAAATGTTGTGAATTCATGTGAAAAAAACAATGTCGGCCACACTATACATATTTATAGACATTTTCACAAACTATAGTAAAATGAAAGCACCATTACTCAACACCAATCCCTGAGATCCAAAGAGAGTTGGCTAAAAGAGACTCAAATAAACAGAAGTGCCTCCAAAGTGATTAAACTCACAGCTGTGAATGTGGAGAACATTTGTGACACAACATATGAAACATATCGATACAATGACTATATAAATACTCTTATTCTAATGTGAGGTGTCTAGTGCATTATTTAACTTATTCTAAAGTGAGGTGTTTAGTGTTATTTACCTTATTCAAATGTGATGTGTTTAGTGTATTATTTACCCTATTCTAATGTGATGTGTCTAGTGTATTATTTACCTTATTCTAATGTGAGGTGTTTAGTGTTATTTACCTTATTCTCATGTGAGGCATTGAGTGTATTATTTACCTTATTCTCATATGAGGTGCTGAGTGTATCATATACCTTATTATAATGTGATGTGTTTAGTGTATTATTTACCTTATTTTAATGCGAGGTGTTGAGTGTATTATTTACCTTATTCTATGTGATGTGTTTAGTGTATTATTTACCTTATTCTAATGTGAGGTGTTGAGTGTATTATATATCTTATTCTAATGTGATGTGTTTAGTGTACTATTTACCTTATTCTAATGTGAGGCATTGAGTGTATTATTTACCCTATTCTAATGTGATGTGTTTAGTGTATTATTTACTTTATTCTAATGTGAGGTGTTGAGTGTATTATTTACCTTATTCTAATGTGATGTGTTTAGTGTATTATTTACCTTATTCTAATGTGATGTGTTTAGTGTATTATTTACCTTATTCCAATGTGAGGTGCTGAGTGTATTATTCTATTGTGTGGTGTTGAGTGTATTATTTGCCTTATTCTAATGTGAGGTGTTGAGTGTATTATTTAGCTAATTCTAATGTGAGGTGTTTAGTGTTTTATTTACCTTATTCTAATGTGATGTGTTTAGTGTACTATTTACCTTATTCTAATGTGAGGTGTTGAGTGTATTATTTAACTAAATCTAATGTGATGTGTTTAGTGTATTATTTACCTTATTGTAATGTGAGGCGTTGAGTGTATTATTTACCATATTCTCATATGAGATGCCGAGTGTATTATTTACCTTATACTAATGTGAGGTGTTGAGTGTATTATTTAACTTAATCTAATGTGATGTGTTTAGTGTATTATTTACCTTATTCTAATGTGAGGCGTTGAGTGTATTTTTTACCTTATTCTCATATGAGGTGCTGAGTGTATTATTTACCTTACTCTAATGTGATGCATTGAGTGTATTACTTACCTTATTCTAATGTGAGGTTTCGAGTATATTATTTACTTTATTCTAATGTAAGGTGTCTAGTGTACTATTTACCTTATTCTAATGTGATGTGTTGAGTGTATTATTTACCTTATTCTAATGCAAGGTGTCTAGTGTATTAATTACCTTATTCTAATGTGAGGTGTCTAGTGTAATATTTACCTTATTCTAATGTGAGGTGTCTAGTGTATTATTTACCTTATTCTAATGTGAGGTGTTTAGTGTATTATTTACTTTATTCTAATGCAAGGTGTCTAGTGTATTATTTACCTTATTCTAATGTGATGTGTTTAGTGTATTATTTACCTTAATCTAATGTGAGGTGTCTAGGGTATTATTTACTTTATTCTAATGCAAGGTGTCTAGTGTATTAATTACCTTGTTCTAATGTGAGGTGTCTAGTGTAATATTTACCTTATTCTAATGTGAGGTGTCTAGTGTATTATTTACCTTTTTCTAATGTGAGATGTCTAGTGTATTATTTACTTTGGGGGTGCTCACCAGTTATTATGTACTTTTGAGAGAGTGATGTATGTATGGTGAAGTTGTTTGCATTTAAAACATGCACAGTGGAGAGAATGTTGGCATATCTCTATGCTACTTTGATGTAATGTGGCTGACATATCTTTGGTTATTGTACTTTTGGAAATTGTAAATGATCTTAGCACACTGCTAACTAAAATGACTGCTCCCTTGTGCTCCAAAAATCAGCCTGAATTTGTCTAAAGTACACTATCCTTAGTAGCTTTTAAAATAGAGAAAATGAATTTTGCCAGACTAGACAATACCAGCTTCTGAAAGTGCAATGAATGAATTACCAAATATATAAAATGTGAAAAAAGTTATTGGCTCTTTTTTTCACAATTTACCTCTGAATTTCAGGAAGTGAAAATGACCAAGTGGAGCTAGCACTTTTTTGAAAGGTGCACATCTGGAGTAAGGCCAAGCTGTATACTCTATAACCCATATTGCCCCCATCATTCATACACCAAAATAAAGGGAATTAAAGGTTCTTTGAACAACACCTAAGATATACAAGGTCTTTTTTAAATAGACAGTATAACTAGTGAGGAAACCCGGAGGAAGTCTTTTCTTTAAAATTCTAACCCTATGCAAAATACAAAACTGTAGAGCACCACCTTTATTCTAATGTGATGTGTTAAGTGTATTATTTACCTTATTCTAATGTGAGGTGCTGAGTGTATTATTTACCTTATTGTGATGTGTTTAGTGTATTATTTACATTATTCCAATGTGAGGTGCTGAGTGTATTATTCTATTGTGTGGTGTTGAGTGTATTATTTGCCTTATTCTAATGTGAGGTGTTTAGTGTATTATTTACCTAATTCTAATGTGAGGTGTCTAGTGTATTGTTTACTTTATTCTAATGTGATGTGTTTAGTGTATTATTTACCTTAATTCTAATGTGAGGTGTTGAGTGTATTATTTACCTTATTCTAATGTGAGGTGCTGAGTGTATTATTAACCTTATTGTGATGTGTTTAGTGTATTATTTACCTTATTCCAATGTGAGGTGCTGAGTGTATTATTCTATTGTGTGGTGTTGAGTGTATTATTTGCCTTATTCTAATGTGAGGTGTTGAGTGTATTATTGGTCTTATTCTAATGTATTTTGTTTAGTGTATTATTTACCTTATTCTAATGTGATGTGTCTATTGTATTATTTACCTAATTCTAATGTGAGGTGTCTAATGTATTATTTACCTTATTCTAATGCGAGGTGTCTAGTGTATTATTTACTTTATTCTAATGTGATGTGTTTAGTATATTATTTACTTTATTCTAATGTGAGGTGCTGAGTGTATTATTTACCTTACTGTGATGTGTTTAGTGCATTATTTACCTTATTCTAATGTGAGGTGCTGAGTGTATTATTCTATTGTGTGGTGTTGAGTGTATTATTTGCCTTATTCTAATGTGATGTGTTTAGTGTATTATTTACCTTAATCTAATGTGATTTGTTGATTGTATTATTTACCTTATTCTAATGTGAGGTGTCTAGTGTATTATTTACCTTATTCTAATGCGAGGTGTCTAGTGTATTATTTACTTTATTCTAATGTGATGTGTTTAGTGTATTATTTACCTTATTCTAATGTGAGGTGTTGATTGTATTATTTACTTTATTCTAATGTGAGGTGTCTAGTGTATTATTTACCTTATTCTAATGCGAGGTGTCTAGTGGATTATTTACTTTATTCTAATGTGATGTGTTTAGTGTATTATTTACCTTATTCTAATGTGAGGTGTTGAGTGTATTATTTACCTTATTCTAATGTGAGGTGCTGAGTGTGTTATTTACCTTATTGTGATGTGTTTAGTGTATTATTTACCTTATTCCAATGTGAGGTGCTGAGTGTATTATTCTATTGTGTGGTGTTGAGTGTATTATTTGCCTTATTCTAATGTGAGGTGTTTGGTGTATTATTTACCTAATTCTAATGTGAGGTGTCTAGTGTATTATTTAACTCATTATAATGTGAGGTGTTGAGTGTATTATTTCCCTTATTCTAATGTGATGCGTTGAGTGTATTATTTACCTTATTGTGATGTGTTGAGTGTATTATTTACCTTATTCTAATGTGAGGCGTTGAGTGTGTTATTTACCTTATTCTAATATGAGTCATTGAGTGTATTATTTGCCTTATTCTAATGTGACTTGCTGAATAATTGATTACTAACCATATTCTAATGTGATGTGTTTAATTCATTAATGACTTTATTCTAATATCAGGTGTTGAGTTTATTGCTGACCTTATTCTAATGTGACATGTTTATCTCATTACTGATCTTTCATGTGCTATACGAGGAACCTTCATTATTAGTATCTTGTAGAAGAGTCTGGTGACATATACAGTCCAGTGATGTGCTACTATAGTACCATTCAGTATAATTTCAGTGCTGCCAGGTCCATGCTATAAGACCACTCAGTATAACACTCTCCTTCAAATAACTGGATGTGGGTAAGTCCCTTCTGGAGGACCACTAAGAATAATTTGGGTGTGGGCAAGTCCATGATATAAGACAACTCAGTATAATTTGTGTGCATAGGTCCATGCTATAGGACAACTCAGTTTAATTTGGGTGTGGACAGGTCCATGTTAGAGGACCACTCTGTATAATTTTGGTATGGGCATAGATTCTATCAAAGTGGCTTATCTCTGCTACCATACATACTCAAGTACAAGTTGGGTCCACCTGAAAAACAAAACCAACCTTGATCTATCAGCATATAATGCAATGACAGGTCTATCTTCTTTGTTCTTATGACAGCAGATCTGGGTCTATGTAGTTTGAAGTTGGAACAAACTTATAAGTGTGTATATATGGTAGGTATTGCATGTGTATATATATGGTACTAATTTTACTTAAATTGATTTTAGTTCTTGGCTGATAAGAATGAATAATAATGTGGTTTCAGATCACTACATACCCCATAATGACACATAGCCCTTATAATAACATACCTCATTATAAGGTGACCTCACTTATAACACTATACCTGTTAATAAATGAACACTCCATATGTTCAAATTTATATCACTATCAATATATTGTTCTATTTATGATTTAACATCATACAATCAGATAAATAAATGGCAGATAATCAATACTTGACTGTCTAGCTGTAAACAATTTTCCTATGCAAAACTGTAAAAAAAAAAAAATTCTGCTGACACCTACCCTCAATGACTCTGCCCTCTGGGAACTGTGGCTACTGTAAGGAATGCTGTAGTTGCCCTTCTTCAAGGTCAACAGGGACTCATCAAATGGCAAGGCAAGGTGCAACTTCTCGATCTCTTCTCTCAAGTCTTTAATATTTTTTTCCAGGTTTCTATTTTTCTCTTTTTCTCGCTGCAGCTTTCTACTCAGATCATTTTCAATAACCTGTACCAAATATACATAAAACAGAGTCATGATCAGTGAATTTGTCAGATAAGTGTGTAAATTTATAACTCGACACAATCTGCTATGTCCTCATGTATCTTGCAGACAATAAATGGCAAAATATCACTTTCAATTAACGATAAACTAGATGGCAAAATATCAAATTTGATTAATGATTAAAAACTCAAAATCAAATATCACTTTCAATTAATGATAACTAACTCATCACTGATTGAAAACAGAAATTTGTTTCCTACCTACTGAAACAGAAAAGTTATCTCACCTGAAACTGGGCATTTTCTGCCAGCAGTTTCTCCTCTACCTGTGACAGGTTATTTGCCCTATCTGCCCTCTCCTGGTAAAGTCGTTCTTCTGTCACTTTCAGACGCTTTTCCAAGGACTGGATCTACCAATTTATATTAACAAATTAAGGTTTGATTTTTGGGGGTGCTCACCAGTTATTACGTACTTTTGAGAGAGTGATGCATGTATGGTGAAGTTGTTTGCATTTAAAACATGCACAGTGGAGAGAATGTTGGCATACCTCTATGCTACTTTGATGTAATGTAGCTGACATTTCTTTGCATATTGTATTTCTGGAAATTGTAAATGATCTTAGCACACTGCTAACTAAAATGACTGCTCCCTTGTGCTCCAAAAATCAGCCTGAATTTGTCTAAAGTACACTATCCTTAGCAGATATTAAAATAGGGAAAATGAATTTTGCCAGACTAGACAATACCAACTTCTGAAAGTGTAATGAATGAATTACCAAATACATAAAATGTAAAAAAAGTCATCAGCGCTGTTTTGTACAATTTACCTCTGAATTTCAGGAAGTAAAAATGACCAAGTGGAGCTAGCACTTTTTTGAAAGGTGCACATCTGGAGTAAGGCCAAGCTGTATACTCTATAACCCATATTACACCCATCAATCATACACCAAAATAAAGGGAATCAAAGGTTCTTTGAACAATACCTAAGATATACAAGGTCTTTTTTAAATAGCCAGCATAACCAGTGAGGAAACCCAGGGAAATTCTTTTTCTTTAAAATTCTAACCCTATCCAAAATACAAAACTGTAGAGTGCCACCTTTATTAGAATAATATTTTCTATCAGATTATAGAATAACAACATTATTCTTTTCATGATGATTTTTTTCCACAGACATAGAAGGTTCTTGATTTTAATTACTTTCAGAAATATGTAATGTTTGAAATTCCTAAGGTCTTCAGTGGAATTTGTTTTCCAGGATGTTTGTCTTTTATTAATCAAATGAACTGTATATTATGATGGAAAAAAATTACATGAAAAAATTTTTATTTATGATACCCTAAATCTATCATCTAAGGAGACATTCTACATGAAAGTTGTAAAGATCTTGAAATTTTACAACCCTGTCATGCTTATCGGTTTTCCATTTGCTAACTACCGCTGTTCCACAATTCTAAGAGTGGCAATATCTTGGTATTGATACACAATTCTAAGAGTGGTAATATCTTGGCATTACTATACAATTCTAAGAGTGGCAATATCTTGGCATTGATATACAATTTTAAGAGCAGCAATATCTTGGTATTACTATACAATTCTAAGAATGGCAATATCTTAGTATTGATATACAATTCTAAGAGTGGTAATATCTTGGTATTGATATACAATTCTAAGAGTGGTAATATCTTGGTATTACTATACAATTCTAAGAGTGGTACCGTAATATCTTGGTATTGATATACAATTCTAAGAGTGGCAATATCATGGTATTACTATACAATTCTAAGAGTGGTAATATCTTGGTACTGATATACAATTCTAAGAGTGGTAATATCTTGGTATTGATATACAATTCTAAGAGCAGCAATATCTTGGTATTACTATACAATTCTAAGAGTGGCAATATCTTGGTACTGATATACAATTCTAAAAGTGGTAATACCTTGGTATTACTGTACAATTCTAAGACTGGTAATATCTTGGTATTGATATACAATTCTAAGAGTGGCAATAACTTGGTATTACTATACAATTAAACTCTTTGAAAAGACAAGTAAAGCTGATCAGACTGCTTTTAAAGGACATCATTGGCAACCACTGAACAAACCTAGTCATGTATTTTAGATTCATAAATTGTAAACTATATTTTCTCTTTCATACATTTTCTTCTAATGGTAAGTGTTGTGATTTCAAAATATATTCTTAAATGGTTGAGCCAGCTCAAGATAATCTGACTTTGGTGATTTTGTGACAACAGTTGTACTTAAACACTGCCTTAGCAAGCATCTGAATTAGGCATTGGCATGCATGATTCTTTGATT
This sequence comes from Megalonaias nervosa, assembly GCA_016617855.1. NCBI lineage: Eukaryota > Metazoa > Mollusca > Bivalvia > Unionida > Unionidae > Megalonaias > Megalonaias nervosa. The sequence goes on from JAECUM010092831.1 coordinate 419,758, forward strand.
CTTTGGCATGTATGATTCTTTGATTCTTTGGCATATATATGTAGCAATTCACCTGTTTGTCAGTGACAGCCTCATCATCTATGGCACCAGACTGCTGTTGTAGCAAATTTTTTAGCTCTGTCAACTTCTGAACCTGTTTTCTTGTCTCACTGTGCTGCTCTTCTTCCTTGTGAAAAAGCTGCTCTCTCTGCTCCAACTGTTCTCTCATTAGCCCTAAGTGCTCCTGAAAAACAAACAACAAATATCACAGATTCAAGAAAATATGACACTGACTGTAGTTTCCACAAACTGTTTCAGAACAAAAAAAATGAAATACTGATGAAATCATTTCAATATGAATAAACACTATATAAATCAGATTTTATTACTGGCTGCTTTTTCTTGGCTTTTTTTTTCTTTTCATGGGAAGATAATAATTAAATACGGTTCAAAAATGTGATTTGGGCATTTCACCATATCAGAAATTAGGGTTGTGCCATTAAAACATGAGGTACCTATGGAAGGCAGATTTTGAAAAATATGTGCCAGCAGGTACTATGAAAATCTATGTCCCAACAAAAATTGATCCAAAATCATTGATTGCATATAAAAATAAATTGTTCTGTATATCTATATTATGTGAGTTAATTTTAATGATTATAAATTGCAAGGGTCATTTAGTAAATAACATATTAAATATCTAATCTTGTACACTGTGGATTTGTACTTTAAGACAAAGTCGTGATTTTAGTACATACATTATAGCTTCAAGATGCAATCTTTTAAGATACATACTTTTAAGATATATAATTTTAAGATACATGCTTTTAAGATACATACTTTTAATTGAGCACACATATTACTGATGCTTTTTGACAGTGGAAGCTGTAGAAGAAATCTTAATGATGAATTTGAGGGGTTTCACCCATTGAAACACAGCTGACCTAATTCCTGATTGGCTAACTGCTAAATTACATTAGCTTCTTGACAGTTAGTGATTCTGAAATGGTTAGTTGAGCCTCATTCTGTTTTCTGTATTTCATACAAGTATACTGTACAAGAACAACCTTCCCAGGTACCAAGTATGATGTACAAGAACAATCTTCCTAGGTACCAAATACAATGAACAAGAACAATCTTCCTAGGTGCCAAGTATATAGTACAATAACAATCTCCCTAAGTACCAAGTATGATGTACAAGAACAATCTTCCTAGGTACCAAGTATGAGGTACAAGAACAGTCCTCCTAAGTACCAAGTATGGTGTACAAGCACAATCTTCCTAGGTACCAAGTATGATGCACAAGAACAATTTTCCTAGGTACCAAATATGCTGTACAAGAACAATCCTCCTAAGTACCAAGTATGGTGTTCAAGAACAATCTTCCTAGGTACCAAGTATGATGTACAAGAACAATCTTCCTAGGTACCACATATGATGAACAAGAACAATCTCCCTATGCACCAAGTGTGTTGTACATGAACAATCCTCCTAGATGTCAAGTATACTGTACAAGAACAGTCTCCCTAGGTACCAAGTATGTTGTACAGGAACAATCCTCCTAGGTACCAAGTATGTTGTATAAGAACAATCTCCCTAGGTACCAAGTATGCTGTACAAGAACAATCTCCCTAGGTACCAAGTATGTTGTACAGGAACAACTGTCCTAGGTACCAAGTATGCTGTACAATAAATGTATTAGTTCAAAAGTGCTAATAAACATGACATACGTGAAGTGGGAATTATGACTGATATATTAATCTGAATAATATCTGATAATGTATTGTACCTAATTATTTTTGTACATTCAAGACAGTTTTAACAACATACTGAACATGCAAGACAATACTAACATCCTTTCTGCTATGGTTGAAAGTTATGACAACTTCTGGTCCATGCTTTGTCCTTGCCAACACATTCTCAATTAGTGACTGATAGGTCTTGTAACAGAACTTGTTAATGTTAACATTCAATTGTTTACATTCATTTTGATGGCTGTCAAAAATTACATATTTTAACGCTACGTCAATGTAGTCATTTACAATCAGCTGCTGTCAACAAGGACAAATTGTTTGAGACAACTGGGTACTTAACAAATTATACAAGCCTGCCTCCAACTACAACTACTTCTGCCACCAATACCATTACTTCTACTAGATTAATCATTTATCATTAGAAGGGAAAACTCAATTAGTGCAAAGCTATTTTGCCTCAAAGCCTTCTCTGCAAATCTATGTATGCAGAATTCAATACCATCTTCAATACAATCAAATCAGATTTTTATTTTACGCTAGGCCATGAAATACTGGATTTTCTGAGAGAAATAACCTTGATAATTCACTGGAGAAAAATATGATAATATTTTTTCACTGCACATCAATAGACCTTGATAATGTTATGACCAAGAAATTTTGCAACTGTTCAAAAAAATCTTGATTGGTTTAGTGGTATATATGCCCACCTCACACACAGTCAACAACAGTTCAAATTCAACAATGTGTAAATTGTTTTATTTCTTTATTTTTTTTTTCTTACCTTGAATTCGGAAGGAGAAGGATATTAATACTTATATTTTCTCTGTCAATTTACATAAAAACACAGCAGAATCTAAACAGTAAACTGCTGACATTATCACGTGGGATACAGTAAGACATCTGCTACTTCTCTCTGTGATATATACTGCTAGCCAATACATCTGAGCATAAGAAAAGAAAATTTACTTGCTCCGATGGAATAAATGATATATTTCATCTTGGCCACTCAAGAAAATACTGAGTTTTTCACCCTGTTGATGAACTGTATTTGTTATTCACTTGGAGCAAGCAAATATCCTCTCATTATTTATTATCTAGTTAAAACAACTTTGTGGGGGAAAAAAAGAATTATACAAAAAACTGGTAATAGCCATGAGCCCTGAAAGCTGAAGTTTAAAAATGACATCACAAGAAATGAAGAGGAATTCATAACAAGAAGACTAGGATATTACACATTGGAAAGAAGAAGACGACACTCAAATCATACTGAACACTAGCCCTATTCTGCTGGACACCAGATCATACTGAACACTATCCATAGTACATTGGACACCAAGATCACACTGAATACTAGCCCTGTTTTATTGGTCACTCAGATCATACTGAACACTATCCATAGTACATTGGACACCAAGATCACACTGAATACTAGCCCTGTTTTATTGGTCACTCAGATCATACTGAACACTATCCATAGTACATTGGACACCAAGATCACACTGAATACTAGCCCTGTTTTATTGGTCACTCAGATCATACTGAACACTATCCATAGTACATTGGACACCAAGATCACACTGAATACTAGCCCTGTTTTATTGGTCACTCAGATCATACTGAACACTATCCATAGTACATTGGACACCAAGATCACACTGAATACTAGCCCTGTTTTATTGGTCACTCAGATCATACTGAACACTATCCATAGTACATTGGACACCAAGATCACACTGAATACTAGCCCTGTTTTATTGGTCACTCAGATCATACTGAACACTATCCATAGTACATTGGACACCAAGATCACACTGAATACTAGCCCTATTTTATTGATCACTCAAATCATACTGAACCCTAGCCATAGTACATTGGTCACTCTGACCATACTGAATATTATCCCTATTGTATTGGTCACTTAGATCATACTGAATACTAACCTCATTTTATTGGTCACTCTGATCATACTGAATACTAGCCCTATTTTACTGGCCACTCAGATCATGCTGCATACTAGCCATAGTCCATTGGTCATTCAGATCATACTGAACACTAGCCATAGTCCATTGGTCTATCAGATCATACTGAACACTAGCCATAGTCCATTGGTAACTCTGATCATACTGAACACTAGCTATAGTCATTGATCATTCAGATCATACTGAACACTAGCCATAGTACATTGGACACTCTGATCATACTGAACACTAGCCATAGCACATTGGACACTCTGATCATACTGAATACTAACCCTATTTTATTGGTCACTCTGATCATACTATTCATTAGCCATAGTACATTGGTCACTCAGATCATACTGAACACAAGTCCACTGGTCATTCAGATCATACTTAACACTAGCCATAGTCCATTGGTCATTCAGATCATACTGAACACTAGCCATAGTACATTGGACACTGATCATACTGAATACTAGCCTTATTTTATTGTTGTTTCCCATTTTACTATGCACAAATCTGTGAAGGCTTCCCTTACTGCTCCATCATTTCTAACAGTAACTGAGGATGTCTTTGTGCTAAATGTTGACCTACAATTTCTTGTTCTGGCCAGTTGTCAACCCTATGTCAATGACATTATGCAACTGTTATGGAATTCTTATGACTCAGATTTGGAACTTTTTGATATAATAGAATCATTAAAATAAGACTATAGATATGTTTTCCAGCCAGTTCTTATCTTTTCTATGGACATCATAATCATGTATTTGTATGCCTTTTGGCAACCAAATAAACCAGTATAAA